>OX454420.1:60127519-60727519 GCA_949715475.1 Microchrysa polita
GAGAGTAGCATCCAGGTTAAATTTCAAATTGTCACGTAGGCATTGCCATTAATTTCAAAACATTGCTCAAAAATATTAAAGCCCCGTTTTCACTTTACAAACGCAAAAGTTAACATGCAATTTTTTTTAATGAAAACATATTTTTTTGTAGGAATCATAATTTTGCTAGAATAAAAATTCGACGAACAACATTTTTAACATGAATTTACAAACAAAAACTATATTTTTTGCACACACTTGTGTGTTGCATGTAAACTATACCTTAGAGCTTTTCATTTCAAAATTTAATTTTTGCTAGTCATTGGAAAACGTACTAGAAAATAATTGGAATTGCATACATTTAGGCGAGTTTTGGAAAGCTCATTAAATCTGGATAGCAATATAATTTCTAACCTGAATAAAGTCACAGGTTAGCGTTTGTATGAAAATTACCCCGGATAGTGTAGGTTAGCTAATTAAAAAACACGGCCAATGTTAACGGCAGTTAACGGGTTCTTGGGAAAGTGAAAGGAAGTATGCTATATAGTAAGGCCGTGATTATTCGTCAGGTACTTGCTATCTATAGATCCAGTCTTCACTCCAGTATGGGAGTAGAACCCCTTTTAATTTGATGGCAGATTTGTTAGAAAAAAATTCAAGAAACTACACACAGTAGAATTCGCTTATAGCGACGGCGAAGGTACCTGGGAATAATAGACGTTATATCCGAATGTCGTTATATCCGGACAGTATAATTTTTAGTTGGAATATATAGCTAGTAAAATGATTATAAAAAAGAATAATTCACTTGAGCTCCATTTATGTTTTTGTAAAGCATATTATGAATTCCTCTGGCCGTGTTTTTTTAATCAGCTAACCTACACTATACGGGGTAATTTGCATACAAACGCTAACCTGTGACTTTATTCAGGTTAGAAATTATATTGCTATCCAGTTTTAATGAGCTTTCCAAAACTCGCCTAAATGTATGCAATCCCAATTGTTTTCTAGTACGTTTTCTAATGACTAGCTAAAATTAAATTTTAACTGAAAAGTTCTAAGGTATAGTTTACATGCAACGCACAAGTGTTTGCAAAAAAATAGTTTTTGTTTGTAAACTCTTCTTCTAAAAAAATTATGATTCATACATAAAAATATGTTTTCATTAAAAAAATTACATTTAAACTTTTGCGTTTGTAAAGTGAAAACGGGGCTTTAATATTTATGGGCAATGTTTTGAAATTAAAAGGCAATGCCTACGTGGCATTTTTGAAACTTAACCTGGATGCTACCCTCGATAGTTTTTTTTTTGCACGTCTGGGTCAGCAAACCTGCCCCCGATGATAAAAAAAAACACGGCCTCTGTACTGTAACCAACATGAATTGAAGTGCCCAGACGCGAAATATAACCCGAGTGAGTCTCGAATAAGTTTTCAGGTATCTGAGAAAAATAGTTTATCTACCGGAAATTTTTTTCCGATACAGTAGTTTTCCAGAAAATCAATTTAGCTAAGTTTGTCATGACTCATTAGGTTTCAAGGAGTTTCAAAGGAGAGTTTATTACGTCATGAAACTAATGAAGAGGATTCTTTTTTTTTCAAATGATTTAATGTTTAAACAAGGGTGATCCTTCGCTTTTACCTGCAGCCTTGGTAAATAATGCGTCTATACCCATTCTAATTTCCGAAAAGCTAGCCGACAAAGGTGACAAAAAATTTTTTGTATTTGTACTAACTAACAAAAAAATGTTTTGCATTTTTTAAATGCGGATTACATGAGTTGAGTAAATGGTCAGAATGTTCTTTAGTCGGTAGAGTCAAACTCCACTTTTTCTCTATTGCAAACATTTATTCGAGTAGTACCGCACTGAACGAAAAGCATGGAAAAACGGCGCTGTAGCCAACGTGTTAGACACCGATCTTGAAACATTTGGGAAATCAAGGATTAATGGACAAATCGTCGGATTATAAAAATAAGATACAACTTGTAGAGAGTAGAGTGCGCAAAAGTTCGATATCCGGCACTGATCAAAGCAACTGCCTCTTGAGATGTCGAAAAGTCTATTTAGTGAAAACTATGAAAGTTTCAGAAATATGCCGCCCTGGGCATTTACCCAGGTTACCTACACTAGTCGGCATATCTGGTACGCTCGAGTCCAGAGACTGATTTTGTTTAACTAGAGCGAATAACGGTATTTTTCTTAATTCAATTCAGGAATTCAAAGTACATATCAACAGCTATAAATATGCTAAATATTTTTCCTGTCCGTTTTGGCACTATCTTGCTATAAAGAAGAGAACAGATAGGTGCGTAATTCTGGTGCGTCATAAGTATTTTGACAACATTTTAGTCTTTGATTGTACACCAATTTCTCTGGAAAAAAATGGACAAAACATAATTTTATTAATGTTTTATGTTTATATTTTAAATTCCAAAAACATTGAAACATTGGAGGAAAAATCTCAAAGTCGAAGTTAGGTTAAAGCCTCCGTAGAGGCAAACTTCAACCCTGGTTTCAAGGTTGGAGACGCTGAAATTGAAATTAATTTCATACGACAGACTTTTCATTATTAAGCATTAAAATTGAATAATAGAAAAGAAATAGAAAACTATTCACCGCATTACAGAAAGGGGATGTGAATAATGAATAATTACCGAAAAATCTTAAAAATATTTATGGAAAATGTCCTAATTGAACCAAAGGATATCATGGATATGAAGAATGTGCCAACGGAGGCAGAGATAATAACGACCACTTTCGGCATAGAGCTAAAAAAAGGCAAATTACATGCATACGCTGATAAAATGAAACCAAAGAAAGATTCAAAACCCATCAAAAGCAAACCTCTTTTACTAAGAAAAAAGTTCAAGCCAATGTAACTTTCGGGAAAAGTTTTTTTAGCTAATATTCTTTATTTTATTACATTTTTACAAAAAAAAATCAATATTTAAAGAAAATGTCCGGTTTATGTAGAACAACGGATACCTGGGTATCAAAATGAAAACCACAGTGGAGGCTCTCTCATGATGCAGGGATATTTTGCTTACAATATGGCCTAGGCTGCTTCAGTTAAAATCACTGTTTCCATGGCCAAAGCTTCATTTGGTCGTCATTGAATCTTTGGAAGTCATATTCGAAATTGTCGCGGCACGATTTGGTTTAAATTTCACTTCTTACTTAGAGTTCTTATTCGTGGCTCATTCATCACTCGGGGTTGACATTCGCTTTCTTTCAGACAGCGCTAACCGCTAAGGTTTATCTTTGTTTTGTTTTATAACATTTTTTTGTTTGCTAATAAACAATTTACCGTAGGAAATAATAATTCAATAGTTGCGTATTCAATGTGTAAACCAGGACTAAGGCTTGCCTCTATCGATTCTCAAACCAATCTTCTAAATTCTGATTTTTGCTTATGTTTCCAGCCACTGGTAATATTTCTTTATTGGAAAATTAAAATAGGAAATTTAAAAATTATATGTTTTGTGTATCAATTCTTGCGAAAAAATGGGTGCAATCAAAGAATTAAATATTGTCAAAATACTTATGCTGCACCCGAATTACGCCCCCATCTTCTCTTTTCTATATAGCATGAGAGTATCAAAAAAAGTCTTAAAAGAATTTTTCAAACTCGACACATTCCACACTTCATCCAAGTGTAAGTGCAAAATAACTGACCAATATCCAGCAAACTGTACAGAGATACGACTTTTGTATCGTTATTTCTTGTGTCATTGCGACCGATTTAGTGAAAATGCCAGCAACTGTACATATTGAATCTACGCTATGATATATTTTGCATAAATAGGCATCCCGCATAATAGTCAGAAAACCTACTTCCACATATAAATGCAATCGACGAGATAAGCTTATATGTGTATGATGCACTGCGCTTATCCGAAAGGAACAGGTCTGACCATAAGTATAAGGTAGTCAGCTCACGGCTAGAATCTACCGGCGTATTCCAGGTGTCTAAGGCCTTATCTGGTCAAGCGGCACATTATATCCGTAGCAACAGCAGCAGCAGTTACATTACATTCGCAAATGTATCCTATGTCACCATCATCAGCGTCCGATTTAGAGGTCTTATATGTGTGATTGCATAACTGTTAAGAATGAGAAGAATAACTCGATTTATACCAAGTGGGGTAAAAGTCTACTTTTGAAACTTTGGAACACCATCATACAACCAAACGAGTGGCCCGACTGCGACTGGTCGAACTGTGCGAACTTGCAAAGTGCTCTGCCTCTGCTGATATACACATCTCGGTTTGGTATAAGCATAGACTAAGAATTATAATAGACTTATTACTGCCTATAAAATAAGAAAACGGGTTGCTCGGAGGCTTAGTGCGTATGTATGGGATTTTTGTCGTCCGTGTTAATCGAAATTTTCAAGAAAGAGATGCCGCCCGAACTGCAATGTGCAATATGAGCGGAAACGAGACGGCAATATATGGCCAAGAAAACAAACTTAACGAATTTTCGATAAGATGTTTTCATTGGTCGACATCGTTTGACAGTTGTCAAACAAATTTTTGTCAACACAAGAAAAAGACGCAATCGTCTCGATAATTTTAAATTGCCTCAGCTATTAGCCAACGCATTGAAAAATCAGCAATGCCGAGGCGGCGCAGTGAGATTTTATTTTAGTACAGAGTATAGTATACATCAGCCGAACTTTTGAAAAGTTGTGTAATGCAAGTGAAACAGTTGACCGTGGCCACTCGTATCTTATTGAGGAGCGAAAGTGAAGCGATTTTGTACTCTACGAATACGATCAAGCAGCAAACAGGTAAAAGCGTTGAATTCGCGCGAATCACCATTTCGTACTTATTTTAATTCATTGCAGATTCTCGTTTGTTTGTTTGCAATATTGGCGATGTTATCTTTCGGAAACACAACGGGCAAAAGTTGTAGGCAATTACATCGCCTTTCGGCTGATTTTGCAGCATTCATTTATGTATATTGCTCTTCTCGAACAGAGTCATTTGTTCCGATGTGCCCCTACTCGTGGAATTGATGCTGAAAATGTCGATGTTGTCGTCTCATACGATCTGCCCGTTCATGTTCTCACGTACGTTCATGGAGTTGATCGCACAGCTCGTACCACCATCTTCACGGAAGGTCAACTAAACAAATTCAATGTAAGCATGCAGTCAAGGCCCTGAAAAAATTAAGCTAATTTCCTTACACACTATTACAGAAAACTGTTCAGTCAGCCGACAAAGACCCTCTGCACGAAATCAAAGTGAATCAGGAAATTCAAGAGGAATGTGCCAAGCCTATTCAGAAGTCCTGCAGCAGCTTCAAGCATACTTTAAATGAAGTGCGATCCACGAATATGCCTAGCAATTTTGAAAGTTTTATGAAGTTTGCTCCTTGATCGCACACCAGTTCTTCCGGATTTATGCCTAAAGCTCGCTCGGATGCTCTCAAAAATCACCCTTTTGGTAATTTCGGCTGAACAACTTCTAGCTACGAACGAATAACCAAGGAAATGCTTCCAATTATGTGTAATGCCGCGTCGTAGTAGTTTCTCCGTCGTCCTCGAAACCACATATTACATCATTTTTTTTGTCATAGTCCAAATGAGGCTTTATTGCTATTTCATCTATGCATATCATGAATGGCTTACCAATTTCAGGAAGAGTAACATCTTCCTCTTCTTTTTTAGCGGTACAGGAAGGTGTGAACCGCTGTGTATCTATATGGATTCGATTTATAGTTCGTCGTCGTTTTCGTCCGAGATCTCCCGGGACAAAAACGTGCAGCTGCAATGGGGTTTTCCCATAGTGACAAAGGAGTGAGATTAGTGGGTGCACCTGGGCATTGAAACAGATGGGCCACATCATGAGGCGTGGCACCGCAATTTGGGCATACGTTTTGTATGCTCGGGTCTATGCGAGATAGATACGAATTGAGGCGTGAGCAGAAGCCTGATGGAAGCTGGGCTAAAGTCACTTTGGTGGCTCTCGGGAGCCTAATCTCCTCATGCGAAATAGGTGGGAGCGCTGAGAGGACTCTGTTCGTACCTAAACTCGCAATAGACCTACTCACTTCCTCAGTGTGAATCATTGCAATGGCAGCCCGGTATGAATCTTCATCGAAAGGATCCCTTTTGTAACCCTGGACTTCTCTCTCAAGGTCACGAGGGCCACGTTTGATGTTGCGTGGAGGGGGAATTTTGTCCATGAGGTTACGATTAGGATGATCCTCTCGATAACAACCTACTAAATATTGTTTTGTAAGTAGTCGATTGTGGTCACGTGTTGGCATCAAATGTGTCTCCTGATGTAGGTGGTCCTGGGCAGACATCAGAAGGCATCCTGTAGCTGTGCGTAGAGCAGCATTTTGGCAGACTTGGATTTTGTTCCAGCTTGTGTTACAGAGACCTTGCGACCAAATCAAATCACTGCATACGATGCAATTAGATAAGAAGTATTGCAGGCATGTTCGTTTTAAGGCTGAATTCTTTTACACAGCCAATAAAAAGACATGCCCGGTACCTCAAATCAATTTATAATTCGCTTCACTTGCACTTCCACAATTCACACACAACACGTAATGCACTTCCATTTTGACACTGAAATTTTCACTAAACTGGACATTCCGACACATTTTTTTGCACCAATTGGCACACTCATTACACGCACAATCGAAGTTTCTTTCGCGACGACAATTTTTCACGGCTTTGAAAGTAATTTATCAACCGCAGTGACGACCCGACATTGTTTATGTTTTTTGTTTACGTTTCGCAAACAACTTGCAAACTGTCATGTGTCAATGAAATCGATTTAACGAAATCGTTAAGTTAATACCTAATTCACACCAGACAAGATTTATAGGGTTTTCACACTATAGACAAGATTTATATTAAATCTACCTAGTTTACCTAACCGGAAACCGTCTACTAGATAGAATCATATATCATTAAATTAAAAATGTATCGGAGGATGTACTTGCATTATTCAAATCGCAGTACAATATGGTACATTACACAAATTTGACAAACTAAGGGGCGATTCAGACTATCGACAAGATTTACTAAATCCTAGATTTAGTTGACAGTTGTACCATATTGTACTGCAATTTGAATAATGCAAGTACGTTCCACAACACATTTTGAATTAAATGACATACGATTTAATCTAGTAGGCGGGTTTCGACTCGATTAATCTAGTGGTTTTAGTAAATCCTGTCCATAGTGTGAATCCCCTCTAAATCCAAGGGTTGGTAAATCTTGTTTACAGTGTGAATACCCTATAATGCTGTGATTTGAATAATGCAAGTACATTTTACGATACATTTTTAATTTAATGACATATGATTCGATCTAGTAGACGGTTTCCGGTTAAATAAATTAGTAAATTTAAAAAAATTTTGTCTATGATGTGAATCGGCTATAATATGTTAGCGCTTTAGAAAGCCATTGAAACTGCGAGCACAAGCAACGCCATCTAGATATATCATAGCCGCAACTCAGCTGGACAATGCCGTCATAGTTTAGCTCTTAAATTTTTTATTTACACGAACAAACAACAAAAAACAAGTAGTGACGTAATAAAAAGCAAAAACAAAACAGTGCAACATTGGCGAACATAACCTAAAACTATAAGCTGATTTTGACGTCTAAGATTCTACATTGCGGCCTTGATATCTAGACGGCGTTGGCACAAGGCCTTTTAAGCGTATATATCATAATAATGGGAGTTTACTCCGAGAGCCCATTCATAGCATGCTCCAACAACGAAAAAGATAGAAAATGTTGTAATTGGTAAAGCGGCCGTATGTGGAGTAACTTTCGATACTCGAAAAATGTAAATATATAACACAAATTTTGATTGGATTGTGACATCATCCACAAATATATTTCTGATTCGAACTAAATTTAGCGCCACAACTTTCGTCAGAAATAAGAACGAAATCGGGTAATACTTTTTGTTGAGCTCGCCATTTTTGACAGCTGGCAATCCCTATCATTTGGAAATTGCACGCATACATTGAAATTTTTCCTCCAGCATGAATAAGATTGTCACTCATACAGACGCACAAACCCTCCATTTGACGTTTCCCATGCATGGCTCAGCTGGCGGTGGCATATAGCGTACCTTGTCACTCTAATGAGTGTTTCCTTTTAAAGGCATGCTATCTTTGCATTCCATCGGGGCCTTATATGTGTTGGCGATTTTAATTGCATCCTGCTCTAAATTTTATTTTGTATGAAGTCCGTCTTCTTTGTATCCCTATTCTTTGGTATAAGTACCTGTTGGAATGGTATGATATCGGCTGGTATGGTTGTTGAAGACATTTCCACGTCCAATCATGAAGAAGTGCTCTTACAAGGCCATTAAGTGCACCAAAGGAAAATGCAAAAAGGTAAACTCTTTTGTTATGCAATTTAAGTGCTTGGACTACAAGCTCGAGAATATACATACTACTCGGGATCCAGCGAGGGATGATGATGATGATGGAGTATAGATAAGATCAGCAATGGATAAATGTGCGTAAATGGGGGGATTATGGCAGATTTATAAGATAATGATGATCTGCGACTTTAGACGGATTATCATAATCTTGATGATAGTCGCCAATGAGGAAGTTTCGATGACATACACCTCTCTCTGTCAACGATTCTAATGATAAATGGAAGTTAATATTTTTAAGAGATTGCACGTAATTTTAAAAGATAAAGATAATATGATGGAAATCTTTTGACTTTTTTTCTGGCCTTTTACACTTTGAAAACAGCATATACAAATCTGTGGCAGTTAGCAGAAATTCGAGCTCAAGACAGACTGTACATAATGGTCTTGGTTCGCAAAGAGGAGCTGAAGTATACTTAACACTAAGCCTAGTATTTATGGTGGAAATTAATCGCATAATAAAGTGTAGAATGATTCTGGCGAAACTCGACTAGTGGCATACAATGTAATAAGAAATAAAAATTTATTTCTAGGTCGCCTTTTGATTTTGAGGATTTGTTGACATACTAGTACGTCATTCACTATCAGCCACTACCGGAAAATCTTCAGCTCAATAGACACATATAAATACAATAGTCACTCACTTATATTAACTCTCACTAATATTTAAGTCCTTTTGTATTAACACCCGAGATTTACATTTTAGAAACCTTGTTATATTAACCAGGGGCGGCCTTAGCTTTTGCAAAGCACCGGGCGACAAAATTTTGCGAGGATCTGTTTTTTTTTTGTATTTCTCTATACATATTTATGGAAAAAATGCGCAATTGAATTTGAGCAAGATATCCCACTGGGCCTTAATGCAAACTCATAATTAAGTGACCATCAACTTATACAGGGTGTCCGCAAACTGCCGCATAAACGCACCGAATTGTGGTTCCTCATGTGATTTCCAGCAAAAAAGTTTTACGGAACATACCCCCTTAGTTTAACCCTTTAGTTGTCACAGGCATTTGAAGACTATTGTGAAAATCATTTTCTTGTACGACTAAAACTTCAATATCTCAAAAGCTAGACTAGCTAGAATAGCAAAATTGGTTTTTAATGAACTTCAAAGTCAAATTTTTGTGATTTGACCCAAAAACAATATGTTTTTCCATCTCAATTTTCTCCAACTTCTGCCAAGGTGAGGAGGGGGGGGGGGGGGGGGGTGCACGTACGATTCTTTTAAAAATTAGTGCATAGTCTAACGATCATTTCTTTCTTACATCATTTTATTCTCGCTTCGATGTTTCTAACCGTCTTAATGTCTTAAGTGCAGAAAACGAGGGGTGATTTTGGATCGATTTTGATATATGTACTCGTAATTTGAATGAATTTTACTTAATTCCATATCTTTAGGGGCAGTTTGAATTGAATCGGATTGAAATCGAGCTAAAATGAGCCCTAGTTTTCTACACTTAAGGCATTCAAACTGTTAGAAATAACGAAGCTAGAATATCATCATGTAAGAAAGAAATTACCTTTAGACTATGCGCCAATTTTTAAAATAATCGTACAAGCACCTCTCCTTGGCAGAAGTTGGAGAAAATTGAGATGGAAAAACATATTATTTTTGGGTCAAATCACGAAAATGTGACTTTGAAGTTCTGTAAAAACTAAACCTTTTACAATTTCTGTATTAATTCTGGTTCCCAATTTCGTGGGTGCGAGTTTTAACTAATTGTGAAAATCTTGACTTATCGTTCCATTCTATACACCAACTGCGGTGCATGTCTGTAGTATTTATGGCATGGCAACTTACCAGCTCTATGGGAACTACAAAGTTCCGCGTAGTTCCCATAGAGCTGGTAAGTTGCCATGCCATAAATACTACAGACATGCACCGCAGTTGGTGTATAGAATGGAACGATAAGTCAAGATTTTCACAATTAGCTAAACCTTTTATCCGATTTTAGTGCCGTTAGTTTTATTTTTTTAGGTAAATTTGTTGGCTGTAATAATTATCTTGTTCTTCTATTTTAGCTAGTCCAGCTTTTGAGAAATTGAAGTTTTAGTCGTACAAGAAAGGGTTTTTCAAAAATTTTCAAATGCCTGTGGCAGTTAAAGGGTTAAGCTAAGGGCGTATGTTCCGTACAACTGTTTTGCTGGAAATCACATGAGGAATCACAATCCGGTGCGTTTATTCTGCAGTTTCCGGACACCCTGTATATTAAATGGCTACCACATGATTGTATACCCATTTATTCCATATCGTTCAGCATTTTCAATGTTCTATGAAAAGCAACAGAATAAATTAGGTTCAACTCCCAGCCAGGATTGGCGTCATAAATCGTCAAAATAATCCAAAATAAAGTTCACTTCATGCATCATGAGTCAACGCGATTTATCGATAGGATGTTTTGAAAGTGAAACACCTTACGGGCAGCTAAGGGAAATGCCATTAATCAGCATAGACTATGTATAATGTTGCCGTCTTTTTCTATTTTCATGTTTGAATGTGATTGCTTGGATTGGGGAAATACATGGGTTTTTTTCACCACGGAAATGATTTGTACACTTGTCACATCCTTCTTACTACATATATATACGACAAACGTAAGTTTAATTCTTTACGTATTTATATGTTGTTGGCGTGAGTGTACCAAGACATAAGCGTTACGCGCTCCGTCAAATTGGTCATCACTTTTGTAGACAACAAAATTTTTATTGTTTGCAAAAGTAGGTCAACATGTCGCCCCCGCATGCCTGAGTGTGCCTATTATTCCCGCTCAATCAGAAATTGCCCGCTTTGAAGCCACTCCTTTTTACATTCATCATTTTGACGTGGGATTCATATGGATTTATTTCGCGGTGTGCATTTTTCATTTATCACGAATGATACAACATTCATTTATTTCGCGTAAGTCATGAATATTTTTGACGAGCGATGCATTAAACATCTATGTTACATAACTATTACATCATACTTATGAGTAACGATTTTGTAGTCTTTATCCGTAATAAGGCGTACATAGATGATATAGAGCAGTGGTTCTTAACCTTTTGCACATAAGGGACCATTTGATAAAATTCGTTAGTTGTCGCGGACCACCAAATTTAAAATGTGTAAGGAGCCATTAAAATCATGAAGTCTTGTTCCGAATACCATGTCTTGCGGTGATCGTGATCGCACACCTCGGTAATATCAATAGGGAAACTAATGGAACTAATTCAGTTAAAGAGTATTCTGCTATACTTTTTACGTGACCATGCAAAATATGGCATAACTATGCAAAGTTAACAAAAATTCGATTCAATATATTGTAAATGCTTTCAGAAAATAGCGTCTTGTCTATACAGTAAGACTAACCACTAAATAAGATGTCGAGAAATCGGCCCCCAGAGATAGCTCATAATTTTTAAGCCCGAATTTTATTTTATCACATGTTACAGTTCTTTCTGGAAGAAAAATGATTTTACAGATAAATTCTTAAAAATATAGAATAAGGATTGCATGTCCACGTTGAACAAAAAGACACATGTCGAAAAGTTTTCAGCAGTGGCACTGAAGATCAATAATAGCTCATCTATCTTAATTCAGCCATGTAAATTACCATAATAGGCTCTGGGCACAAAAGAATGTAAACTGCATAAACATTCATATCAAGCTCTCGGTCACCGGTCTTCATTTTCTTGGTCCGCTCAATTATTTGATATTATTAACTACGCTATTATAGCGTTATTTCGTTAAAACTATAAAGCTTTTACCACTGTGCTTACCGAGTGCTACGGCCTAGAAAACTCCGATGTTTTGCACAAGCCGGAAGATTTTTTTTTTACATCCAGAGTACCCTTGTTCCGTGGAAATTGCATCACTGAAGGGATTAACATGCCAACAAAAAAAATTTTGACGGTATTTCATCAATCGTCCGAAATCTTTATACCATCAATAGAGCACATATCCCTACAATATATTCTTCAAAAACTATAATCGTAAAAAATCTCAATAAAAACAGTCTAGAACAATTTTTATAATGGTTAAATGGATTTACCAATAACCATGTTTTGTGAGTAGCGGGATTCCATGAGGTCCAAAAAACACTTGCTCTGCCAAAAACTAACTCCGCTCTGCTACTAACCTTCGAGTTTTTTTTTTGTGAAAAGAAAGATTGAGTTGCGTAATTTCGGAGTTTCTCCTTAACGCATTATGTGAGAGCCAGAGCGAAGGCTTCGCGGACCACCTAGGGTCGCCTCAGGGACCACCAGTGGTCCGCGGACCACCGGTTAAGAATCGTTGATATAGAGGGACATCATCATATATGTACTGCATGTATGAAAACGTGATAAATGACAATTGTGCGTGCCCGGCGCCTGAAAAGTTTGTCGTATTTATAGATGTATTGAAAGGTGAAAATACCGCGAAAAACAAGAAAGTGCTTAACACTAGTGGAGAAAAAGAAATCTTGGATAAAATTAAATCTTTTCGAAAGCCAGTAATAACAAAAATAAAACAAAGTGAGTGGAAAATAATAACAATGGCAAATAAAAATATTTTATACTCTGGACAAAAAATTAACCTTCCGGCGGGCGCAATACTAATCCTAACACGATCGGGCGCAATGCATCTGACAGATTAAGTGCAGAAAAAAGGATTAAACTAAGTGTCTGTATATTTTAGACTCTTGTTTATTGTTGCATTGTCTTTCTGAAACAGTTCAACAAAATTTTAGAAACAAAAACTGGCTCACAAACTTTAATACCCCTCTCATTTTGAATTTTCTAAGAATATTCTGCTTTGAATCGCTTCAATATTTGAAAAACCTCCAAAAACTCGACAGCTTAAAAAAATTTAGCTTATTAATAAAAATAATAAAATATAAAAACACACTATTGAACGATTTGGTGAGCCTAAAAGTCAACACAAAGTTATTACGTAATGTGGAGAGTATAACAAGTGGAAATTTTCATAGAAAAGGAGAAACTAACACAATCGGGCGCAATACATCTGAGAGATTATTTCATCCCCTCCCGCCCCTCAGACATATGGTAGATAGAAACTGAAAACTGCTTTGGGTAGTTGATCGATAAAGATTAAGCTACTGCGAGTTTCAGGTCTCTCCCTTTTCATATCGCTAATTGGCGCAACAAAAACTGGTCACTTAATCTGTCAGATGCATTGCGCCCGCCCGAAGGTAAAAAAGTCGCCTGAGAGAATATTGGTCTCTAGTGCCCATTGAGTGCACATATTTTTATAAAGATGCACTCCTTTAAGCTATATGCGATACTAGAACCACAGTGGTATACACAATTTCTGCAAATTACGCTCCATGAGGTTTTAGGAGAATTAATCGCTCATCATCGCATGAGTCGCTTCTAGCAAACTTAAACCTTTACCGGTGACAGCCGCTGTCACTAAGCAAAAAGCTATCGCGATTCACAAAGCGAGAAAACAATGCAAATTTCGTGTAAGCGATGAATGGTTGCGCTGATTCATAAAACTATGCGGAATCCGGTATCTAACGGGGAAAAAGTGTCGGCGCAATCAGAATTGGTGGGACAATTCAAGAAAGAACTGCTATTTCAAATTGACTCGAAAGGACTATATGAAGAGTAGTTTTCAATGCCCAATGAGAGCGCGTTACACTGGAAGCTGCTATACTATCGAAAACATACGTAATGAAAAAAGTGCCCCAAGAAGCAAGATTGAAAAACAGGGGTAACAATTTTTATCTGTTCGAATGCAAACCCTCACCTTACGAGCTATTGGCATATTGGCAAAACCGCGAAAGTAAATATTACAAATAAGTTAAGAGACAAATTTGACAAGGCCTTAAAATTAGTCAATACCGACCCCATTATATTAAGTTGTCTCTTAGGTTCGACAAAGGATAAAATTCCAGTACAAGAGCTCTGCTCCTCTTGTGAAGAGAGATATATTGAACAAACGAAACGCGCCGTTCATTTTCGTTTCGCCGAACACATGCGCTGTATATAGAACCAAGATATGCGCTCAGCTATAGCATCCCATGTTTATGACTCCGATCACGCATCTCTTCACAAAATTAACTGTTTGGACGAAAATGTTCAATTAATCAAGAACATCTTGAATCCACGAAAACTCGATGCATATGAATCGCTTTTGATTAGTACATCAGAGAGTTTTATGAATTTATGCAACGCTGCAATTGACTCTCCTCTTTTCAATCTAATTAACCGAAAGAAACCACGACATCCAAATTAGTATTTAATTTTTACAATAATTTTTTTAATTTTTTGTTTTCTCATTTATCAATTTTTTAATTAAATTATTTCGACTTTTTGTTTTTAGTTAAATTAGTTAGTCTCTTTTGTTTTATTTAATATTAACGGCTTGAATATTTATTTTTGTTTGTTTGTTCATAATTTATTTATTTATTATGTTATTATATTTATATTTTTTTTACGGTAACACTTAATTTTGACATATTGACTTGTTGTTTCATCACATACGCATATGTAAAATTGTATCATACTATGTACCATCTAGTGCTCATCAAGCCATTGCTGATGAGTGATGACCGAAATGCATTCGTATTAAAATTATAATTACAAGTGAAACCCAGTGTTTTTTAATTTAATTAATTTTCGTGGGCGGAATCTTGTTTCTATATTCGATTTTTGCGGTCAATAAGGATTTAATAACAACATTTGATACACTAAAAATATTTCTATTGATTAAAATAAAGATGAAAATGAATAGAAGTAATTATTACTGTTGATACAAGATTGGAGCCGATTGAAACAATTGAAGTCGTTACTGCAATATTACAGAAGTGATACAATGACACACGCTATAGCGAAAATCCAAGAAAAGGGGAGGGGAAAGCTCTTAAGAGCATTCCCAAAAAACAAACTATGTGCTTTGAATAATTTTTTTCAACAAAAAAAAAAAATACCCAACTTTTAACAAGTAACACTACAGTTTGCACAAAATAAATTGATTTCAAAATCGTTGATTTAACATTTAATTCACCAAATTATTCTTATATCCATTAAATATAAAAAAAAAACTTTCTTCTTTTCGCATATATCTATAAGTGAGATGAGGAATTGAGGGGATACAAGTGAAATTTATTACAAAATATTTACTTGTGTCCACTTTTAATTTTTATGATTTTCCCCGATCAACATGTTTTCCATCGTAGAGCCATCTGCAGTTAATATGCTCGTATGCATACAATAGATTACTATTCGACTATAGGAGTAACCTTTAACTCTCGCTTTTTATCTTCTCGATTTTACGAGTGTGTATAGTTACACCGAAGCTTGCCTAAAGATTCATTTACGACGATAGTCAGATAAACAACCTCATCGTAATTAAAAGATTACTTTGAATAGAAAATTGAAAGAATGAATTTATGTTGGAGCCAAGGTTGTAGAAATCTTTTTCAATAAAGATAAGAAATGTAGGTGTGTGCCGATAGATTTCCATTATAGAAGAGACTCAAAATTATTAGTATACGAGTACTCTTATGCGATGAATGATTGCAAACTTCTCGTCAGTATAAAATACGAAATAAGCCGCGAAGCAGTTCGCCTTCTGGCGTTTCTTAAAATTTCCATTTGTCGACCATTTATGACGACTGTTAACATCTTACTTTCGTTGAAATGAAGTTATAAACTTTAGGCATTTATGACTACCATCTGATGGAAGTCGACTTGAAGGGATTCGACTTCTATAGCCTGAGGAAGTGTAGAGGTTATAGCAAATATTTGAGTCGTTATAGGAATCGGTATTCACTACATGGAGGGCATAAGGTCCATCTAGATTGATCGCCAAATGGAGACAAATTTAAATCGGACTCTGCGCGTTTGAATTATTACACGGCCATTCAAGAATTGTTCAATTTCACACAAAATAACGAAGAAAAGTTGCAAAATTGTCACTTTGAATTTGACAAGCGGTTAGTTGAGTTGCCATATTGAATATCAAAACTGGACGCGCACCCAAATGGCGATCAGTTTGGATGCAATGACAACAGCCCTTTGGCTGCACGTGACACCATTTGGCGATCAATCTAGATGGACCTATACATGTGATGAGTGACCATTGTTACCATAAGCAACCGTTCAGTGGCGTAAAGTTTCTCAAATTTCTTGTATTCGAAAAAATGGAGAGAGTATTAGCGGAAACCACATTTACAGGCGTTTATTTACATTTCGCCCTCATTACTATTGGTGTAATCAAGAAAAAAAGCTAATAAACGTATTTTTGGTTTATCCTTGAAAAGGCTAGGACATGATGCGAAAACCCAACCCTGGCTCAAACCAATATCATTTTATAAGAATTTTCCATATAGAATGTAAAAAAAATCGTAGAACAATAGCGAATTACTAAAATTAATATTTAGTTGAAATTATAAGTAATGTGATTGAGTAGGTACACGACACGTTAAGACTCAGCGTTGCGTTTTCGCAACATAACGCCCCGCACACACACAATAAATCCGAAGCCATTTTTGGGATTTACGTTTGGTCAAAATCGAAGAAAATGTATGAATATGACAGAACGAAGAATCCAAAAAATGAATTCGGACGATTTGTGTGTGGGCGGTGTAAGAAATCGTTGTGCCGTTCGCAAGGATCAGTTTGCAAGATTTTTTTTTGTAACAGTAAACTACGTTGAGTGGAGATTCAATTCAATATTATATTCTGAAATTTTTGTGAACGAATAAAAAAAAAAAAATTACCCATCCTGAAAATCAAAGTAAACAACTGAATTGAGAATCCTGCAAAAACAGGTCGATTAGGAAGAAAAGAGTAACATGTTTCGTTTTCGCAACGCTAGGTCTTAATGGGTTAACTGTGACTTTATATTGTCGGTCCCAAAATTTTGCTAAGAAAAAAAAATTAAAATTAATTTTAAGAAAAGTCAATCGAGAATAGCTTTGGCCACTTTTGAACGATAACTGGTACACCGTCACGAGTTTTACCTTTTACTCCTAATTATATATAACTCGCCTACTATTTCCATCAGTGCTGTTTATATTCCCTGGGCTTCATATTCTACTTGTGAATCAGCGCCGTGCGAAGGGATTGAGGCGCGAAAGCTCGATAAGGCTTCATTTCCAAATCGATCATACGAAGGACATCCAGAAAGTAGCTTAGGTCACATTAAAAGGCGACGGCTGTTAAGCTCAATCTTTTGCAATTTCATCGCCAAAATTTACGCCAAATTTCTCTGTTTTGCTGATCCATTGAATACAGCTTTTTTGGGTTAAAAAAAAAAAGAATTTTGGGCTATGGTGAAACTTTTCTATTTGTCTAGAAAGAAAGCAACCTGTCAAGAAAGAAAACAAATTTAAACGTGTCCGTGCTAGCTACAATCAAGAACCCCGTCATAAACAGCCCAAAATTTCCACATAACAAAAAATAGTCCTAAGGTACATGATATCGTATAAACCATCCTGCAAGACCATTTCGGCTGTGAAACTGCATCGCGTCGTCATTTTAAACAGCTTTTTGAAAATGAATAAGCGCACACCATAGACATTTTTGCGACGATTGACGATTTATGACCGTCGATGGAACCTGAATTCATCACAATGAGTCAGAACCCAAAGAGAAGCCACAGACTGCGGACCACTACTTAAACTAAAATTGTCCTAATTCTTGAAAATGTTTCTAAAAAATATGCATAGGAAAACGTCAATATATCTGGGTTGGATACGATATCCCCAGTCACAAAATCCCCAAACCAAAATCCCCAAATCAAAATCCCCGTAATCAAAATCCCCGAAATTAAAATCCCCGAAATCAAAATACCCAAAACCAAAATCCCCAAACGAAATTCCCCATTCCCCATTTGAGGTGTCATCTAAGAACGCGCGCGCGTTCTAAGATCACACCTAAAATGGGGAATGGGGCATTTCTTCAGGCTATGGTAGATGGTAAATGATAGATGTTAAATGGCAGATGATAAATGGTAGATGGTAGGTGGTTAATGGTAGACCGATGGTAGCTTGTAAATGGTTGATGGCAGTTGGTAAATGGTAGATTGTAAATTGCAAATAGTGGATGGTAAATAGCAAAAAGTAGATGGTAAATGGTAGGTGATTTAGACTATTGTAATTGTAATAGTCCTACTATGCAATAAAAAATCACCCTCCTAGTGCCATTTACCATCTACCATTTAACACCTTCCATCTACCATCAACAATTTACAGTCTTTCTTCAACCATTTACCATCTACCATTTTTTACTACCATTCATCTACCATTTACCAGCATATTTCGGGTGCTTGGGGATTTTATGATTGGGGATTTTGTATATGGGTATTATGATTATGGGGATTTTGTAAATGGGTATTAGGATTATGGGGATTTTGAATATGGGGCTTTTGATTTTGGGGATTTTTCTACGTTTGGGGATTTTGTGATTGGGGATTTCGTATGGTTCCCAATATATCTATGCAAAATATTTAATGTGTGTTTGAAATATTCTTACTTCCCAAAAGCTTGGAAAAGGGCAATTGTAACGTGCGTTTCGAAGCCCGGAAAGCCAAAGGCACAAATAAATAGCTACCGACCAATAAGCCTAATAAGTAATATAGGAAAAATATTTGAAAGACTTGTGAAAACGAAATTGCTGGAAGGTTCTCTTTCTACAAACTTTAACCTTCCTACAGGTGTTCCTCAAGGGTCGGCTCTTATTTATACTAGTGACATCCCTGTTCCTGATAATTGCGACCTATGTCTATTTGCGGACGACACAGCTCTACTGTGCAGTGGTTGCTCTCCAACTTATATCTCAAGAACACTTGAATTAGGATATTCAACATTAAATAACTTCTTCACAAAATGGAAAATTGAAATAAATTCGGATAAAACTAAAGCTGTGTTTTTCACAAGAAAGCGGAAAAGCACAGAAATACCGAATCAGCCATTATTATTGGAAAATTATAGAATAAGTTGGAATGGAGAGTACATAAATTATTTAGGAGTTCTCCTAGATAAGAAACTAACATTTGCAGCGAATACAGACACTCTATTGAAAAAGTCTGATGTTCTTGTAAAAACGTTGTACCCTCTTATCAATCCCCTTTGTCAAATGAAAATAAGATACTTCTCTTTAAAAGTATATTCCAGCCAAATCTATTGTACGCATGCGCCGCTTGGGGAGCATGTGCGCCGTCTCATATTGATAAGCTTCAAGTGAAGCAGAATAAAATATTGAAATTAATGCTAAATTTACCAAGATTCTTTTCAACTTCAGCACTCCACTCGCTGTCTAAAGTATCTCGAACCCTAAAATTACGCATACCATCATTAATTTTAATATATCATGTGCGAATTCCGCTAATCCTTTACTGAACAATATACTCTAATTGACCATGTCTCTAGATGGTTTTATATTAATATTTTATTTTTTTACATTAAATATCAAGAAATTTGTGCTTTCCTCGATAAATATGTAAGCCACAATATGTACATAAATCATTTAGTTAAATTAGTTTGTAAGTTATCAGTAAGATAGGTTAGAAGAGTAGTATTAAGTTTACATTTAAATTCATATGAATAAGAGGTTTTTGATCCCGTTTTCCTCTCAAATAATAATGCACACGTTTCTCCTAATAAAATGTATTGTATAAGAGTTACACTCAAATTAATGAATATTAAAGCTTCTTACAGCAGGGCTCAAATCACTTACTTAGAAACAAAACGAATATGTTTTGGAATAGTGTTATCCCAGTAAGGGGGATTTACGAAATTGTCATTCAGCATCGGTTTGAACGAACCGACACATTTTTGAAATTCCCCTTGCGGCATACCTCGGAAACGTAGTAACAGTATAGAGTGGATACGTTGAATAAGAAACGTTTATCAACCGATCCATCTGAGAACCAGTAGGTATCACAGAACTTTGGACTTGCTTGCCTTATTCTCCTTCCCACCTTGGGAATCACTGCCATAAATTAGTTTAGTCGTTTAAAATTTGGGTGAGATCATAATCCGTCACATGGGTCGTTAGCTCGAAAAATATCAAAAACTGAATTCGGTCACGGTGTCACTCGAACCCACTACCTTGCTTACCGGAATACATGCCATGCCTATACTAAGTGGTTTTTCCCTTCCTCAGAAAAATCGGACTGTAACATCCACTTCAAGTCAAAAAGCAAATCTATATTTACAATACGTTAAAAAAGAATCGGAACAACACTAGAATGAGATGAGATTGGACAACATTTTGAAGTTTTTTTTTATCAAGAGGTGAGAATAAAAGTTAAAAGTTGAAATTATACACTTATGTATTTTAGATTAAATGCGTCAAAGTTACGGAAGGTATTAATTATCCCGCTTTGACCTAATCGCGACACCGCCAACAATTCACACGATTAATATTTGATTTAGCGCATTGCGCAACTTGAAATCACAATTTAATATAAATATCGGGCACTCCATGTCAAACTGTTAGTTTACAGATAATCCTTGTTCAGTATGGCCGGCCATACGCCAAATTCTCGTAATGAATTGGCAAATCAAAAAGCAGTGAAAGTGTACAAGTCATCGTATAGGGCGCTTGATTTTTTGTGGTTTGTCTGGAAGACTCAAGGAGTGTATATGGTGGAAAAATACCACTTTCGTCATATTCTACATATCGTCTTCATCCTTTGCGGAATTAACATATTGAATTCAATTATGTTTATCGGTGAATGGGTAATAGCTGAAAATTTACACGATTTGCTGAACAATATGGCAATGGGCCTATGTCTACTGATGTGCGACTACAAGACTTGTATTATTCTACTAACACGTCATCGATTGCTCGGAATTCGTTCTATCCTAGACGAGTTGAATTTACGACCTAAAACTGCAAGTCAACAGGATCGGTTGGAATATCTTAATAGATTCTTTTACTGGTTTACTTGGGTGGTGTTTTTTGGTTATTTTGCCAATAGTGCATTGTATACTTTTCGTGGTGCAATGTCGCATGGTCAGGAGCTGTCCTATCCCATTTGGGCACCGTTCGACTGGAAGGCCACTCCGTTGATCTATTGGCTGACATTTTTCTATCAAAACTTCGCACAATTCTTTTTCTGTGTTCAGCAGGCAGCAAATGATGTTATTGGTCCTGTTTATTTGAGTACACTGAATGTGCATTTGCAATTTATTATGGAACGCGTGAAGGAAATAGGCACAGATCCTAAAAAAACTGACGAAGAAAATTGTCGGGAGTTTATTGAGGCAATTGAAGATCATAGACGGATTGTCAAGTTAGTAAACATTTTCAAGATACAGTTCTCGGCACAATTATTTACACAACCGAAAATGCCATACATTAGCAGCCTATAATGCACTATAACTTTTAAATTAAGAAAAAATCATTGAATATTTTTACACAGTTTTAATCTTTAGCATCTTGTTTAAGTACATGATACAAAAAAAATCACTTTAAACGAATCACAGAAGAAAAAAAAATAAAATGGTGAATGACAAAATTATTTACACATCCATTAAGAACCGGCAAAATTATTTCCACAAATCTATTAGCTTCATTTTATTTCACTTATGTAAGGGAAAAATTGATTATTTCTTTAAACTGAAGTAAATGGTCATGTAAAATAACGTTACTTAGTAAGATGTGTTGCATCCATTTGACGCAAGGCCTTCTGCGAGGCGTTTCGGCATCGAGTCTATTAGTATTTGTACTTGCTCTGATTAAATTGAGATCCAAGCCGCAATGAAGTTCTTCGAAGTCTGATTTGGGCTCCTACCGATATCTTGAGGTATTTTGGATTCAACCATGTGCCATAGATTCTCAATTACGTTTCGATCCTGACTTTGGGCAAGCCATTTCAAAACTTTTTGCTCCATTTCAGTTAAGTATCGCTTAATTTTTCTACCTGTATGTATCCTGTTGGAGGATAAAATCAATCCCAATTAGTTTGGAGCCTGCGAATAGTCCAACATCATTTAGGATTTCTAAATAATGTGACTGTGTCATATTATCGGTGCATCTAACAAGGGGTCCAACGCCACTGTATGATATGCTACCCCATATCATGATTTGACCACTCTTAGGAGCAAGTCGTATCATCCGTCCACGGAATGCTCCTCCAAAACTCTGGTGGCTTGGAAATGTGATCTTTAGCAAATTTTAATCACGCCTGTCTGTTTTACTGTGAAATGTACGGCTCTTTTTGGACGACATAAGCTTTTAATTTTCGTTCAACCTTTTTCGCAAGGTTCATTCACTAATCCTAACATTCAGGTCTGGATCTTTTCAGAAGGGTTTCTCTTAAAGGAACGGGCTATTTTAGAATCATCCTTCCTGGTTGTAGCTCTTTTCCTTCCTATGCAGCTTTTAGTTCTCACACTTCCGTATTGATTGAACTTCCAAACTTGATAATAAATGGTTTTCCGGGAACATACATATTTTTTTGAAAGCTCTATTGCCGAAATACCTCTATTAAGCTCTGTCACAATGGCCACCCTTTTTTCTATCGAAAATTCAATTGCTCTTGGCATATTTCCAACTGGTCTCTCTGGAAAACCTTACAATACTGAATAAAACAACTCTCTGTCCTATACTGCGTCAATTTGCCATGGAAATTTAGAACCGTTACTTAGCAAATCCAGTTATTATTGAAGTGTGTAAATAATTTTGCCTGTATTGAATGGATGTGTAAATAATTTTGCCACTTCATATTATACCATTTTTGTCGTTATTTGTTGTAGTTAAAAGATGGTTTTTGTTTTGTTCTTTCAACAACATACCAAAGAATCAAACTGAGAAAAAAGTATCATCAATTTTATACTAGTTGAAAAGTTATGAGGCTTTAAATGCTGCTATGCAATGGTATTTTTTGTTGTTTCAATAATTTCGCCGAGCATAGTATGTATATTGTTAACTGCCTTTAGACGGACTTTTATTTCCACAGAAGGTCATGCCATTAATAGTTTAGTTCCAATAAAATCAGAGTTATTAGAGAGTAATTCGAAATTACAAAGGAAAAACTCGCGCGCGTACCGTAAACAAAACTTTTCCGAGAGTTTTAAACAGGTAGTCACGACAAATCACAATCACTACACGACAATTTTGACTGTTTACAGAACATGAAATATACGGAAATACACACAGAAAAAAATCCGGTGTGAATTTAACACCGAATTGGGTCGAATAAGGTCCCTCCGTTTGGATAAAATATTTTTTTATACAAATGGATGAACACAAAAGAGTACATCCAATTACACCAAAAGGAGTAATTCTCGATATTTTTGGGATAAAAAAAAAAAACATAATTTTCACAGGGAAAGAATATATGTACATATAACTCATAAATGAGTTTTGAATAACTGGCATTTACCTCTCTATATGTGTTTCTGACATTTCATTTACCTCTTTACGCTCTAAAATGCAATGGGATTTGATCCCGCGACCCTATATGATTTGAAGATTAACGCCCTACCTAATACACCACACAGACTATACGGGATGACGTTTGTAATTTACACCAGAAATTACCTGACACATCGTGCGGAATTAGCCTCATTTGATGTAAATGATAACGCAATATAAACAAAAATTGAGAATTTCGGATAAAATTTATTATTTATCCAAATGAATTTTATATTTATCTTAATGGATAAAAGAACAATTTCATACTTGTGGACAGAGTTAAATAATTTTAGTTAATCCCATATGCATAATAAAATAACCCCATTCGGATAAATTTTTATTCGCATTGATTGATTTTTTAGTGTGACCCATGCCTACTTGGGATATGCAAAATTATGATACAATATACTATTTCGTATACGGTAAGGAAACACATTTTTATATGGAATGTCAAAGTATGTCGTTCTATTTGCAACGACATGCTAAAACTCTCTAATATCTCATTAAAAATACTGAAATTGAATTCCCATTTGAGTTGAGAGTACGAATACCACTGGGAAAACCCACTGTCTGGGGTTTGCCAAACAGTGCGGTACAAACGAGCAAAGTTGTGGGAAACACACGCTTGGAAAAGAAAGAGACGATGGGTGAATTCAACAAACAAATAACCTTTCTTGAATTCCCCCAACGCCTGTCTCTCTGTCCAGGCGTTTGTTGCGTTGCCTACAACGTTGATCTTTTGTACCGCGCGGTTTAGCAAACCCCGGACAGTGTGGTTGCGGCCTTGCCTTACACAAATATTTATACCACACATATTTGTGATTTTCCTGCTTTCTTCTCATGTTTGCAACCGCCACGATTTTCTGTGTTGAAAAGTCTCATTTCAAAGGCATCTATTACTTCATCTATACTTTACAATTGTTAATTTACAGAATTTTCGATATTCTTCAAGGCACCGTATCCTACACAATATTTTTACAAATTTTGGCAGCAGTTATTATTATTTGTGCAGTTATTTTGAAACATTTTCTGTACACTCTAACTATGTCCGAGCTTCTGACAAGCGTTGTATTTCCTGCCGCGGAAATGTTGGAAGTTGCACCATGCTGCTATTTTTCCAATGAATTTATGGTTTCCACGGATCAATTTGTTAGTGCAATCTACTCGTCCGAATGGACTTCATTGTCACCGCGTTTCAAGAAAATGATGATAACATTTATGATAATGACACAGCAATGTAAAGTTATAATAGCTGGCAAATTTGTTCCGGTTACAATGAGGACAGTAACATGGGTAAGTTGTGACAGCTAAGGTAATTTTTTGAAGATTCTTTGTGTACATAAAACTAAGCAACTTACAAAAAAAAAAATGTTTAGGCGTCCTAAGTCGGCTAAGCGTATAAATCTAAATCCGCAAAATAGCTTCTTCTAATATATATCTCCGTGGATACATCTCTATTTCTATTATGTTTACAAAGCATTAAGTCCGTCATGGGGCTGCCATACAAACCTAAACCCCCAAATTAGGTTCTTCTAAGAAACATTTTTAGCATCACAAATTTCCCAAACCTTTGATTAAATTATTCCAAATAAACCTCACTCAAATACTGTTTTATCGGAGCCATGGAACTTATGGAGAAAACGGAGAAAACTTGGTTACCACTCTTGGGCTAGCAATTCAAATTTCTTTCTTGTTTTTGACCCCAAATTTGGAACCTGTGACCAAATATTACCTTAAAGTTTTTGCCGTACCGATTCGACGTGTATTTCTCGAGAAAAGGGGATAATTATGGGGCAGGCACAAAATGTTTTCAGCATTGGTCTCACGACTCAGTTACCAAAAATTACTTTAGTGCTTCTATTACGCCAATTGGAGTACTTTCAAAAAAAATCCGGGAACCATTCTTGGGCGGGCTACTTTCAAGCTTTACTTCTCTCTAGTACTAACCTTTTTGCGAAGTTCGAGTATGAGTATTATGCTGGAAACAGACTGGGTGCAGCAACAGCAGCAGAAACGTGCAATGCATTTTAAATGGGAGACGTCATGTTGGCAGCAAAATCTTTTTATAGCTGTTGCAACATGACGTCACTCATTTAAATTGCATTGGACTGCATTATCATTGCTGCTGCTGTTACTGTTTCTGCATCCATCTTATTTCCGGCATTAGTATTCATACGGCCTATGCAGAATGTAGGCAAACATATACTTTTCCTGCTCTCGTGTGCAGTCGTCACGAGAGCAGAAGTATATTTTTGCTTTTTTTGTATACTTTCACTCATTAATTTATACTCACAACTAATGTCAAATACACGGCAAATATACGTTGTATTGTATTACTTTCCATAGTTACGCCATATTTTGCTTGGTTACGCCATCATATGAAAATGCGTAATGATTTTTTCTAGTTTGCATATACAGTAGAATCATTATGTAATTTCACACGATGTCATAACCAAGCAAAATATGGCGTAACTATGGAAAGTAAACAAACATTCAATTTGATACAATACACATTGGCCGGGTTTCTGATAGCTCTTATTCAGTATCTGTCGGCTGGTTAGTCTTATCGCGTAGAGAAGACACACAATATTCAGAAAGCTTTTCCATTATATTGAATGGCATTCTATAAGAGTTTTGAGAGAGTGGCTGAATTCAAATTGTAAGACGAAACCGGACGGGTAAACTTGCAAGACAAGAACCATCGTCCTTACAATCTGAAATGCATAATGCTTGTCTGCTGGCCACTACAAAAACTCTCGCCGTCCGTTTATTAGCACAAACAAACGGACGGCGAGAGCTTTTGTAGTGGCTAGCAGACAAGCATTGTGCATTACACATTGTAAGAACGATGGTTCTTGTCTTGCAAGTTTACCCGTCCGGCTTCGTCTTACAATGTGAATTCACCCAATGGCATTGTACTGAAGCTACAATGACAATGGTGTGCGTCTATGATAAGACTAAACAGCCGATAGCCACTAGATAAGGGTCCATTCTCTCAAAATTCGTATCGAATGGTTAGTCTTATCGCATAGAGAAGACACACACAATTTTCAGAAAGCTTTTCCATTATATTGAATGAATTTTTTTGTTTAATTCGCATAATTATGCTATCTTCTGCTCATTTACGCAGTATGCAACTGCGCAATGATTTTTTCAATCTAAGATGATGACGTAACCAAGCAAAATATGGCGTAACAATGCAAAATAAACAAAAATTCCATTCAATACAATGGAAAAGCTTTCTGAATATTGTGCAAACAGGACCCATCTGTATTACATTAGTAGACCTATAGATCCGTTCGCACACTCATAGATCTGTCCATATTCCTCTTGATGTAGGCCTTCCAGTTCCCGGCTGTGCCCACTGGCGAACCTCCATTATAACTGTGTGCCCTACCGCAACATAAACGGAAGTGTCTCCCCCACATCTCGACCGAGAGCGACGACCAACAGCAAACAAGATTAAGTTGAAACGCGGTGACTGCTCCTTTCGGCACAGCTAAACGAAAGAAACTACACCATACACCAGATATAAAGGCTTGATGTTGGATTGCATATACATTTTCACTGTTGAATATTACATTTCTATCCAAGCTACTACTTTTTTCGGCTGCCTGTCCCGAAATCTTATTCCGCTTTGGATTTATGCTGAAGTCCTGGTCATGGCAGCGTTCATTTTCAGCCCATAGCATTAGAGGGATAAATCTGTTTGAGCATCTACCTTTTTCATTGACGAAAAACTATGCTGTAGATAAGCATAGTGTCAACCGGTAATCAAGCATCAAGCCTGTTATTTGACCAAAAATAACATACCTAATAAAAACACGGGTTCGGGCTTGTTATCGAATACGAGAACTAATATAGGCAGAATAGGGACAGAAAATACGAAAATCGTATAAAATTTACTTTTTTCCTAGTAACCAGGTTGTTTTTAATTAAGCAGAAAGAGAGACTTTCTCGCAATTCTTATTTAAAATTATAATTATGACACATAAAACGAAAATTTGTGATTTTTTTGTCAAAAAATCAGCTGTTCATTGTTGTTGTTGCATAGTATAACATAGTATTTCATATACGACTAGGATTTTTGGGGCGTTCATTCAAATTTTGTTGGGTTATAATACTCAAATACGCAATAACAAGAATTTCTGATATACGAAGCGAGCATGAATCCCACTATTAAAATCGGATTAGAGGTTTAGTTTTTACAGAGCTTCAAAGTCAAATTTGCGTGATTTTACCCAAAAACAATCTTTTTTTCCATCTCAATTTTCTCCAACTTCTGCCAAGGTGAGATATTTGTACGATTCTTTTGAAAATTGACGCATTGCTTACATCATTTTGATCTAGCTTCATTATTTCTAACAGTTTTCATACGGTAAGTGTAGAGAACTAGGATTAATGTTAGCTCGATTTCAATACAATTCAATTCACACTGCCCCTAAAGATCTGCAATTGATAAAATCTATTCAAATTATGTCGAAATCGAGCCAAAATTAGCTCTAGTTTTCTGCACTTAAGATACTAAAACTGTTAGAGATAATGGAGCTAGAATAAAATGATGTAAGAAAGATATGATTGTAAGACTATGCGCCAATTTTTAAAAGAATCGTACAAGCAGAAGTTGGAGAAAATTGAGATGGAAAAATAGATTGTATTTGACCCAAATACATGCAAATTTGACTTTGAAGCTCTGCAAAAACTAAACCTCTTATCCGATTTTAGTGTGGTTAATTCTATTTTACAGGTAAATTTGTTGGCTCTAATAATCATTTTATTTCACTAATTAGTCGTGCAAGAAAATGATTTTTTCCAAAATCTTTAAATGCATGTGACAGCTAAAGCGTTAAGCTGAGTGGGTATGTTCTGTACAACTTTTTTTGCTGGAAATCAACTGAGGAATCATAATCCGGTGCGGTTATGCGGCAGTTTTCGGACACCCTATATAGAGCAGCAACAGTCAAGTAACTGTGCTTTCTATCCTGTTTTGATACAATAAAACGGACCTATTATGTTGGAACGGACTCGAAAAATTATTTCTTCTAACAAAATTAAAATCTTCTTTAGCTTTGTTTTTTTAAATAGACGTCGATATTAGCACATTGTAATAATGCGATAGATTTTAATTCAATTTGGTTGGGTACATCATTTGACGCTATAGCTTTTACGCATTATCTGTGTGAAGGAGGACGAAATTGGTATTGGTGCATTGTAGTATCTAAATCAAAGCTTATAATTTTATGTAACCCTTTTAAAATTAATGAAAGCATACGAGTAGAAACACAAAATTAACAACTAATTAATTGTTATTATTTCTTTTTTTGCAGATTTTAAAAATGTCTTATTCGTTGTTTACTGTTGCATCAAGTTTTAGTCAAAAATGAAAATGTCCTAAAAAAAGTAATAACGGATAAAGCCGATAAAGTGGCACTAAGTATATAGTTGTTGAAAAAAGCACTATCAGGCACGTGTTATTCGTTGGATTATTTTTCAAAAATTATGCCACTTCTTCAGCTAATTACAAAGGGCTGCGGCTGTCTTTTTGGGACGATGCGCATTGCTACAAAATGACCGTCGAAGAATTTGACTTAAAGTGGATATTGGTAATAAAATAGCACCTAAAAAAATGTTCAAATATTATCACAATAAAAGTTTTCAACATATTCTAAATAAATTGTATTGTTCACTGCATATTTTTTTGAATTCATTGATTAATTAATGATAATTACCACCTGAAATTAACTATTAAAACCCTATCCATATTAGCCAATTAAATTACCGATTTCAGTTGCAGCTGCATGCTCTTTTTAAATAGATTTTTAGCGATAAATTAAACAATGATTTTATTACGGCAATTCAAAGTTACACCCCTACAAAGTTAACAAAAGCATGCTTTTTCGGAAACGAAACAAATTTCTCCATAAATTCCCGAAAACAAATGCGCTTAGTCAAGGTTTCCAATTATAAATTTACAACCGGGAAAATCCACACAGCTGGAAATTTTAGTGTAATTTTTATTTACCGAGCGTACAGAGGGGTTTTTTTTTTTTTTAAATAGACGAGGGTTTTTAGGCAGGCCTAAGAGGAGCTACACACGCACAAATTGAAAAATCACAAATTTACTGTTATTTTTTTTTCCTTAGCAAATGTCAACAGTCTTAGTATTTAACGTATATAAGCTCATACTAACCTATCTTTGCAAAGTTTCATATCGGTACCTTATAATGGTTTAAAAAAGCCGAGGAGATAACGTAAGCTTAACTTCAAACACCCATTACTCCGTTACCGTTACTTGAAACTGGCAAAAAAGAACTGATATAACATGTACTCGTCGAGTTGTTTAATTTGACAACACAAATTGTATTTGAAATATTTATTGTTCTTCGAAAGTTATTTTCTTGGTAGGAAATAAGGTATACAATGAAAAGGGTATTGGAATATTTTCACTCTGAAGCGGATATAATTAACTTAACTTTCGAATAAATGTGAGTTGCACTATTTGATTTATAAAATTTTATCTCGGTTTTGTCTGAGACAGAGAAAAACAAAGAAGCTTTCAGCCATGTCCCATAGGAATCAGCTATTATAGGCGAAGAATAGTTTGCCAAATATTCATTTTAGACCTTTTTTAACACTAGAAGGGTCAGAGCCGTCAATTTGACGGTTTTGTGATTTAAATAATCTATATCTCTTAAACTACATTGTTTTCAGCTTTCATATTTATTGACTTTTCCTAAAATATGTATTTGATCATATATTTGGATAGAAATAAAAATAATGATGCAATAAACGCTAAAAACAACATTAGTTTTGGTTGTTCTGTGTCAGTACTGATACTTTCCCCAAAATTAGTGCACGTCAAGAAGTAAGAGGCAGAATAGGTGTTTCTTCAAGCTTCGAAGACAACGAATATACGGACACCGGAAAACATGCGGTCACTTATGCCGAAAAAATTGGGAGCTAGTGAGTAGATGAAGTAAAGAAAAATACTAAGATTTCTAAAATACATTGAACTACAAGACTAGAGTTCCCTGCCTAGCAGTAAGTCTGACATAGACACCAAACTAGCGCCAGTCCTGCCATATTTATAATAATCGTAGTTCTAGTTTTTAGCTGATGAAAGTATCATATCCTTCCTGGGATGTTTAGAGTTTCAATAAAAATCCGCTATATGACCACAAATGTTGCGTATGTCAGTCCTACCAAACGAGTGGATCAAGGGCGGTCCTAGCCTCAAATTTTGGAGGGGGTCACCGCTATGTGCTTTAAGGTTTTTTGATCGGACCAATACAAAGTCCTAACCTAAAAACTCAGATTGATCAATATTTAATTATTACTGATCAGGTTTTCAATCCTCCAGGTTAAAATTAATAGGAACATCAAATAGTGAATCAATTTTTTAATATGTCAAATAAAAACGAAAATTACAATACAAACTCTAACTTGGTCTTTGAACCCTTTGAAAACCTTGCAATCACAGCATCCACATCAACATCAATGTCCCTGTGAATGTTCAGGAGAGCGAGACCGACAAGGCGTTCTCCTCCCATGGATGCTCGGAGCCAACTTTTAACTCGGCACAGAGTCGAAAAGCTCCGTTCTCCAGTGGCAACACTTACTGGCAATGTCGCGAGAGTCCGAAGCAGGCAGTTGATGGCTGGGTACAAGTCATGGTCACATTCTTTAATTATTTGCATCAGACAAGTAGGAACGGCTTGTTTTGGGGCAGATTGTGACAGTCGCTTCGCTTCCACTTAGCTACCCACAATTGATATTCTGCAACAACAGACCAAACTGGTACTTCCAAAAGTCCACTGAAAGCATCGGCTACCTCTCGTAGAACTTGTATTTCGTCATCACTGTAAGAGGTTCGTGGCAAGAGTACATTCAAATTGAAAACTTTCATAATGTCTGGAGACAGGCTATCTTTCAAATCAACTGTGACACTGTCTAACAATGGGCACTGTTAGTACGTCACTCTGCGGAAGTAATTCTCGGTAGAGTCAGCCGGGATATTTGCACGCTGCATTGGACGAGATACTGTACTCGGCATCTTAATAACACTCTCCAATTCTGATGATATCTCAGTAATCTCTGTATAAAGTCGACTAAATATTGTCTTTGCATTTGTCCTCTTGCCTTCCACCACAGCCAATGTATCCTGAATATAGTCAGTAGCTTTTATCAGGTCAACTGCCGGAGACTGGAGGAATCTGCACAGAGACACAGTAGTACATGAAAAAATATAACGAGTTTGCGTGAAGCAGCGTCTCTTGGATGGCGGCGATGAGAATTCTGTTGGAACTTAAGAAGTGTTGTATATTTAAAATAAGAACGATAACATTATAAATATGAGACTGCATATTCGTACTTACCAAGAACGCCAAAAAGACAAAATGAAGATACAATGAAGTCAGAACTGCGCAGGGCTTGATACAAGCAGTTTGCTTCGGAGGCAGTCTTGCTATCATTCCATTCAGAAATATTTAGGAGAGCGTAGCAAACTTTAATAAGGGCATCTCCTTGAAATTAAAGATGTCCATCATGTCTTCGACCCAACGAGTTTCACATAAGCCTTAGAGTGTGCCCTTTAACACTTCTAACACTTCTTTGAAAACAAGCTGTCCCTTTGCTGAAGCATTCTCAAAAGCGATGACCTTTTTCATGATTGTAGGGGGTCATGACCCCCTTGACCCCCCCTCTGGGACCGCCCTTGAGTGGAATGCATTTAGGACGACATCCTTCCGAGCAACTCTTGCGAAGCTATCCTTATTTAGCTGTCCGGAGTTGTTTTCCTCTTCATGGTTGAAATAGAGTTGCGTACAAGCAAAATGGTTCGTTCTTGTCGTTGAGCTGCGATCGCTTTATGATCATGGCGTGTATCTCTCGGAGCCAACACGGACCCTTACTTTTCTTATTTCAACTTATGCAGTGGTGTGGGAAGTACATGTCACTAACACAGATATAAAATAGTACATATTACCAAAAACAGAATATGTTTCGGTTTGAGAAGGACTTGGGAACGTTTGTTGCTATTGCCAATCACCTATACCTAGTAAAACTGTCTACAGCTAAAGCAATAAGAAAAAAGGATCGCCGGAGGATATCAGTGTAAATGCGCATTTCAAGATGACTCAAAAAGCATTAAACTATTACTTTTTAAAAATAACAGGCGCGACAATCCAACATTGGACTAAGGCGCAGGATGTGTTAGTGACATCCTATTTCCAAGATCTTATCTGCTTTTTGTTGAGGTAATGAGATCAGCATCACGCTCAGCAGTGTTATTTATCCCCACAAATGGGTACTCGTTTAACATCTGAGTGAGATCATAGTCCGTCACAAGCTCGTGAATTCGAAAAACACCATGGAACACGGGGAGACTCGAACTCATGACCCTGTGCACCGAAGGTGCGCGCACTAACCGCTAGACCAGCCAGACTACACTTTTTACTTTTTAGCCATGTACAAAAAAACTTTTTGATAAAAATGTGCCATCGGTCATCACCTTAAAAAATGAATATTTTTACATGTTTCACTCGAAAAATTTTCAGAAATAATTAATTTCCAATTAATAATAAGATAGTGTCTTATTTCTTAGTTTACTTAAGCATTTTATATTTATGGAACTACCAATTCAGCTATAAACAGCTATGCCGTCAAATTGACGGCGTAGCTGTTGATACCCTTTTAGGTATACAAAATTGCCGACCCTTCTAGTGTTAAAAGCTCCATAATTGTTGAAAAATGCAAGTTTAGGCATGACATTTTTTATAAGTATTCACAAGTGAAACAGTGTGCCGCTCCGATGAAGGACCATCATTACCTCCCAATTGAATTTTGAAAAACGGCATGTGCACCACTCCCCCCCCCCCCCAAACATTGAAGCAGAAATCTACATTTTGGTTTATTACCAATGGGGGGGGGGGGGTATTAATATATCACCCACCAATAATCAGGAGTTTGTTCTACGCACTACTCATTTTATAAAAGTAGAACAAAGTTGTCTTGGGTCACTTTGTATAGGAGGTACCCTTAGTTTTTATCCGATTGAGCTGATTTTTGGCAGGTGGGGTGATGATGCCCTCCAATGGCAAACAACTAAAATTTAGCTCTCTGCTCCAATTGTGGGGGAGTTATGGACATGCTGTTTGGCCAAATTCAAATGGGCGGATAATGTGATACTTTGATCGGAGCAATTAAACTTCAGCAAAAATAATCTTCTGCTGGAGGCATTCATGTTGAGTTTGGTTGGACGGCAGGCACTGATATTTATACTTGAATGACATGATAAACTCAAACAAGAGTCATGTTTATGAAACTTCCGTATGGTGTGCATCCAATTCATTCGTTTTGCGAGAGTTATGCATTTCTTCAGGTTCCATCATTTGACGTTTTTAGGAGAACTATATTACTTCAGTTAAAACAGTGAAATCGCTTCTCATAGATTAAAATATCAGGCCGAAACTAATGGGCACGACGAGGAATTTTATTCACTAATTCCGAAATGCAACTCTTATTCGAAATCTTAGTCAGCACAATCTTCTCCAATTAGTATCTATGATCATTCGACTAAGTTTCTGTTGTTTATTTATGAAATTTAGAGAAATACGAAACAGTTTCAAAATGAAATCGTGTCTGAAACACAGCCACATTTGATGTCCAAAAAGTCATTCCGAAGAAACAAAATCTCGTACTATTATTAACATTTTTAAAGTTTTTTTCTCATTCCAGATGAAAGTTTAGATATTATTATCTTTATTTCAAAATAAATATCAATTTAACATTAAAATAAATAGGTCTGAATTTGAAAAAAAAACTATTTGTGGTGCAAATGAAATGCACCCACGAGAGAACCACTGACTTCTTTCCACAAAAAATTCGTAAAAAATAAATTTATGTAGTTATAATTGTACAAACCTCAAAAACTAAAACAAAACTAAATTCTGTTAAGCTATTGAAAAATTGATAATGAAAAATTTTGAAGTTATATTAAGTGAAACATGCCCTGGGGTGCATTTGCACCCCAAACAGTAAACTAGGGTTAACGAAACTTCCGCTTTAAATGCACTTCTACCAACTTTCTATTACTTTTACTTAGAATTCTATAACCTGCCACTCACTCTCCAGATAGCCGCTCAACACGATAGTCGTGCCCGCACATTTTAACTTACATATCACAAGTATAAAATAAGTTATAAAATTAAAATTGTGAATTAATAAATTAATTATAATTTAAAACTTAAACCCATAAATGGGTACTCGTTTAACATCTGAGTGAGATCATAGTCTGTCACAAGCTCGTGAGTTCGAAAAACACCATGGAACACGGTGAGATTCGAACTCATGAGTCTGTGCACCGAAGGTAAGCGCACTAACCGCTAGACCAGCCAGACTACTAAAAAACTAAAAGTGTTATAATTATACAGATAAAAACGACAAATACAAAACGCATTAAAAAACTTATCCCTACAATATCATTGCAAAAGAAAATTTTATGTAGTTTTCTTTCGTACTCAGGCCATTTTCCTGTATCTTTTGCCAAATATCGTAGTCTTCTTTGAATATTATTTCGATAACAAATAATAATTTTTCAATCCAAACGCTCTAAGCTCAAACATCTCCTTGCGAAACAAGTTACTTTCTTCAAGGGCATATCTAACAATAGGTATAGCATCAATGTATTCAATCATGTCCTTAAATAATCCGCTCGATAATATGGATATATGTATTAAATAATAGCATAGCTCCCATTTACAAAACAAATTTCTATACACCACCCACGTCGTCAACCACCCCATAACTAATATTGCAAAATAAATATCTCTTCTTCCTCTTCTAATCGGAATTCATTAATAAAGCCGCCCAATTCCATTAGTGGTTGCATTTTACTTCACCATATACGACCCATAATATCCATAACCGCTAATTTCGTATTACATTATTACCATTGAGCCCGAGTAATACTATCATGGCGATCACATTTTCATCAAATCTATATACAAAATGCACTGTCTCGGATCAATATCGATAAGGATATCGACTAGAGCTAGAGAGAGTGCTCGTTCAGACAGCAGATAGTCTACGGACTATTATACAGTGTGGTATGGATTATGGAACACCCAACAATAAACAATACAGTCCTAGGTGCCATGGGCAGTGCAATATAGAATAGATTGCAAATATGTAATCGTTCATTTTCTTCAAGGAGGAGACGATTTGCCTGGCAACTGCGCCTTATAACGGTGTGCTTAGAAAGCAATAAGATGCATCTATATGGTGCATTATTGTCTGCTGATTGCTACACCACCGTATAGAACCAGCAGTCTCGCATATCGTATATCGGATCGCGGTATATCTATCTCGAGATGACCTGCGCGATGCATTTATTGCATTTTCATTATTTAAACGTCCAGCTATCGGGCGATGATCGCTGTTTAGTAAGTAAGTGGATTGGATTCAGTTGGGATTTATTTGCATGATAATGGAAAGAGGCAGTCTCCGTTGAGATTGCATAAGATTGAGTTTATTTAGAATTAGTCTAGCACTAGACGTTTATCTATGAAATTAATTTCAATCTTATAAACAAAGAGATGCTAGTTCTCTTATATGGTAAGTCTGGTAGTAGATTGGGCGATCATAACAAATTTAAATTTAATTTTCGTGTTGTGACGGTAAGTTGTAAGTAATTACCATATTAATTAATTAATATTTACATGGGGCAGGGGTCCAATACAATTGTATTATTAAATATATTGAGGGCCGCGTGTACAATCAGGGTTTAACTAATGATTGTCAGTTAATCTCTAGTTTGACCGTCGAAGGGCTTAAATGTGAACAAAAAGTTAAGCTACTGCTCAAACAGCGAATAATTCTAATTGTAAATTCACACTAGATAGATAGATAGATAGATAGATAGATGTTTTATTTAAAACCATTTTCATTAATACAATCATAATTCATTAAAAAATAAAAACGTGAAGGGCGTGGCTTCAAGCCGTCTGCCAGATTTAATTGACATTTTCAGAATTATTTTAAATATTTAATTTCATTAACGTTTGTTCCATGTTATTATCTTTTGTTTATTTTTTTGTATCCATATTTATTAAGAATTATTATTATTATTATTAATTTTGTAAGCTTTATTATAAGTCCAAATTGTAATATTTAAGCTCATGTGTTTATATGTGTAATATGTATTATTATTGTGTGTTTTTTTTTTTTTTTATTCCGTTTATTTTTATTTGTGGTTTATTGGGAGAGCTGAGTGATGAAGTTCACACAGCCCCCCCAGCCACATTTTGGTTATAAGCTTTCGTTTATTATCCGTTGTCGATATCCCAGGGCAACTTTGCAGAATCCATATAAGCGTTCCCAATCCAGTCCGTTCAGTAGCTCGTTGATTTCGCAGCTATTCAGAGTGTCTTTTCCGAGAAATGATCTCCTTATTTCCCTGAGTATGGGACAAACACCTAAGAAGTGTCGTATATCTTCCCTTGCTTCCAGATTGCATAAAGAGCATAATATCGGTAAGTTGGGTCTGTGGGGGATATAATTTAAAGGCAGCAGCTCGCCTCTGGCTTTAAATATCAGAGATATCTTATGCACAGAAAATTCGTTATGAAAGTATGTTCTTTCCTTCAGCTCGTGCACTAGTTGAGTATATGTTTCGCGGTGTTGTGATGACCTCGCTCGCTCCGCAACCGTTTCACGTTCGAAAAGTCCATAATCTCTCAATAGCTGTCTCAAGCGATGATTCGCCTCGTGTGTTGCATCCCAATTAAAATTCACTCCTGCCCTATTTGCCATGGTCGTCAAATTGTCATGATATATGGTACTAGATTGGTCTGCATGTGATGTTATTCTTTTTGGTAGTCTGGCGGAATTCATTGATGTGATCTTCATCAAGTAGTTGAGGTGCAAGTTGAGTGTGTCTAGGAATAACGAATTGAGTCCAGTTTCTCGGAGTAACATGTAGTTAGGAGTTGTTACGGGTAGCTGAAAGGTGCGCTTCAAATAATATCTTTGCAATTTTTCCACTTGATCATAATCTTTACTTCCCCATACTTGGGCTCCATATAAAAGTATGGACTTGGAGGCAGATTGGAATATATTATACTTAGCAGTATGTGATATATGTGAGTTGTTGAAGCAAGCTTTCCAGACAGAATTGATTGCAAATTTTGCTTCCTTAAGCTTCTGGTTGAGATGCGGTTCCATTTTCAGATTGTAGGAAATCAGTATTCCAAGATATTTATAGTCTCTCACTACTTCAATCGCATTTTGATTTAAGGTCCATACTTCATCGCTTGCCAATCGAAAACGTTTTTTGAAGACTATTATTTTTGATTTTTCAAGGTTTACGGTGAGCTTCCATTGAGTGCAATAATTTTCGAGATCGTTGATCATTTGCTGTAAGTCACCGGGAGACTCCGCCAAAAAGACTATGTCGTCAGCGTATAATAGGCCTTTCAACAACAATCCAAAGCCTCTCGCACCACCCGGCATATCCTCTAGGATATCGTTTATAAAAATGGAAAACGCATCGGGACTGAGTTTGCAGCCTTGCCGCACACCAATAGTTGTACTGAATGAAGTCGATAGTTCAGTTCCATTCCAAATCCTCGCTTTCGTATCATGGTACAGCTCTTCAAACACATGACCAAATTTTGAAGACATGCCGACATTGTACAACTTGTAAAACAAAGACTGCCGGTCAACAGTATCAAAGGCCGCTTTGAAGTCGACAAAAAAAGCATACAGTTTCCGTCCTTGTTTCAAGAAGAGGTGTGCCCAGCTTTGAAGCACAAAGATGTTGTCATTCGTTGAGTAACCTTGGCGGAATCCTGCTTGGTTCTCCACTATTATTTTTTCGTCATCGAGCCACCTAGCGAATCGTGATTGCAGTATGGTCGTAAAAATTTTTCCAGTTGTATTCACGAACGATATACCACGATAGCATGATGGATCGTTGAGATCTCCCTTCTTAAATATGGGGAATATTACAGATTCTCGAAATCCTTCCGGGATGCCACCACCATCGAAGATTCTGTTAAACTCAGTGCACAAAATATCAACAAGCTTCTCTGGACCATATTTGAAGAACTCTGCCGGAATCCCATCGCTGCCCGCTGCTTTATGATCCTTGCACTTTTTTAGAGCGTCAAGTACTTCATCTCTCGTTATAGCTGCATCAAGTATTGGCTGATTCCAATTGGGCCTTGCAAATTGCACTATCTGCTCGGTATTCGTAGCCTGGAGCATTTGTTGGAAATGTGCTTTTAACGACGCAATACTTATTCCATTTCCGATGGTGTAACTATCGGTTCCGTTTATCTTTCTCACTGTTTTCCAGAATGCTTTCGAGTCTCTACACTCTCCCAATGACTGGGCTTGTTGTTGGAAGAACAGTGTTTTTTTCTCGCGACATAATGCTTTATACTGTCGATTTGCTTCCACATACATCTTTCTGGTAAATTCATCGTTGTTTTTTCTAAAAAGGCTAAGCCAAGCGAATGACCGATCTCTCATTTTCTGACAATGGTTGTCATACCAGGGTTGTTTGGCTGTAATCTTTGGTGGTTGAAAATTGCGCATGCATGCTTGCATAATCTCCACTAGTCGGGTTATGTTTATGTTATCGGACCTAGTCAGATGCGAATCAATACTGTTTTGAAATTGCAGCTTATACTCTTCTCGCCATATGAATTTTGGTAGGAGGTGCATTGGTCTGGTCGCAGTTCTGCCGATGCAATCTAACCCAATCGTTGTGATGATTGGGAGATGATCGGAGAACTGCTTATTGTCTACCATGAAGTCCGTTACAAGGGGCTGCCAGTCCCCTCCGGCCAGGCTTAAATCAATGACGGTGCTGCTGTTGTGACCTATATATGTACACTCTCCCTCCCTGTCTGCATTCGAACATCCATTTAAGACTTTCAAGCCGAACGAGTCGATCACATCTAATATGTTTCTGCCGCATGCATTGACTGTTAGATCCTTGGATTGACGGATTTCGTTATCTCTTACGTTTGCAACTGGCTGCTCTTTTCCGATCCTTGCATTCAAGTCACCCATTATAAGTAAATCATTACTATTTAGGGTTACAAGATTATCCATTAAATTGTTAAAGTCATCATTCCAATGATTACAATTAAAGTACGCTGGGATTACATTCAATTGTTTGTCGTTGATTTTCATGGAAAGGTAAATCCAATCGTTGTTATTAACAAAACTGCAGGTGGGCCGATCAAAATTCAATTCCTTTTTAAAGCCATAGAGACAGCCACCACTGGCTCTACCTTTAGCTCTCGTCTTTATAGCTGGAATCCATTTAATTTCATAATTTTTGAACTTTTTTTCGTAAATTTCAAATCCATCAATTACAAAAGTTTCAAATAAAAATATTATTTCAAATGTATTTAAATATTCATAAAAATTCGTGAATAAATTTTTGTTCTTCAGTCCGGCAACATTGAACGCTAAAAATTTTATTTTATTTTGCTGAATATCGCAGACGGCAACACTTTCCTATGCGGTCGTTTGTTCTTTTGTCAATGATGAACTGTCATTGTCAGTGACATTGTTATGACATGCAGAATTAGTTTCGCAGTTTGTAGGAGCGTTTCGTAGTATTTTATTAAAAAAAAAATCAGATTTGGTCTAAATTAAATTAGTCAAAACCGTGGGTTCGGAACGTATGTCACTAAATACAGAATGTGTACACTTGAACTATAGTCCAGTACAATTGGTTCAAAATAGCCCCAAACCTAAACAAAAAAAAAAAAAAATTTTGATGCCAAATTGTTTAATACACTCCCTAATATACGCAGTAAAAAGTTACACTAATTTGCGTCATGGGTTAAGGGGGGAGGGGGTGGCAAAAGGGGTGAAAATTCAGTTTCTTGCAAATATCTGGATAACTATGAGTCTGACCGTAAAATGTGCTGAGGACAAAACAAACTACATAAAATTACCTTTGTAATAATATGTAACACTCTAGACATTTTCTCAGAAAATTATAGCCTAGACCAGTGGCGGCTCGTGACCCCCTAAATTGGGGGTTCACAACTGAAACAAACTAGAGGGCCTAATTTTTCAAAATTATGTGAATACCTAACTTCAGTAAACCTTGTACTTTGCACCATTTTGTACCTCTTTTTTAATTGAAGAATTTTCTTTTCGGCTTCATTAGCTTTTTTTATACAAATAGAGCTTTTTTGTGGTTATTAAATTTTAGGCCAATAAAAATGATCGAATTTAGTAAGATAAGAAGCGTAATATCTTGAACTACAACAAAAAATATTTAATATTTATTTAATAATATTTAATTTCTGCTAATATAGTTACAGATAGAAACGGTTTTCTTTCACTATGCATGTTAATTCAATAAATTAAAAATTCAATTTTTTTTCAATTATTTCTCGAATAATAGATACACAAAAGTAAATATCAGAGTTCTAGTTCCAAACATTCATTTTTGAACCACTCATATCATTGTTTCAAATTATGCATCAGATTTTTTTAACGGATTTTAATCAGAGCACATACATAATCAGCAACACATACTAAGAATATAGCTCTGAAATTGTGTACAAAAATTGTACAACATGGGTTAAACAATTTTTAATTACAAAATACTACTTAATCACGATTATTTTGTTGGTAACATTACATCATCCATACATGTTTCCAAATTAGAAATATAAATTTGTAAATATTGTTTACTACATAGCCATACTTAATACGAGTACATTCGTCATTACTTTTGCCTTATTTAAATTTATGTGCCCATACCTTTCCACATAAAGAAGAAAAAACTGAGCAATTAATATGATGTAATCATAAATATTCATACAAACAATGCAAAATGCATCAATTCACAACAAATCAACCGAAAAAACATCACCGATTCTGAAGCTCGCACGCAATTCTTCCAATGTTCGCACATATTTTGTGTGCTCCTATGCCAGCGAGTCTGCGTCGATTGATACTATGGGACATCGCATAGGATCGTATGGAAACGGATGATGGGTACAAGCAACTCTAACCGCACGTGCGATTAGAGAATAGGTGGCTTGTTCTTTGACTTGTGTTATCAATATTTCGTTTACTCTTCGCGGGTTTAAGATACATGACATCGATTTTTAAATAAATTTGAAGTTTTGCTTTAAATTCTATGATATAAAATTTGAGGTAGGAAAGCAATTTTACGATGTGCTGGTTATGATGAGCGTAGGGGGTTCACGTGCTCATGTGCTCCTAAGGAGTAACCGCCACTGGCCTAGACCCAAAAGTATTATAGTGAATTTACATATTTTGAGTTTTACATTTCGCACTGTAACTCTTGGTAGAATAGACCTTCGGCCATATGATCTTGTCCATATATTGCCAACAAAATTTATTTAATTTCTACTAAAAATTGGAATGCTCCCACCATTGATGCCCCTCTCACTCCTCTTAATATTTTTCAAAAAGGCATACCTGTAGCTTCTTTTTAAATTGAGCCAGGCAGATAAAATTTGGTGGGCCGCCTAGTCTAAGCTCCATTACGCTCCCCACCAAAAATTATTACCATCTGATCAAAACTAAGGGTACCCCCATACAAAGTGACCCAAATTTCTAACAAATTTCACATTTTTTCACTTCTAAATTCTATCTAAAATAGAAAATAAAATTTATCTCTTAGAACGTCATTATAACAGTTAACTGTAGTCTTCTAAATGTATATCCAAAAGTGTGTACCAGAGCGTGCCTTACAAGTACGAAAAATCGGGTTTGAAGCTTGCTAGTACACGTTACTCGAAATATTCGCAAATAACCTTAGAACTAATATCACTGACCTTCAAACCCAATTTTTTGGTACTTGTAGCCTACGCCTTCGTACAAACTTTTGAATATACATTCACAAGACTACAATTAACTGTTATAATGACGTTCTAAGAGATACATTTTTTTTTCTATTTTACATATAATTTAGAAGTGAAAAAATGTGAAATTTGCTAGAATTTTCGTTCACTTTGTATGGGGGGTACCCTTAGTTTTGATCGGATGGTAATAAGTTTTGGTGGGGAGCATAATGGAGCTTAGACTAGGCAGCCCACCAAATTTTATCTGCCTGGCTCAATTTAAAAAGAAGCTACAGGCATGCCTTTTTGAAATATGTTAGGAAGAGTGAGGGGGGCGTCAATGGTCAGAGCACTCCAATTTTTGGTACAAATCAAATAAATTTTCTTATCAATATATGGACAAGATCTTATGATGGTAGAATGAAAGTGGGGTTATTGTCAATACCAACCAATCAACTATGGACTATGGATATGGTATGACCCCCTCAAAAATTATTCACCGCTATGGGCTACACATTTGCTATATGGATGCGTCCACTGGTATGACGACTCATCGGGAGCTACCGTCATAAAGTAAGATATTGGAATAGAGATGGAACTCCATATAACATTAAAACCTACTGAACAACATTTTACCTTTGAGTGTGTGCTGTATGTAACGTGTACATACAGAAAGATATCTTCCTGTATGTACACGTTACATACAGCACACACTCAAAGGTAAAATGTTGCTCAGTAGGTTTTAATGTTATATGGAGTTCCATCTCTATTCCAATTTCTTACTTTATGCTACCGTAGCTACACACTGGTATGAAAAAGGTAGCTCCTGATGAGTCGCCATACCAGTGGACGAAACCATATAGCAAATGTGTAGCCCATAGCGGTGAATAATTTTCGAGGGGGTCATACCATATCCATAGTCCATAGTTGACTGGTTGGTATTGACAATAACCCCACTTTCATTCTTAAACAGATTTTTAGCTATTTGGTGAATAATGTACAAATCTCTTATGATGGTAGGTCTTTTCTATCAAGAGTTACAGTGCAAAATGTAAAACTCAAAAAATGTAAATTCACTATAATACTTTTGGGTCTAAGGTATAATTTTCTGCAAAAATTTCTAAAGTGTTATATATCATTACAAAGGTAATTTTATGTAGTTTGTTTCGTACTCAAGACATTTCAAGCTCAGACTCATAGTTTTCCAGATACATATTTGCAAAAAACTGAATTTTCGAAAAAAAAATGAAATCTTTTTTTATTACATCCCGTGTAGGTTTGGGTAACGAACTCCATATAAAACGAGACCGAGGCTAATTTCGGGCGCGGCCGAAATTTGGATACCCTTCGCTCCCCTCGGGCTAAAAGTTTTTTCGGGCGTACCTATGACTTGTGTTTAGTCCTCCCCGCTTCCATGCTTTTCCTTGAATTTTGACAGAAGTGCCGGGGCGACGATTTATTGGGGGAAGCGGGGGACGTGGGTTTCTTATATTAACCAAAGGGGGGAGGGGGGTTGTACGGCAACCCAATGAACGCATGGCCTTTCCATCAATTTTTACGTATGTTTGAGGCATTAATTATAAGATTTGGTTGAAATTGGTGGACAAATAAAAAAGTTTTTCTTCGAAGAACCTAATTTGGGGGTTGGGTTTATATGCCAGCCCCTTGACCCCATGGTCCGATTTAATTCATTTTTGCATTGTTTTGTAACATCAATAAAAATACATTTCCATGAGGTTTGATTGAAATTGATGTGCAAATAAAAATGTTTTTTCTTAGAAAAAATTGATTTGGTGAGCTAGGTTTGTATGGTGGCCCCATGACCACATGGTCCGACTCCATCTAATCATACATATGTTTTATGTCATGAATAGTCATGAATAGAAACAGATTTGTGTGAAGTTTGGTTGAAATTAGGGTATAAATAACAAAAATCTTAGAAGAACTTATAATTTGGGGAGCTAGGTTTGTATGACAGCCCCATGACCCCATGGTCCGATTTGGTCCATTTTTACATATCTTTTGTAATATCACTAGAAACACAATTGTGCAAAACTTGATTGAAATCGATGAGAAAATAAAAAAGTTTTTCTTAGAAGAACCTAATTCGGGGGACTAAGTTTGTATGGCAGCCCCACGACCCCATTGTTCGATTTAATCGATTTTTACATATGTTATGTGTCAGCAATGAAAACACATTTGTGCGAAATTTTATTGAAATTGGTGCATAAATAAAAAAGTTTTTCTAAGAAGAACCTAATTTTGGGGGGTAGGTTTGTATGGCAGCCCCACGACCCACTTGTCGGATTTTAGCGATTCAAACATACAAACTGCCTGCAACAAAAAGAAGCATGTGTACAAAATTTCAGCTCCATAGCTTTTAAATTGGCCGAGTAAAACGCGTAGCAACAGACGGACAGACGGACAGACGGACAGACGGACAGACGGACAGACAGACAGACGGACATCGCCCAATCGACTCCCCATGTTATGCTGATCATATATGTATACTTATTATATGGTCGGAGATGCCTCCTTCAATGCGTTACAAACTTCATGACAAAGTTAATATACCCTTTTCGCTTAATAAGCGAAGGGTATAAAAATGACACTTATCCAGGGATGTTTCACGCGGGCCACATACCTGCACGGAAAAATACGGGAAAATAACCCGAACAGTGTGAGATAAAGATGCAAAACAACTGTCATGTGTCAGCTGTTTGGCCGAGCAGCTGGTCTTAACTGGGAAGTTACACGTGATCGTGTTTTTTTTTAAATCGAAGTTAACCGGGATAGCGAAAAAACGCAACTAATATTGATACGAGTAATTCGGCCGGGCAAATTAAACACCAATAGTTTTTGAAATCTTAATACAAAATATGTTTAAAATTGTTGCTTAGCTTCAAATTTTATCTATCGCGTTGTTATTATATTCCCCCAGTTAGTTAAACGGAGTTTAAAATTAAAACTCGAGTTAACTAAACGGTGGTTTAAACCATGATTGTACACCTGGCCATAAGCATAAGACATTCAAATACACTTGTTTTGTGTTTAGTAGTTTTAGTAGTAGTAGTAGGTTTACAGATCTTTGGGAAGGAAAACAACAACTTTACGAAAATGACGCTTTCAAACTTTTTCCTTTAGAACAGTATTTTTTTAATCTTCGAATTAGTAGTGGTGTAAGAGTCTTTGTAAAAGTACATATTTTACATTTTTGTGGAGAAATGTATTACTCAAATTACCAATTTAATTACAGCTAATACGGATTCTGAATTACCTACATTTAATCGGCGTAAATTAGCATACATTTTTCTAAAGCCTCTAGCATCACGAGTTAGTTTAATTGCATTAATTTGTCTTAATCTCATGTATTCCGGCAAAAATCATTCCAAGTACGTTCAATTTAATAATTATCTTATTATACTGAATCAAAGTAGGTATTTTAAAGTGACACTAAAGGAAAAACTTTAAATGTCTGTGGATATTATAGGGCAGTGAACAACACGTAGCTAATGTCTGAAAAATACATAATTGATGCTATGCAATCCACTTAATGACGCAATGAAGGTATGAAAATTAGCATATCGATGGCTTCTTTCATTATTTTCATTATCCTCGCTTTCGAGATTTTGTGGTATTTTGAATTGGTTACATTACTTGAGACAAGAGTATGCCTATAAGCGTTCAGAAATCGGATTATAGAATTTTAAATGAATATATTGCTGATTGCCGATACGGCAATTTGTAGCAGGATGCGAGAGTATTTTGACGAACTTCTAAATGAAGAATTTCCTCGAGCAGTTTTTCGATATGTTGAGCCGAATACCACAAATATTGAAGATATCTCAGACGAAGAGGTGATGGAGGCAATGCATCAGATGAAACGCGGAAAGGCAGTCGGACCGGACAAAATCCCCGCGGAATTTTGGTTGAAAATGGAAAATGTCGGGTTTGGTTGACTCACAGTTCTCAGTGGGCAACCGATGCCTGATGCTTTCAAGGAAAGTTTTCTTCTTCCTTTCTATAAGAACAAGGGAGACTCACGCAAACTCAACAACTATAGGGCTATAAAGTTACATACACTGAAGATCTACGAGCGAGTTGTCTGCAACCGATTGAGAAATATTGTGCGGTTGAATGACAATCAGTGCGGCTTTGTTGAAGGTCGATCTACAGTCGATGCGATTGTGCCTGTCTAGACAGTTTAAATTTTCGTTCGTCTTCGTCATTTTGACAATTCAAACTTGAGATGCCTGCGCTATTGAAGAAACGCATTCATTCTTGAACGCAACTGCTTATGTTAAATATAAACAACTCATCATCTATTCATACTATTAATGAAAGAATTTATCATTTACCCGTCCTGACCAAAGCCGCGACACATATTTCCCGATAAATAATGAACATATGTGGATAGAATGAGGCATTGATATCTTCTGTTCACGACACGTTCAATATTGAAAGTGGATACGGAGCTTGAAGACGATAGTGAAGACGAAAGCGCACATGTGTGGACATAGCCATTCAGTGCATTCGTATTGCGATGGAAAAGTATAGAGCAGCACGAAAGGACTTGCACTTTGTATTTATCGATTTGGAAAAGGCATTCGATAGAGTACTCGTGATCTGATATGGTTGGCCTTGAGAGCACTTAATGTCCCTGAGGCATACGTCAGGATGATACGAGACATGTATAATGGAGCTACGACTATGGTTAGATGCACAGCCGGTGTATCAGAAGAATTTCCGGTTAATGTCAGATTACACCAGGGTAGTGTATTGAGTCCGTTGCTCTTCAACATTATCATGTGCTACCTATTAACACGTATATCCGACGGCCTAGAAATATCTCTTCTTTTTGCCGATGATATAGTCCTCAGTAGCCGAAACATCGTTGCCTTGCCAGCTGCACTTACAAAATGGTGTGACATTCTGGAGGAACATGGACTGAGGGTAAGTATAACAAAGACTGAGTTCTTATGCTGCCCATTCTCAGACCCAGATGCACCGATACCAGATATGTATGTCAAAGGAGAGCAGCTTAAGTCTTGTACCAAGTTGTGGCTCGATGGTGAACAACGGAGCAACATGCGACGATGACATCAAACATCGCACAAAGGTTGGGTGGATGACGTGGCGAGAAAACTCCGGAGTTTTCTGCGATAAGAAAATGCCACTGAAGCTAAAGGGCAAGGTGAACAAAACGGTTGTACGTCCCGCACTTGTGTATGGATCAGAATGCTGGACCATATATGAAGATTACGCAAAAGAAATGACAGCGACATGAATGAAAATGTTACGCGTGTCAGTTGGTGTAACGAAAAGGGACCACATCAAGAGTAGCTACATCCGAGGCAGCTTGTCCATAGACCAACCAATCACCGAAAAGCTCGAAGACCGACAAATGGATTGGTATTGCCATGTTCAACGGCGTCCGCCTGAGAACCCCGCAAAGAAAGCGATATCAATGGAAGTTCCACTTGATGGACCCAAGGCCAGAGGCAGACCGAAGAACACCTGGATGTGTCAAATGAAAAAGCAACAACAACGCATTGGTTTCGGCGATGACACGATCCAAGATAGAGCTGCCTGTAGAAATATGCTAAGATATTACCGCCAAAACGGGCGATGTGCCTACACCGCAGGTCGAGCAACGCGAAACCATGGAGCGGTATAAAGAACGGGGCAAGGAAGAAGAAGATTGTAATTAAATAAGTACTAGTTTCTGCGAGGGTCATTAGTTAAGAATTATATTGCTATAATTACATCCATGAACTAGCATTTTAGTCACCCTGTAATTCCAAGTCTTTGTTATATAAAATAATTAAACAGACAATACAAACTCCATTAAATATGATAAACCGATGGATTAATAAACAGTGCCATCTGTAAAACACCAATCAAATACAGTAGAACCTCGATTATCCGAGGTAGACGGGGTTGGACCCTCCTCGGATAATCGGTTTCCTCGGATAATCGAAATAAAGAAATAATTTACACATCTGATGGGGAATAAATGTACATACATATAGCGTACATGTATAGATATAAAAATCAAAACAAAAATGTGGTGTTTTCGGACACTCCATAGTATAATGCTATATTCTTTAATGTCTCTCCTTTGTCAGATCTTTTTATTCTTTCTAATTTGTTTTCAATTGAAATCACTACTCTTTTTCTTAATTGTGACATCACGACAAAAATCCCGGAGTGAACTGAAATAATTCACAGAACTGCTCTTCCTCTCCAGCTGCGACCCCTCATTCCCGAAATTCTGCTTAGACACGCTGTTCCCATGTTTTCCTATTTTCTGTGAATTCACCTCTGAAAAAATGTCACATTATATGGCGATCATTTCCCCATTTGTAGCCAACTCCGAATTACTTGTGCAGTAACTTGCTAAACGAAGGTGTGCATATAAACCCGTTGCAATTTTTGTTACATTTTCCGTATGTAGGTACATATGCGTTAATATTTAAATTTTGTTATCAAAATAATATTCATGCGTGCATTTGTTTTTTAACTTTTACGTTTGAACTCGGATAATTCAAAATTAACCAAGGCCAAAGCATCGGTAAATTGAAAGATATCCGATCCTTATTTAACCTCGGTTAATCGAGATCTCGGTTAATCGGTCGTCGGATAATCGGGGTGCTACTGTAGATGAATCAAGCCAATTTTACCTTCTTCTATGAACATTGAACAAGAAACAACCAACATATCGCCAATCCATTTTAGCTTTTCAATACCCTTTCTAGCCATAGAACGTGATAAATTTGCACGGAATAAGTCAGTGACATTAAAAATGTCCAATGTTACAAATGACACGAATCGATGGACGGTCACATCTATGAAATGCCATCGGCGATGAATGAAACAACGATGCAGGAAGAATTTTATCACCTGAGCTGTAGAACAAGTGATGAATGGTTCTCACAAATGTGGGCTAATGCGTTAGGTACGAGTTCAAGAACGATCCATTGAACTGTTCTTGGATCGATTCATTTGGCGGACAGTTCCTTATTTGAACATTATCAACTAGATTTATGCAGGCTTGTGTTATTAACAGTTTTCTTTGTTTTTAAGGTATCGATTTATGCGATTTATCTTGAAATACATAACCGATTGGTTTCTTAATTTTCTTATTTCAAATAGTTGTCATGCATTTCTACTGAAAAATGTATGTACTCGTATTATACATTATATTCGTCAAATAAAATTAATTACTATGCGTGCGTGAATGATAAAAAAAAAGTCTGCAAAAAGCCCTTTAGCAAAAACACCTTGTACTGACCTAGAAATGATAAAGAATCTTATTAATCGTCAAAGGACCGTTATAGTTGACAACATGAAAGTACGCCGCGTGCCGCACCAGTCGTGCAAAAATACTTGTAGCACAACATGTTTGTATTTTAATCGATCTACATAGGTACATATGTACACTTACTTTACCACTTTTCTTCGACGATCGTTTTGGATGTTGGAATACTCCGAGTGACAAAAAAAAGTAAATTTTTTTTCCAGATTGAGATCAACACTTCAAATTTCAAATGGCTGTATGGTACACTCTCGATAAGAAATTATTGCGATTTAACAAGGTGCTTCTCGTTATGTTTACAGTTCAAATTAAAACATGTCACCGAAACCAGTTTCAATTTTAATTTTTTATTTCATGATTGTAATAAAATTTGCTCATTAAATTGTATTTGTTCGTTGGATTTCTTCGATCCAGGGCGGTCGCCCCGGGCGCCAGGTTTAGGGGCGTTGAAATTCGTACTTTTAATTTAATTTTTTTTTTAATTTGATTGTTGCTTAAGAAGGTGGTGTTATTATACATAGTAAAAAACCGTTTCTACTGGTAATCATAAGAAGAAAATGAGATATTAATTCAAATTTGTTGCATTATGTGATCGTCTTCAAGACATTTAGTTTATCATCTTATATTTATCATTTTTAAGAACCGGTTGGTTCGTGGCTAACTTATTCACAGGTTACATTATCCGTTTCGTTTTCAAATCAGCAACATTTAAATATTCGTTAAGTTACAAATTTTAATAATAGCTTTTGTTTTTAATAGAAAAACAACCTTTACCTTCGTGATTAACATTTTATAATTTTTTTAAGTTGTAATGTTTTCTATCAAAAGAATCACTTAAGATTCTTTTGAAGTTTTTAAATTGGCCCAATAACAACAAACGGCAATATTTTCATTGGCCTAAAATTTAGCAATATTAACCAGACAATCTCTATATAAAAACAAACGAAATGCTAATGAAGTCAAAGACAACATTCTTCAATTAAAAAAAAAAAATTAAAAAATACAAAATGGGTTAATGAAAATAGTTCTTTACATATTTTGGAAGAATCAGTTGCACTTGTTTGCATCAGTAGTCTACCCCTAATTTAGGATGTCACGAGCCGCCACTGACATGTGAGGGGCATATTTTCAAAAGCCGCCATCTCCACGACAAAGCAATTTGAGTAAATCAAGAAAAACGGTTTAATGTACAATTCAAATGTTTAACTCTACATTTGTATTATTGCCCGTTTGTTAAATTCATTGAGTTTCAAAAATCTACCGCGTTAAATAAAGGAGTTATTTTAATTTAAAAATTGGAGTTGGCGGTTTTTGAAAGTGAAGTGTAATAATGGCGGATTTTGAAAGTGAGCATTCTGAATATGGCGGATTTTGAAAGTGAAAAGTCTAAATTTTCAGCGTGATAAAAGTTAAGATCTGTCGGTTTTCCCAATGAGAAAAGAAACACAAACGATTAAATTATCTCTCCCTCATATTTTTCGTAATAAATAGTCAATGAGAGTTTCAGAAAACGGCGAAAAAAAAATATTCAACGAGATTTTTTAATAAACGTAAGCAGTCAAGTTTATGGTTTTTGAAAAGACAACGAAATTCATTGGGGCGGAAGTTGATATTTCTATATGATTTGAAGGCAATTGATTTAAATTATGTTAGCCCCGGTGGTCCATACGGTTCAGCCTTACTCCACCATTACTAGAAAGCTGAGACGTTTTCATGTGATGGCTCTAGGAAAATTAACCTCCCTAAAGTAAAACTCGAAATAGTAAATACATGACTGAATCGTTGAGCAATGACTCGAAAGTGACTTACGGGATACAGTTGAGAAAATATAATTTAATACATACATATATCACAAAAAAAGCACGAGTTTTAGCAAGCCATAAAAATGCTAAAAACGTCAAATATAAATTGAAATATTTCTTTTTCGGCGTATCTTACGATACCGTGAAAAATGTGTTTTGCTTAATTTAAGTCAGAAGAACTCGATGCATTGACAATTCATAACTATAAGTATCCACAATAAGGTCAAGATCATTTTGAGGAAAACATTGAGTCGCTCTAATCAAGGACCCCCATTATCCCTCCATTTGAATTTGGCAAAAAGGCATGTCCATAACTCCACCCAAAATTGAAACACAAAGCTAAATTTTGGTTTATTGTCAATGGGGGTGAGGCACCAATATACCACTCACCAATAATCAGTTGAATCGGATAAAAACTAAGGGTACCTCCCATACAAAGTGACCCAAGAGAGTTCTACAGTTTATAAAATCAGTAGTGCGAGAACAAACTCCTGGTGGTCACTTTGTATGGGAGGAACCCTTAGTTTTTATCCGATTGATAACGAGAATCGTGAAGCTTCAACGTTTGCAATGGGCGGGGCATGTACAGCGGATGGACGATAATCGCATGCCAAAGAAAGTAATGAACGCACAACGGATTGACGGAGCGAGGTTGCGTGGACGACCGAGAGCTCGCTGGGAGAACTCCGTAGGTGAAGACGCCCACCAGCTATTGGGCTTCCGAAACTGGAGGACAAGGTCACGTAACCGCGACAATTGGAGGTCAACAATTCAGGCAGCCCGACGTCGGGCTATCGTGCCACATTGATGATGATGGTGGACATGCCGTTTTACCAAATTCAAAAGGGGGGATAATGGAAGTCTTTGATCGGAGCAACTAAATTTTAAGCAAAAATCATCAGGAACTTAATGTGAATACTCACACAAAATGACATGGCTGAACTTGCGTTTTGTCAAGAGTTGTAAAGCTTTGTAAAAAGGTTTAAAATGAAAATATTTTAATTTATTTTTTAGTATATCACCCAATTTTTAATAAAATTCAGAAAAGGTTTCTGCTATTAAAACTAGCATTGGAACCCGTTTATTCACATTTGATCTGGACATCTGCGGGTGTATGGATTTGGCATTTTGGCCTTAATATTTATCATACAATTTTAGGACGCCACAATTTTCCGATTTTTTTAATACCTTTCTATTGCATTATTTGATACCTCGTCCTTGGTTGCTGCTGCTGCTATTGCTGCTTACATTAACTAGACACAAACAAAGCAGCTCTGCCCCCCAGAGGCTATTATTTTAGGGCCATTTATAAAACCAACCACATAAGTACTTCTACTTCGTATGCACAGATTTCTTTTTTCTCTGCCTAGTATAGTAAAACATTCTAAAATGATTGGGAATTGATTGCGAACCTTACAGCGAATTCACTGCTAAAATTAATATAAATAAACCATGTTGAAACGCATCAAATATTGAATTGTATGCCAATAAATTCAAAATTTACACTTTTTTAGTTCCACAACAGAAATGTTAACTTCGATACATAAATTTGAGGGGTAAAATTATTACAGGTAGAAAAAGTTCACGAAACGTTAAGCCTATCCTCCTATGTTCTGGAGCCAACAAATTGCAAGCTAATTAATCCTAGGTTTCAATTATGTACATTGAGCTAGTTTACTCGTTACAACCCAAAAATGTCGTAGGTGATTGGAGTAATTTGCTTATAAAATTATGGGAATTGAAACTTTAGAATGGATTTCTTTATTTTTATCCGGAATCCCGGGGACAATGTGACTTGGCTATTATGTTAATCACGTATTTCTATATTTCACTTCACAAAAATATTGATCTTTAATTGTACCAATACTTTAATTATAATCGAATTGATCAGAAGTTTAATCGAAAATTTGATTTATGGATATGTACGTTTTTGATAGTGAACAATTTTTAACTACCATGCTGTACAGGAGTTGGCGTTTTTTGTTACCATATGAAAAAGATGGATTTGGCGTATTTTGAAACCCAAACTGGATGGGAGATGGCGGATTTTGTAAATAACCGCATTTTTCTTTACTAAATTTAGAGGGGTTTTAATTGAAAATCAAGGATTCTGATCCCAGAAGCTTATAGATAATTTAGTTACCTATCGGCTGGCATCATTAGCTCAAAATTTTTAAAAATTGGAGATGGTGGCTTTTGAAAATAGGCTCCTCATGTATCTTTATAGAAATCAGGAAAGAATTTATTTGGGAACTTGAGGAATTGACTGCGTTCCAATGTACCTTTAATTATGAAAACGAATAATTCTAAGAAGCAATTCGAACCACCATTATCAATATTAGTCTAGCTGTTTTAGCGGTTAGTGCGCGCACCTTCTCTCACCGTGGATCATGGTTTTTTCGAACTCACGAGCTTGTGACGGACTATGATCTCACTCAGATGTTAAGCGAGTACCCATTTATGGGGATAAATAACACTTCAGAGCGTGATGCTGATCTGATTACCTCAACAAAAAGCAGATAAGATCTTGGAAATAGGATGTCACTAACACATCCTGCGGCCTTAGTCCAATGTTTTGATTGTCTCGCCTGTTATTTATTTGTATTTTTATTATCAATATTAAAATATATCAATTGCAGGATCATATTTATGCTTTCGGCTTTATTGGACTTTTGTTTATTACTAGGTATTTAGTATGTGTGTAGATTTTTTTTGGTTTTTGTTAATAGGTATTGCATTTTAGGATAAAAAGTGTCTTTTCTCGATTATTAAAGTTTACAAAAACTACTTGAAAAATAGAAAAGTTGACAAAGGTATTTGTTAAATTATTTACTTAATGAACATTTAAATATTGGAAACGGTAGTCGGTACCTTCATAGTGTAACCTGTAGAAATGCAAATTAGCCAGGTTTCCCGAACAAAACCTTTTCAAACCACGGTAGAAATTCCAAAATGAAATGAATTCTTCTCAGTACCGTATAGCCCCATGTGGGGCCATGGTGCGTTAACTCAGACGTTTATAGACAATTTCGAGTCAACGTTACATTTCATATCATTTCGGAGTGTATTATAATGTTGCAATTAACGATTATAAAACTGGCAAAGTTTTTTATTGTTGGATTTCACAATTGAAAAATTAGTACTAGTATTGCAGGACCTACTCCTCCTTACACAAAACACCTCGCTTTTAATAATATTAATGAAATAATAATTTCCCAAACTCTCGCTTTGATCTAAGCCGTGGCCTACCTAAAGACGAATCATGAAAAATCAATGCAATTAATGACAGGGGAAATGACCATTGAAGAAATAGAGTACATGGCCATTGATTTAAACTTGCTTATTCAAAAAAAAGTACGCCTTTGCAGGTTGTAATTACGAATAAAAGCTATAGACATGAAAGTGACAACCAAGCTTTCTACTACCTAATTAGAAAAGAAAAGCTGCGGTTGAGTGCGATTAAAAAAAAAACAGTCGCTAAGTATGTAGAAATTCCATTCAATTAATAAAAAAAAAAAATAGACTCAAATTAAAGTTTAGAAGATGAAAGCCAAACAGTAAAAGGGGATAGTTTCAACGGCGGGGCAATGGTGAAAAATATTTCCGAAGAACGTTCAAGTTGATGAAATTAGTGCGGTCTCGTAACTTGAACGATCTTACCATGACGAACTTGAATCGTTGTCTGATCCAGCACAAGGGCCGAAAATTCTAGGCCTTCCGTTCTTAGAAGCTGTCGCGAAAACTAAACCAGCGGAAATAGAAGAAATGTCAGCTCCACTTGACAGTCGGAACAGACACTTTCCCATAAAATTAACTAAGAGAAAATGAGAGAAGAAATTAAAAGGAGGTGGCTAGTTTGCTAAAAAAGCACAAATAAGGCGTTTTGATTTCGGCGGAAGCGAAGTCCGCATTTTCAACAACGGACTACCAGGACTGGAAGCATGTATATATGTATTATGTAATTACTTATATCAATAAATTTTGTGTTTTTTTTTTTTAATTTTCGTGTCTTCTACAATTAAAATTTTTTCGTGTATAGAAACTATAAGGGGGCGCTTCCTTCAAGTTCGCCCCGGGCGCCATTTCACCTAAAGCCGGCCCTGCTTCGATCCAATTATCTTAAGAATGTTTCTTTATTTTCACTTGCCTTCTTAAACTTTTAGAGGATAATAAAAATATTGTGTAATAAATTTTGAATTGGTATAGATAACATGTCAACAATACCCAACATAATATTTGCTAAAGAAATATTTTTTTTTCATATACAACAATAGCCGACCTAAAAATGGGGCGTTGGGCTTGTTGGCAGTGGCAGTATTTTTTTAATTCTAGCGTTCATGTTATAAGATTGTGGCTTTAACATGTTTTCGAAACGGAGTCTCAATAAAATAGTCCTCATCTTGGTAGAAATCAAAATAGGATTTTTCGTTCTTTTCTCGAAAAGCATTTTTTTGTGTCTTAGTTCCCCAAAAAACAAGATGAAACATTTCGCTTTAGTTATCAAATTGTGATTTCCACTACAATATAACTATTTGCATGACATATTTAAGAGTGCTGTTCCAGTGGTAATTTTTTGGAATGAAGAAAATGGAGATGATTTGGAATGGAACGAATGGAATGGAATGAATATGTTCAGAGTCATATTAGCAAGGATGGAAATCCTGAGCTCTTTTGATGAGAGGTGATTTTTTTAATATATTAAGTAGAGCTGATTGATGGCAATTAACTTGTGTGGTAAAACGAGTGTCTCGAAGAATCTAAAGCGATGCGCAATTAAATCGACTAAGAATAATCACGGCTTGTTCTTGCATAAATTGGAAATTATCATAGAGACTTTAATTTTTTATACCCTTCGCTCAAAGAATGAATGTCATGAAGTTTGTAACACATTGAAGGAAGCATCTCCGACCACATAAAAAGTATACATATTATGATCAGCATGACTTGGGGAGTCGATTGGGCGATGTCCGTCTGTCTGTCTGTTGCGACGCGTTTTACTCGGCCAATTTGAAAGCTATGTATGCATGTTACATATTTGCCATCTTTAAACTACCCTAACTTCCCCAAAACTCAGGTCACATCAGCACAACATTCTAGAATATATATTTTGTATTAGAATCGAAGCTAGACTTAGAATGATGGAGATTCGGGAACATAACGGAATCTCTACATTGATAGTATCTTCGGGTCAGTGAGACCCAGTGTCGGTACTTAAAGGTTAAAATTATTAAGTCTCCATTAAATTTGAATTGGAACCCCAAATTAGAAATGTTGAATTTGTTTACAAGAAAACGTTGAGCTTTAAAAAAAAAAAAAAATGTCTACTGCAGATAGCAGTTCGTCATCTTGAGCAAATAATCGCGGGGAAAACGCAGGGGAAGCGAAATAGGGACCAAGAAAATCTTGGCCGCGCAAGAGCCGATATATCCGCATTATTCGGGATTGACCTTGGCGAATATGAAAGAAAATTAGGCCAATTATCCCAAGAACTGAATAGGTAGTATAACCATAAAGTAAGTAATTGGAATAGAGATGGAACTCCATATAACATTAAAAGCAACTGAAAAACATTTTTTACCTTTGAGTGTGTGCTGTAAGTAACGTTCCTGCAAGAAATGGTGCTCCATACGTGCAATTTTCAGCACATAGTTAATTTGGGGGTATCAATACCTGCAAAATCCCTAGTCATGCGAGTGCTTATAGTGGAATACTGTGAAACGCAATATCCACCATTCTCGCCAGCAGTTTGGCTAAGTAATTTTCTGGCAGCTAATTTTTTCGAAAGTTTCCTAATTTTATTTACAATTTACATTATAGGTACAATTTCAATAAAATTGTTCAACCAACTTATAAAATGCATTTCAAATATTTGCAAAATGCACATGTTTGAAATGCATTTTAAAAGTAAAATCATCGAAAGACTAATCGACTATAGGGCATTCTGGATGCATTTTACCCACATATTATTGGTTATTGAAGTGGAAAGACTAACCCGTTTTCGTGGGGTATTTACCACGAACTTTATCCAAATAATACCCGGTTTGCATAGGATATTCACCATGCATTTTACCCAAATAATGCCAGATATTATGTGTCGAATAACCAGTGAAAGTCTTATGAATTTGACCATATTGGATTGTGAGGGGAAGTCACCACGTATGAGTACTCTGTGAAGTATATAGGTGAATTTTTTCCCGACGCTGTATGTGCACTCACCGGTGATTTTAACCAAAAGGCTAACCAGGCATTAACCGGCTATTTAACCCTTCTGTCGGCACAAAGGTCTGGCCAGACCTTTGGCACTATATTTCGGTCAAAAAAGTGTAGAAGATGACATCGCAGCGACTTCATACTTCATGATATCCTAAAATAATATGTTTAGAAGCATTTTGCAAAAATTTGAAAAAATCGTTTGAAGTTTTGAGCATGTTTTTGACGAAATTCAATTTATAGTGCTTTTTGATACCCAATAGGTCTGGCCAGACCTATAGTTTTTCACCCCATTTTTCTCTACCAGTGAAAAGTGAAAATATAAAATTTTGTTAAAATTATTATATTTATGATGTAATAATATTATTAAAATTTAATTTGCACTTTAAACAATAAAAAATCTGAGATTTTTCTCTAAGAAGCCGTGAAGTTCGGAAAATGGCTATGCCTAATTTTATCCTGTTTTATAACATCACCTAATCAACTAAGATTTGATTCTAGGAAATTCAAACCAATTTTATCGCCTTTGTAACAGTAAAGACTAAGTATGAGTGACTTGCAAACGTCTTCCTAAATAGATTTTACCAAGAAATTTATGAAAAATTTAGAATGATTTGATTTTTGGGCTTGAAAATTCCCTATTTATTTCCACCTATTTCCCTAAATCTGCAGACTAACACCGGTTGAAAATCTACCGACAAAGCGCTAAATATTTCCCCAAAGATATTGGAATTGAAAAATGCGATCAAAGTTTCCACTAGATATACGCCATTAAAATACAAAAACATAAGAATAAGAAAATACGGGAAAAACATGTTTGTACTAATACCACCTCAAAATATGTCTACTTAAAAACGTTCTCAGTATATCTATGAAAATGATATAAAAGCCTTTATTGTTAAAAAAGCTAGTTTAGAATTGACAGAGTGACTCTACGGATAAAAATTTGTCATTTTCTAAAAAATAAAAAAAAAATCTCAGTAGGTCCACCCAGACCTATTGGGTATAGAATATGCATATTGTTGTAGGTGCCGACAGAAGGGTTAACCAGTACGTTTCTTGCAGGGGTTAGCGATTTCTTGCAGGGATGTAAACAATTTGGTTGTGTGCGTTTTCTCGGACAAAACCTTATATGTGGTGGTAGTTTCGGTTAGCGATTTCTTGCAGGGTACAGCTTATTATTCCGCATCTTTACCTTTACTTTTATATTTATTTATTTAAGAATAAAATACAATTGAATAAGTAAATTATCTGACATCAAAATATTCTAATTTGTATTCTTATTTATTGCTTTTTGGAAATGTTTACGGGTAAACCTCTATTTATTACTGTCACTAGGAATGTCAAAAACCGGCCCATAACCCGGTTGTCGGTTTTTTCGGTTTTTTTGCAAAGCCGGTTAGACCGTCCGGCTTTAACCGGGCTGCAAGTACCGGTTTTCCGGTTAACCGGGTGTTTTCATTGATTTGCCTAGAATTTTAGCAAAAAAATGCTTACACACTAGTATTGATGGTGTCCGTATCGTATGCAAAATCAACTTAAAATGCACGTACATGATGCGCACCGCAACTGCGGATAATCCGCATCAAATTTTACATTCGCATCCGCATCCTCATCCGCATCCGCAATCCGCATTTTTGTATGCGGATATGATGCGGATATCAATACAAATTTCCCATCTAATCATCTACATTCTAAATCACTCATAGAATAGAGAATTGATAGCGATTGCAAGAAACCAAATCTAGTTCACATTAGTCTAAGAAAAGTGGGCCAAAATATGGCCATCGAACGGCAAAAATCCTACATCAGAAATTTCTTTTTGATTATGGTTGGGGATGGTCCCCAGATTATGGCATTAAAAGTCCCAACCGCTTGGGGGTCCGTAACCTTAAAAGGGGTGAAAGAGGGGCATTTTGGGTTTTTTGCGATTATTTCAAAAACGGCAAGAGATACAGAAAAATGGTCCGAGGACGAAAAACACTACATCAAATTATTAGTGACCCAAGACAACTTTGTCTACAGATTATAAAATGAGTTGTACGTAGAACAAACTGCTGATGGGTCACTTTGTATGGGATACCCTCAGTTTTTATCCGATTTTTGGTGGGTGGGGTGACTATGACCACCAATCGCAACAAACCAAAATTTAGCACTCTGCTCCAATTTTGGGGGAGTTATAGACATGCCGTTTTGATAAATACAAATGGGGGGATAATGTGTGTCCTTGACCGGAGAGACTCAATGTTTAGCTTAAAATGATCTTGAACTTATTGTGAATACGTATACAAAATTTTACGGCTGAAATAGCATTCTTTAAAAAGATATGGAGCTTATTTAAAAAAGGTCCAAAATGAAAAAAATTAATGGAAAAGAAAGACATTTTAATGAAGCTAATGACTTTGTCCAGCACTCAAAAGGATTGCACATTTTGCTAAGCTGGCCCTTCCTTGTACTTTTACTTGTAACATGTCAAATATTCCTGAAAACTGAATAGTATCTGATTTTCGGTATTAGTAAAATTCATTTCATATATTTTTATACCCTTCACTCGTAGAGTAAAGGGTATATTAACTTTGTCATGAAGTTTGTAACGCATTGAAGGAAGCATCTCCGACCATATAAAATATGTATATATATGATCAGCATGACGAGCTGAGTCGATTGGGCGATGTCCGTCTGTCGGTCTGTCCGTCTGTCCGTTTGTCCGTCTGTCCGTCTGTTGCTACGCGTTTTACTCGGCCAGTTTAAAAGCTATCGAGCTGAAATTTTGCACACATGTTTCTTTTTATTGCGGGCAGTTTGTATGTTTGAATCGCTAAAATCGGACCGTTGGTTTATGGGGCTGCCATACAAACCTAACCCCGCCAATTTGGTTTTTCTAAGAAAAACTTTTTCATGTGTTTACTAATTTCAACGAAATTTCACACAAATGTGTTTCTATACAAAACATATGTAAGAATGGATCAAATCGGACCATGGGCTCATGGGGCTGCCATACAAACCTAACCCACCAGATTAGGTTCTTCTAAGAAAAACTTTTTCATTTGTGCACCAATTTGAACCAAATTTCGCACAAAAATATATATGTAATATGTAATATATGTAAGAATAAATGGAATCAGACTGTGGGGTCATGGGGCTGTCATACAAACCCAGCCCCCAAATTGAGTTTTTCTAAGAAAAACTTTTTTATTTGTCCACCAATTTCGATCAAACCTCATAAAAGTGCATTTCATTTGATGCCACAAAACATGTGTAAAAATGAATGGAATCGGACGATGGGATCATGGGGTTATCATACAAAGCCAACCCCCTAAATTGAGTTCTTCTACGAACAACTTTTTTATTTGTGCACCACTTTCAACCAAAACTCGTAACAGTGCACTTCAATTGATGCCATAAATAATCGGACTATGGAGTCATGGGGCTACCATACAAGCACAACCTCCCCATTTTGGATCTTCTAAGAAACATTTTTTCTAAACCAATTTAAAAAAACCTCAATGCGTCTTTATCAAAACAAAAAAAAAAGTAAAACAAATGGAATCGTACTATGGGGCCATGCTCCCGCATCCCCCGAATAAAGTTTTCTGAGATATTTTTTTTTATTTTACCACTTATTCCAACCAAACCTCACACAAATATTGTTTTATCGACGCCACAGAATTTGTAAATATCAATTATTATGCGAAAACAGAAGGAAAAGAATGGGGAAAAAAAAAAAAACTTTTAGCCCGAGGAGAGTGAAGGGTATTCAAATTTCGACCGCGCCCGAAATTAGCCTCGGTCTCGTTTTAACTAATCCGCATCCGCATTTGCAAATTTTATGACATCCGCATCCGCATTCGCATCCGCAAATTTACATTTTTATTGATCCGCATCCCCTAAACCACATCCGTTACATCCCTAATTCACATTCACGTTGTACAATCAAGATACATGCGAAACGCAGTGTAAACATAAACAATATCTGCCTTGGAAGAGATAAGATACAAGCAGAGGTAATTTCACGAAGCGATTGTTCTACGAGTAATAGCAAAAAGAAAAGAGTTCGAAAATATTGTTAAAGGGCTGAAATTTGAAAACGAAGTTTTCCATAGGGGATAAGTAACGGAATTGCAGACTAAAAAATCATAAAAATTGTATGTGAATTTTAAAAGAGTTTTTTTCCGGTTTTAACCGGATGGACCAACAACCGTCCGGGTTAAGACCGGGAGGCGGAAAAACCGAAAAAAAAAACAGTTAACCGTTCTGAAAGTACCGGTTTCCGGATTAACCGTCCGGTTTTTGACATCCCTAACTGTCACTCTATTATTTTATATCATCTAAAATATCTCGACCACGTCGAAACAGGGTTCTGCCAATGAAACCACTATAAGAGTAAGGACAAGGGGGAACGAATGAAATGATTAATCGGGCCAATCCTTAATTAGATGTTCAAGTTAATAGAGAGTTTTAGCAAGTCGTATGGAATAAAACGACATAATTTGACATTCCATATAAAAATTCGCTTGCTTACCGTATACGAAACGAAATATGTATCTTAATTTTGCATGTCCCAAGTAGGCATGGGTGTATTTCCGTATATTTGATTCTCTGGAAACAGTCGAAATTGGCGAAATAATTTGTCGTTTTTTACACCTATGCCTACTTAGGATATGCAAAATTAAAATATTTTGTTTCGTATACGGTAAGCAAGCGAATTTTTATATGGATTGTCAAATTATATGTCGTTTTATTCCATACGACTTGCTAAAACTCTCTATTTACATTGGAAATTACGATGACTACGTCGAAAAAAAAACAGGAAACAAAATATTTTGATTGACATGCCAATGGTATGACACTTTTAGCAAAAGTCTGAAGCTTAGTCTTTTTCTCGTTCAATTTACTAATGTAAGCGAAATTAGGGGACGATCCGAGACCCCGATCCCATATGACTTTTCGTATCAGTGTGCTAGTCACATCGAAAGAAATTAAAACGAGACCGAGGCTAATTTCGGGCGCGGCCGAAATTTGAATACCCTTCACTCTCCTCGGGCTAAAAGTTTTTTTTGGGCGAACATATGACTTATGTTCAATCCTCCCCCATTTTTTTCCTTTTGTGGCGTCGATAAAACAATATTTGTGTGTTTTTGGTTAAGTGGGAAAATAAAAATATTTACTCAGAAAACTTTATTGGGGGGATGCGGGAGCATGGTCCCATAGTATGATTCCATTCGTTTTATTTTTTTTTGTTTTGACAAGAACGCATTAAGTTTTTTGAAATTGGTGTGGAAAAAATGTTTCTTAGAAGATCTAAAATGGGGGGGTTGGGTTTGTATGGTAGCCCCATGACCCCATAGACCGATTCCATTCATTTTTACACATGTCTTATGGCATCAATAGAGATGCTCTTTTACGAGTTTTGGTTGAAAGTGGGGCACAAATCAAAAAGTTTTTCTTAGAAAAACTAAATTTGGGGGGTTGGATTTGTATGACAGCCCCATGACCCCACAGTCCTATTCCAACCATTCTTACATATGTCTTGTGGCGTCAATAGAAACACATTTTTATGAAATTTGGTTGAAATTGGTGCACAAATGAAAAAGTTTTTCTTAGAAGAACCTAATTTGGGCGGTTAAGTTTGTATGGCAGCCCCATGACCCCATAGTCCGATTTGATCCATTCTTACATATGTTTTGTCTTATCGATAGAAACACATTTGTGTGAAATTTGGCTGAAATTGGTGTACGCATGAAAAAGTTTTTCTTAGAAAAACCAAATTGGGGGGGTTAGGTTTGTATGGCAGCCCCATGACCCCACGGTCCGATTTTAGCGATTAGAACATACAAACTGCCTGCAATAAAAAGAAGCATGTGTGCAAAATTTCAGCTCGATAGCTTTTAAACTGGCCGAGTAAAACGCGTAGCAACAGACGGACAGACGGACAGACGGACAGACAGACAGACGGACATCGCCCAATCGACTCAGATCGTCATGCTGATCATATATATACATATTTTATATGGTCGGAGATGCTTCCTTCAATGCGTTACAAACTTCATGACAAAGTTAATATACCCTTTGACTCTATGAGTGAAGGGTATAAAAATATTTTATATGCTGTTTTGTCTGCTCATATTTTGTCATTGGTCTTCTTTCCCAAAGACAAATCAACCTCATCATCTAAATGGATACGACAGTTCCTTCGTATTGCCATATAACCATTTCAACATTATTTAGTACTCAAATGTGTAGCGTATGGTAGGAAATATGCCATATATTGTGCAATTTCCTATACTATTTAAATTAGTCGTGCACGAACTCGTCAATATTACGTATACACATTAGCGAAAGAAAAGGACTTTACATTGCAGTCTATATAACTATACGGTTGTTTACATGCTAAGAGTAATTGTTTAAACGTGCTAGAATGCATTCTGAACAAACATTATAGCTCTTTGACTTTAACTTTGTCTTATCCATTAGCAGACTAGTCTGAAACATTCTGTTTATTGATTCGAGGAAATGAAATGGTTAGAAAGTATAACATTTCAGCAGCAAATTGTTTACTGGTCTTTTTTAAACATGATGTAAATAGGTGAAAAAAGAAAAAGAAAATCATACTTAACATGCAAGATGATTTTATATGTATTTACCAGATGTTAACTATGGCACAGTATGCAAAACAAAGATGTGGGCATTTATTGATTTGTTAAACGCAACTAAGAGTTCTATGCCATTACAGTTTTCCAGGAGGTGGTTCCCCTTACATACGCACTCTTTCTCTCTCTTCATGTAGATTTATAAAAATATACTAAAAAAATTACTACCACTTTTCGCTTCGGTCGTTTTTAGTATTATATATTCAATTAAGTAGATATTACCACACACAACTCGTTCCATCAATGATTATTATTGATTAACTATCTCGTTAATGAGCCTCTTAGCCATAAATGTGTCAAATATCTCATAGTATCAAAATTCAATCAAATACGGTTAACTAAAGATTTAAAACTCAAAACAGCTGAATTTTCAATAAGTATTTACGTACGCTACAGTTGATCCGTTGAAACATGGTACATCAAGTCAGAGAATAATAAAACGATTCTTAACCGCTAATGCTTCTAAAATATGCATTTTGATAGATTTAATAACAGTTGTCAGGTGTTCAATTCTAATCTAATTCAATAATTAAATGAATATTAAAATTTACGAGGTAGAGTGGAAAACTCAAAGTTACAGCTGAGACGGTTAGCAATAAATTGCGTTTATTTTGAATATTAAATCGTAATAAAATTTAGCTTTTAGCAGTTATTATTTGGTTGTCAGACTAATTGCATAAGCGATAATAAAAAAAAAACAGTAAATTAGAATTTTATATTAGGGGGATTCATGCTCGCTTCGTATATCAGAAATCCTTGTTATTGCGTATTTGAGTATTATAACACAACAAAATTTGAATGAACGCCCCAAAAATCCTAGTCGTATATGAAATACTATGTTATACTATGCAACAACAACAATGAACAGCTGATTTGAGGTCTATACTGCGCTTATGTTGCGGTAGGGCACACAGTTATAATGGAGGTTCGCCAGTGGGCACAGCCGGGAACTGGAAGGCCTACATCAAGAGGAATATGGACATATCTATGAGTGTGCGAACGGATCTATAGGTCTACTAATGTAATACAGATGGGTCCTGTTTGCACAATATTCAGAAAGCTTTTCCATTGTATTGAATGGAATTTTTGTTTATTTTGCATTGTTACGCCATATTTTGCTTGGTTACGCCATCATCTTAGATTGAAAAAATAAATCATTGCGCAGTTGCATACTCCGTAAATGAGCAGAAGATAGCATAATTATGCGAATTAAACAAAAAAATCATTCAATATAATGGAAAAGTTTTCTGAAAATTGTGTGTGTCTTCTCTATGCGACAAGACTAACCATTCGATACGAATTTTGAGAGAATGGACCCTTATCTAGTGGCTATCGGCTGTTTAGTCTTATCATAGACGCACACCATTGTCCGATAGCTTCAGTACAATGCCATTGGGTGAATTCACATTGTTTGTTTGTGCTAATAAACGGTCGGCGAGAGCTTTTGTAGTGGCCAGCAGACAAGCATTATGCATTTCAGATTGTAAGGACGATGGTTCTTGTCTTGCAAGTTTACCCCGTCCGGTTTCGTCATACAATTTGAATTCAGCCATTCTCTCAAAACTCTTATAGCTGGAAAAGCTTTCTGAATATTGTGTGTCTTCTCTACGCGATAAGACTAACCAGCCGACAGGTACTGAATAAGAGCTATCAGAAACCCGGCCAATGAGTATTGTATCAAATTGAATGTTTGTTTACTTTCCATAGTTACGCCATATTTTGCTTGGTTATTCCATCGTGTGAAATTACGTAATGATTCTACTGTATATGCAAACTAGAAAAAATCATTACGCATTTTCATATGATGGCGTAACCAAGCAAAATATGGCGTAACTATGGAAAGTAAACAAACATTCAATACAACGTATAATTGCCGTGTATTTGACATTAGTTGTGAGTATAAATTAATGAGTGAAAGTATACAAAAAAGGCAAAAATATACTTCTGCTCTCGTGACGACTGCACACGAGATCAGGAAAAGTATATGTTTGTCTACATTCTGCATAGGCCGTATGAATACTAATGCCAGAAATAAGATGGATGCAGAAACAGTAACAGCAGCAGCAATGATAATGCAGTCCAATGCAATTTAAATGAGTGACGTCATGTTGCAACAGCTATAAAAAGATTTTGCTGCCAACATGACGTCTCCCATTTAAAATGCATTGGACGTTTCTGCTGCTGTTGCTGCACCCAGTCTGTTTCCAGCATAATACTCATACTCGAACTTCGCAAAAAGGTTAGTATGTACTAGAGAGAAGTAAAGCTTGAAAGTAGCCCGCCCAAGAATGGTTCCCGGATTTTTTTTGAAAGTACTCCAATTGGCGTAATAGAAGCACTAAAGTAATTTTTGGTCACTGAATCGTGAGACCAATGCTGAAAACATTTTGTGCCTGTCCCATAATTATCCCCTTTTCTCGAGAAATACACGTCGAATCGGTACGGCAAAAACTTTAAGGTAATATTTGGTCACAGGTTCAAAATTTGGGGTCAAAAACAAGAAAGAAATTTGAATTGCTAGCCCAAGAGTGGTAACCTAGTTTTCTCCGTTTTCTCCATAAGTTCCATGGCTCCGATAAAACAGTATTTGAGTGAGGTTTACTTGGAATAATTTAATCAAAGGTTTGGGAAATTTGTGATGCTAAAAATGTTTCTTTGAAGAACCTAATTTGGGGGTTTAGGTTTGTATGGCAACCCCATGACCCCATTGTCCGATTTTGCCGATTCAAACATACAAACTGCCTGCAGCAAAAAGAAGCATTTGTACAAAATTTCAGCATCATAGCTTTTAAATTGGCCGAGTAAAACGCGTCGCAACAGACAAACAGACGGACAGACAGACTGACATCGGCCAATCGACTCCCCAAGTCATGCTGATCATATATATGTATACTTTTTATATGGTCGGAGATGCTTCCTTCAATGCGGTTCAAACTTCATGACAAAGTTAATATACCCTTCCACTCAATGAGCGAAGGGTATGACAAGAAAGTAATTTGGATTGCTGGCCCAAAAGTAACCCAGTTTTCTCCGGAAATAACCGACAACCGCGAAATCACTAACGCATTTTTGGGCAGCTGATTCCAAATTTTAAGTAAAAAAATTTGTCTGTTTTGCTCGTCCTACAGTGGTACACCGCTTCATGCATGCATATTCCACAAGCTCTACCTGTTTCCTCCATCCATCGATACATTCTTTCAAATGCCACAACTCATTTTTTCCATGTCTCACAAACGAGTTGAATGGAATGCATGTTTCCACAAATGTTACTTCTTTCACTCCTCCACCGATACCATACGGTAGTTCATTTGAAACTTAAATTCCCAATCCGTCAATACTAAACAACTCAATAATTTATAAAACACCTACACCATAAATAAAACAGGTCGAAAAGGATAAATTTTGTTTCCACAAAAACACAAATAGGCAATTATAGTTTTTACTCATATCATACTATGCCAAATACGATATTCAAATAACACCCCAGGACAAAATGTTATTTCAGGTATCGTATTCGGAGAGAAATAACAGACTTTTGAATTTAATGACAACTGAAATACGATATAACATCGTATTTCAATATACGAACGCGAGCATGAATCCCCCTATTATGTTGAATGAATTTTATATTCATTCATAGTCCTTAATCTGGGTATCATACAAAATCACAATGGTAATAATGACACATTGAGCATATTGTAGAAAAAATGGAGCTATAGTATTTTGTGCCTGAAAAATCTTTGCCATACAATTAATTAATACTTTTTGCGGGTTACTCGCTTAATACCTTTGTTTTTTATTGGAAATATTTGTGCATTGATAAGAAAAGCGTAGCCTTACAGGCTTAGAGTTTAGTTTACATTAACATTTTGCGGTTACGCAAAGAGGGTTAAATGTCTCTCAAAAACTAAACAATTCTATTACAAGTTGACTTATAGTTACTTTAGCATTTGGTTATCGTTACATCGCAAAAAGAAAATTGAAAAATATTAAGATTTGCAGTTACAGTGGATGAAAAATTACAGTATGGATTCAAGCATTTCAACTTTGTGCATATACCTACCTGTAAACACACGCGACTGCAACACATTTTTAATATTTTGTACCTAAGGGACACTATTCCAGCTGAACTGCTGAAGCATGGTGGGGAGAGCCTTGTTAAGGCTATACACACACTTATCGTAAAAGTATGGAACGACGAAATAATCCCGGAAGATTGGTGTAAAAGTATCATTTGCCCAATCCACAAAAAAGGGGATAAGTTGAAATGTGAGAACTACAGAGGCATCTCATTAGTTTGTACGACTTATAAGATATTATCTAAGATTCTGGAAAATAGAATTAATCCGTACGCAGAAGAAATCATTGGCGAGTACCAAGGCGGCTTTAGACCTGGTCGTTCGACGACAGATCAGCTTTTTACAGTGAAGCTTTTACTCCAGAAGTGCTGGGAATACAACCTCGACGTATACCAAATATTTGTTGACTTCAAGCAGGCATACGACAGTATCGATCGAAGCGTCCTGTACAATATACTGCTGCATTTTGGTATACCGGCTAAGCTAGTGCGACTCATAAGGATGACGATGACTAATACCGTCTCGCAGGTCAGAGTTCAGAACAGACTCACTGACCTATTTGAAACTCGTACTGGACTCAAGCAAGGCGACGGGCTGGCGCCGACGCTCTTCAACCTGGCTTTGGAGTATGTAGTTTGAGCCATGAATATGGACAGCAGTGGAACGCTACTCATCAAGTCGACTCAATTAGTAGCGTACGCCGACGATATCAACATCATCTCTCGAAGGTTGGGTGATGCAGAAAGCCTTCTGCATAACCTCAATAACGCCGCAAAGGAAGTTGGACTACATATCAACGAAAGCAAAACAAAGGCCATGATGCAATCGAAAACAAGGACGCCAGCAAATTCAAGCATCACAGTGGGGGACCTTAATATCGAGTATGTATAGACAACTTCAACTATCTGGGTTGTAACTTATCAAAGGACGCCAACGAAACCGACGAAATTAAGCGACGGATACAACTAGCCAATAAGACATATTTCTCGGTCCTCCCTATAATTAATTCGAAACTTGCGCACAGGAACACGAAGCTCCGCGTGTACAAAACGATCATCCGACCCGTGCTATGTTATGGCTGCGAAACATGGACCCTTACCCAAGCCTCCGAAATTTTGGTAGACCGATTCGAACGAAAGGTCCTTCGGCGAATTTTCGGGGCCGTTCGCGAGCGAGACCAATGGCGTATCCGATACAACTTATGAGTTGTATCAATTGTACGATGAGCTGGAAGTATCGAAAATCGTGAAGCTTCAACGTCTGCAATGGGCGGGGCATGTACAACGGATGGACGATAATCGCATGCCAAAGAAAGTTATGAACGCAAAACGTATTGACGGAGCGATGTTGCGTGGACGACCGAGAGCTCGCTGGGAGAACTCCGTAGGTGAAGACGCCCACCAGCTGCTGGGCTTCCGAAACTGGAGGACAAGGTCACGTAACCGCGACAATTGGATGTCAACGATTCAGGCGGCCAAGACCCGACGTCGGGCTATCGTGCCACATTGATGATGAATATGCAATAATAACACAATTCAATCAAAAACTAGACCCAATTAATTTATTACCTTTTCTGCCAGCCAAATATCAGATTACCTTATGTGATGACATATTTTAGTCATCGTGACGAAAATCAATGACTCTTGGATACAACGTAAAACTATTTCGTTGTGTTACCCTATCTAAATTAAAAATGCACGATGAATAAGAATTACATAATAAATCGATTCAATGAACTCTATGCCATTTCACCTCGAGCGCCATGCAATCTGGTGGTCTGGCCGATGAGTAATTATCCAATAATGATTACTGTTATTTCTCAGAAACATAAGATAGATACATAATAATATCATATGTTGCTTTCGCATGAAAATATTTTCTATAGGTTTTTAATCAGCCTTGAGATAGTTACCAAATCATTGCAAACACGAACCAAAAAAAAATTTTTTTTTGCATATTAGTCATCGGATATTTATCAAACAAAAAAAAAACTTTCAGGTACAGTAGTACAGTATTTAAAGACACAAAACGGCCGTTTACTTAAAAAAAATACGTAATGGCTGAAATTTGCTGGAGATGTTAGGGGACATGTCTTTTATCTAAAACTGAGTTTTCGTATTCGTGGGGGTGGGGGAAGTTGGAGTATATTGCCTACTTATAGGCGAATTTTGCATTTTTCGTTCATATCATTCTTACCGTTGACCCTACAGTAAAGTGATGCATTGGAGTTTTGTTTCTAATCAAATTATCTATCCTACGGTACCTACATTAATTTCGTCGGTCAAATAGTTCCGTTATAGAAAGGTTAAAATAGTACCAATAATGGGAATATTTTACATAAATAAAACATGTAATGGCTGAAATTCGGTGGAGTCGTTAAGGGATGCGTTATAAATTTATATCTGAAGTTGCGTATATATCAGGGGGTAGTTATAGTAAATTGCCTACTTATAAGCTAAATTTGCTTTTTTGCTTGAGAAGAGTTATTTCGTGTGCCTGTAAAACTGGTTGTGGAAAAGTATGGGTGTGTCGGAAAGCAGGATTAAAGTGCTCTCCAATTTGAATGGTTTGTTGTGGAAACGCGTGACTGACTTTTCTACTCTTACGGAAAACGACGACTTCCTCCATAACGATGGGCTTTTTTCATCGAACCCAGAAGGATACGAAGCTGGTCACAATTGTAGCGCAAGCAATAATGAATCCGGAAGAGAGGAAGAAAATCAATCTAAGAAACCAAAATTGAGGTAGTCAAGTCATATATTTCTGTTGTTGCATCAATAAAACTCCAGTGACAATGTGAAGAAATTAATTTTTTTTGGAACGATCCCTGCGACTGCGCTAATCGACCTAGCTTGATTTTGGTCTCGTTTAAGAGATAATAATAATTCAATCAGCAAGAACACACATTTATACAACTTGATATAGCGAAGTTTTTAGCAATCACTAAATACGCATTTAAATAGGCAATTTACCCCAACTTTCTCCATCCCCACTAATACGAAAACTCAGTTTTAGACAACAGATTCGCCTCTTAACATACATCAAATTTGAGCCATCACGTTTTTTTTTAAAGAAAATATCCATTTATTGTACTGTTTTGATCCTTGACTGGTAACTACAACGGGTTTTCTTGACCTATGATATTGATTAAGGTACCGGTGAATAGATTATTTGATTAGAAAGAAAACCTCTACCATTTCACTTAAGGGTCAACAATAAGAATGATATTAAGCAAAAACACAAATTGAACCTATAAGCAGGGATTTGGAGCGGAGCGATGGAGCGGAGCGGAGCGACCTTAAATTTCGGAGCGAAAGAGCGGAGCGTGGAGCGATTTTTTGCAGGCTGGAGCGGAGCGAATTTTGCTTTGAAGATCGCTCCGCTCCGATGTAAAAAATCAAAAAATTCCGAGAAAAAAAAAAGGATTTTTGTCGACAAATTTTTCATTTTATGGAACGAATTGATGATTTTGGGCTATTTAAAGGCGAAGAATTCGCTGAGAGACTTGCAAAATTTCGTATTATTGTGAAATTCATTGTGATAAAATAGGTTTTGCGTTTAGTCATAATCATCACTCTTCATTATTAAGAAATTCAAGATCATCCAGGACAGAAAAGTCCTGTCCTGTACTCGATAAATGAAACGCCCTTTTCAATTTAAATTAGTTATTAGGTGCGTTTTATTGGATGGAGTACAGGACAACGCAGCTTCCATAACCATTTGAGAGATCTCGTTCTATACGGGATGTCCGGAAACTATCGCATAAAAGCACCCAAATATGATTCCTCGTGATATTTCCAGCAAAAAGGAGTATAAAAAAATTATTAACTCTTCAGCTTCCAGATTCCAGATTTTTCAAAAATTTAACATTTTACATATATGTACATATTTTCTTTCGGTTGGGCCCAACAATTTTTCCTAAGAATAAACCCCATAAAAATTGGATAAGCAGTTTAGTTTTTACAGTTTTACACAGCTTCAAAGACAAAATTTTGTGATCTTACTGCATATACATTTTTTTCCCACGGAGGTGTTAGTGGTAGCATTTTTGGAAAATCTTTAAATGCTAAGGAGTTAAGAATTCAGCACCTATTTTGCTGGAAATGACATTAATAATAATCAGTCTTGACTCGGTAATCCGGATCTCCTTTAATCCGGATATCACGCTAATCCGGACGACTAAATATTTCCACTGTCTTCTATAGTCCGGATTTCGGCAGCAATGTTGACTCTAAAATCCGGATATTTGAGATTTTCAGTGTGAAATGATAGATTTGGTCTCGTACTTTTTTACGGGACTGTTTAGCAATTGACATGATGCTGGCTAATTTCTAACAAATAAAACATTTATCGACTTTTGTTCCGCCTTTTTATTTGTTTGAATTGTTTTTCCTAGAAAAAAGTGATTGCGCTAATCCGGATGTTCCAATGATCCGGATTACCCCTTGCAATAATTGATACGGATTACGAAATTGGTGCTATCCTGTTCTGTACTTGATCGAATAAAACGCACCTGTTAAGTCATATTCTATAATACGTGAGTAGATATACGTTAAATTGAATAATTCGCGGAAAATAATAAATATTTACTAAGAAAAATGAAGTTTTGTTGTATTTTTGTAATGGAGCGGAGCGAAAAAAATTTTTTCGGAGCGGAGCGCTGGAGCGGAGCGGTTTCAAATTGGTCGGAGCGGGAGCGGAGCGGAGCGAAAAAATGTGTCGCTCCAAATCCCTGCCTATAAGTAGGCAATTTACTATAACAATCGCCTCCCATAAATACGAAAACCCAGATATAGCTTTAGGACGTATCCCTTAACATCTCCACCAAATTTCAGTCGTAACATGTTTCACTTAAGCAAAATATTCTCATTATTAGTGTTATTTTGCCCTTTAACCGGTCATTATAACGGAACTATGTGGCCTACGATATTGACTTAGGTACCGTTAAATAGACAATTCGATTAGAAACAAAATTTCCGTACATCACATTACTGTAGGAATACCAGTAAGAATGCTATTAAGGAAAAACGCATAATTCGCCCATAAGTAGGCAAATTACTATAACTTCCCCCACTGCAAAAAATACGAAAACTCAGATTTAGACTTAGGGACGTTGCTTAACATCTCCAAAAAATTTCAGCCATTACGCGTTTCACTTAAGCAAAATATTCTCATTATTAGTGCCAGTTTGCCCTTTAACCGATCACTATAACGGAACTATTTGGTCTACGATATTGATTTAGGTACCGTTGAATAGGCAATTTGATTAGAAACAAAACTTCTACACATCACTTTACTGTAGGAACAACAGTAAGAATGATATTAAGGAAAAACGCAAAATTCCCCTATAAGTAGGCAAATTACAATAACTTCCCCCACTCCCACAAATACGAAAACTCAGATTTAGACTTAGGGCACGTTGCTGAACATCTCCACCAAATTTCAGCCATTACGTATTTTTTTTAAGTAAAATATACCCGATTACTGTACTAAGAAAAAATAATAAATATTTTTCGACGATCTTTCTTTTATTATTAGCCGGTAAAAAAAATGTAAACAAATTTTCATAGCGACCTCATGACCGTTAAATTGAAATAATATTCATACTTGAACGTGTTATGACTTTTGCGCTTCGCTCATTTTCATCTGTTTCTGTCATTAATTTCGTTTATTCTTAATGAAGAAACATGTTAACGCATTTTTGTTTGAATTAACATTGAGAAACGGAAGTAAGAAAGATACGTTAATTTTACGGTTCCTATCGGCTAAGAATATTGAAACAGCTGAGCGTATTACCGTAAAGAAATAAATATTGTTCTAAGATATAAAAAAAAATACATTTCGATAAAAATTATGCGCATGTTTTGTTTTAGACGTGTGGCTAGAGGGGTGATTAAATTAACATAATAGAATATTAGTGATTCGATATAAACTGAATTTGACCTAGTTTTGTGAATTATTTCTTTATTCAGAATTTGGAAGAACTAATTAAATGCTCTGTGTATTTTGTTTATGACTTTAGAATTCGAATACAGTAGAGCGTCGATTATCCGATTATCCGAATATTCGATTAACCGAACCAGGTAATCTGCTTCTTTCATATGACAGACATAGAATTAAATGAAAAATCAAGGGTTTGAAGGAAGCAATGTCTCATCTGCATCGCTTAAATTACCTCATTTTTTTATTTTTTTTTCTGTTCTAGTCGTTTTGAATGTTTTCAGTTTGTCGCTTATTTTCACATTTGGGCTATTTTATAATTGTTCTATGGAAGCTCGATTAACCGAACTTTCTTTTATCCGAACCACCCTTGTCGACATTAGTTCGGATAATCGACGCTCTACTGTAAATTGATTTCATATGATTTTGTACCCAAATTTTTTTTTTATTTCCGGACTTGCCGGATGAAGGTTAGACGGCGAATTTTTAAAATGACTTGAACCTTTTGTTCATTTTTCAACTAATTTGGCACAAATTGTATGTAATCTCAGCTGTACGAGTATTGAAACTCAAGACCATTAGTCCGTATTCTAGTCAATCAGAGGCCATAGCGATAAAGCATTCACATGCCTAAAATGTTAGAATTCAAAAGAGTTAAGTAAGTAACCTGAATATATACCCCATTGATTTTTAAAGACAGATACATTTGCTTTGAAACACGAAATAAAGTTTGTATGTTTTTACCAAGAATAGTTTAAAAATGTACAAATCGGCAAGATAAAAGCACTATGTGAAAATCTAGTTTATACACTCAGAGAAATATTCACTAATATTGAACGAAATATATTTAATTCAAACGATTTGCGCTTTTGATTTGGCTCCACACGCAAATGCGTTTAATTCTAACAAGTGGCGTTTCTTTCAAAAGCGTAATGAGTTGTAAAAAAAACGTTTGAATTAAAAGAATTTACGTTTACCTGGAAAGAAGGAGCCAGTCAATTTAAACGTATTTTTCATTGAATTAAACACTTATTCTTTTATTGTAAACGAGTAAAACATTTTAAATAAATGAAAGGCAATTGTATCAAACGTCTTCCTTTTTATTTTGAACATTTTTGTTATTTAAAATAAACGAAGCATTCTTTTCAATGAAACGGTATGTATTTCGAAAGTAACGCATCCCGTTTTCATTTCCTAGAAATTACCCGCCAGAAGTATTAACTACCTGCTGTGCTACGTTGAAACAAAAACAAACATTTTGGCATCGCGTCCTTTAGGTATGTGTATTTGTTACGTTAAGGAATGTATACACATTACTATGTAATGCGGAATCTTTTGATTTAAACGACCGTCGTTTGCGGTTTAGCTGCTCTTTTGTTTTAAAAGAAATTCTTTAAGCGTAAATGAGAACTCGTTCAAATCAAACGAGATTTTTCAAACGAATACTGCGTTCAATTTAAATGTGGAGCTTTTAATATGAATGTGCGTTTTTTTCTCTGAGTGTACGTTCGCAACTCTATCAAAAGCCCATTAAGCACCACAGGCCTTGAATTACAACATTGTAGACTTCACTGAGAATCTCTGCTCACCACCACAGTACCCTGACAAGTATGGGCATTAGCCAATTCAACAATTAGACAGTCGTCATTCAATATAATACAATATCGTTATTGGCCGTCGCGTCGCAGTCATCAGCTCGACTTTGTGCGAAAAGCACGAAGTCCCTAAGCGAAACCAGAAATGCAAATAAATACGGAAGTACCAATCCGTGAGAGACCACTTTAATTTTTTGCCTATATTTGTTGCAACGGACGCAGTGATCGTCAGTCCAGGAGACACACCAGCATCTTCTAAACATTAGAATATTTCTGAAAAGGCTCGAAGCCATTGACAATTTGCATGCGCACTGCCTACTCTCGACGACAGATTCAAAAACCTCTTACACGAATCCAATAATAATATTTGAACGATGCGATCGTATTTATACCATAATGGAGCCTACCAAGATGCAATTGGCTCAGCTGTTGTGTACGTCTATACATAGAGTTAAGTAAGTAACCAATTTGCACAATATACGCGTCAATAGAAGACGTAACCGAGCAAGATAATCCACTAATCTCAGCCGATGTCAATGGACTCGTGATCTTCAGCGCAGCGACTTGTTTAGTGTCTTTGAGATAAAATGACTTGGCCGTTGAACAGGCCAGTTGCGGACAGTCGAGGTGGCATTCGTGTTTTGTCCGTACGATCAAAATTGCAGTAGCCAATAGTGCATAGTGGCTTTCTTATCGAAATGTATTAGATGCATTGGATAAAGCAGGTGAGGCGATTCATTAATGTCAGTCAGTGTCTGTGGATGAAAGACAGTTGTTGCCTGGAAATGTGTAGACATTAGAAATACAAAATTGTTGGCTATTGAGTATCTATTGCACTTCAGACTAAATAGTAGTGCGGAGATTGGTATTTGGTGATGTCATGGTCAAAGGGTCGACTTTCGAAGTATCGAAACGTCTTTATTTGTATGCTAGAAGCCAGGAATCTATTTAGGATTTTGCAGACAAGATATTAGGCCGCATTTAATATTGGAATTTAATTTTAACAGTTTTCCTATTATCATAATCTTATGATTTTGTGTCTCGCAACTAGTAAGCTCTAAGGTACGATTTCATAAAATGCGACCGTATGTTTTGTGATCGCTTACTTACAATTCAGAAAGATTACAGCTTTGCACTTGGCCTCCTTTGCGATTTTTTGGTATCCGGTCGCATCTTTGAGCGGCTGCAATCTCTGAACGCCGTCAGGTAGGAGTCTGAAAATTTCAGCAAAATGTGCGCTGCCAATGCTCTACATCGGTCTTTTAATCCCCTGAAAATATTTTTGTTTTTTTTTTTACAAATTAACTTAAATGGCGTTTGGTCAGAACATCAAGAGAATTGAAAGACTAAAAAAAAATAGATAAATAAAAAAATTAAGAAAATTTAAAATATTGAATAAATTTAAATAACCCTTAAACTTAAAAAAAAATTAAAAAAAAATTGGAAAATTTAAAAAGCTTTGAAAACTCGACAAATTTAGAAAATTGAACCAATTAATAAAATCAGGGAGTTCAGTTAAATCATAAAATTAAAAAAATTAAGAAAAAAATTAAAAAAATTTAAAATGTTCTTGCAATTAATAAAATCAGGAAGTTCAATTAAATCATAAAACTCAAAAAATTTAGAAAATTAAAAAAAAATTAAAGTTAAAAAAAAAATAAAAAAAATGTTTTCGCTAAGACTCTAATTTTTTGCAAAATATGCTCTGGAACATGCTCTACATCTGCCGTTTGATCCTCATCCTCCGTTTACACTCGGCCAAAACATTAAAAAAAAATTTAATCCAAAAAATCAGATGATATAAAAATTTTAGATAATATGTATCCAACAAATTTAAAAAATTCATAAAATTAAAAAATCCAGATAGATTAAAATATTTAAATATTTCAAAATTTTTTTTTTTAATTTGAAAATTACAAAAAAAAAAACAGAAAACTTAGAAAACGTAAAAAATTAAAAAAAAACAGAAAGTAAACGAACTTAGAAAGTACAGTAAATTAAAAAAAAAAAAACAAAATATGCCACTCTGCTGAAGGGCGTGAGGCAGGGACGGATTTCTCATTTGGGCACTACTATAGCTTCTAATTTCTACAAGGTTTATTGTCCTTTTTTTACAATCGCATGATTTATGGATATATCTTTAATTCCCAAATTGTCAAGGATGGGTGGCAAAAATAATACAATTGGGCTTTAACATTAAGTGAAGTTTGGTTACTGACTTTTTAATTTTTGACACTGAGAAAAAAAATGGCGTTTAATAAACTTAGAAATGCCGTTCGTAAAGCTTGCTGCGGTGCTGCAGATATCTCATCTGGCATTAACCCTTGTGTTGGAACAAAGGTCTTGCTAGACCTTTTGCACTATATTTGTGTCAAAAAAGTACATATTGAAAATGAAATCCCAGCGACACCATACTTCTTGGTACCCCAAAATAATATGTTTAGGAGCATTTTGAAAAAAATTGTTGATATCGTTTGAAGTTTTGGGCATGTTTTGATCAAATTTTAATTTATAGTGTTTTCGATAACCACAATAGGTCTGGCCAGACCTATAGTTTTTTACCTCAATTTTTATCTACAAGGAAGAAGTGTAAAAATTAAATTAAACTAATTATTTAAAAATCTAATACTAGCCATTAAGATTCAAATCGTATCACAAATAATGTTCTTTTTTTTAGAGTTTTTAATTTAAAAAGCCGGTGAAGTTAAGAAAATATGTATGCCTTATTTTATCATGTTATTACCTAATCAACCGAGATTGATTTCTGAAGAAAATAAGGAAAAAGAATGATTTTACTCTCCGAAAACGTTCCCAGTAAATTTTCAAAAATTATATAAAGAATTTTATTGCTTAAAAATGCTAGTAAAAAGTTGTTAAGATGACTTTATCGATGAACAGTTCACTTTTCCTGAAAAATAAAAAACTATCTCAGTAGGTTTAGCCAGACCTATTCGATACAGAATATGCATACTGTTGTAGAATTATAACCAGTAAAAATGGGAGGTAAAATTGTTAAAAAGTGTACATTTGAAGAATATAAATCAGTACAAGAGAATTTAAAACGGCTTTCGATTTATTAGGACTCAAAATGGACGCGTCATTGCGTTCAAACTATGTTTATAAAAATTCATAAAAATGAACCATCATTGCGCAACCAGAAGAGACTTTTCTGAAGATATCAACGAAGACATGGAACAACGCATTGGTCTCGGCGATGACACGATCCAAGATAGAGCTGCCTGTAGAAATATGCTGAGAAATTATCGCCAAAACGGTGCGATGTGCGTACACCGCAGGTCGAGCAACGCGAAACCGTGGAGCGGTATAAAGAACGAGGCAAGGAAGAAGAAGATCAACGAAGACATGGGCATATTTGATCCCAAACCCCCCCTTTGCACGTGGGAAAAAATGTAAAAATTATAAGAAAAAAGGCAAAAGGAAAAATCTGACAAATTGCACATTTTCTTCTCTTTAGAACCCATCTAAAATAGAAAAACAATATTTATCTGTTCGATCGTCACTATAACAATTAATTATAGTAGTTTTTTGGATATTTGGGTTTCATAATTTTTTCAACTAAAATCACTATACTAAAATATTCTGTGGAGAGCGTGGATTATCCCTTCGTGCTCATCAGGGTTCCGGCGCTGTACTAAGAGAAGAGGAACGATATAATGCACCGAAACAGAGAGTCGGGAATTTTAGGGCACTTCTCCGCTATGCTTGCAAATCTGGCGACACTCTGCTGGAAAACCAGCTGAAAGAATACTATGTATACTAGTCCAAAAGTTCAGAATGTTATAATTAGTGAGTGTTTCTCTATAATTATTGCTAAAATAGTTGATAAGGTTAACAAGGCAGGAGCTTTTACAGTCCTTGCTAATGAGACAACCGACAGAAGTGGTGTTGAGCAGCTTACCTTATGTGTTACATATGTTTTTGAAAATACTTTGGATGAAGAATTTTTAGTGTTTATTGATGTTAGGGATATGTATGGGAAAGGCCTTGGAGCTGCAATTGTTAAGGGTCTCAGGGATGAAGGTATAGAAACTCGAAATATGTGCGGGCAAGGTTATGATGGTGAGAGTAATATGAAAGCGAAATTCAGGGGCGCACAGTCATTCGACAAGCAACTTGCAGAAGCCCCTCTAGCTCTATATTTACTTAGATTGTGAGTCTCGTAGTGTTAATTTAGCTGAATCCAGTGCAAGTGACATCAGGGAAATCAGCCATTGCTTAGCAATTGTTAATTCTATTCAAGTCTTCTTGAAGACCCCGAAACGAAAAAAAAACATTCAAAAAGCTACTGATGGCGAATCTCGAGTTCGACGACTTATCCCATATAATCCCATAGAATTTATTGAAAGGCACACGTCAATTACGCATTTCTGGGACCAGTTCGCCCCCCACCTTGACATCTCTGTCGGTGATAAGGGAATGGGATAATTCGGAAACTGCTGCCGATGCTAACTCCAAATATAATTCTTCTCTCCCTTTTCTCGTTGCGTTCCGGTGTACCGTTTCTATTTTCGATGTATGTCAACCTATAACTCGGAGCTGCAATCGAAAACTATTGATCTCAGCAAGTCCCTGCTGATTGTAGAAGGTGCCGTAACAACATTGCAGAGAATGCGAGCCAATGCGATCACAAGCTTCAGCCAAATTTTCAATAAAGTTCAATCGCTCTGCGCCACATATTGCTTAGAAATTACATGCCACGAATGACCGGTCGTCAGACGCACAGAAATAACGTCCCTGCTGATAACGCTGAAGATTTTTACAGACGATCAGTGTATTTGCCATTTCTGTCTTTAGCAGTAGTTGAAATTCAAGAACGGCTCACTGCTCATCGCACTGTATTGCCATGCTTTTCTTCAATTCTCCAGGGAGAAGGGCTTGTTACAGATGACAAACTATTTCGTAGCAGTGCCTAAAAGAGGCTAAAGTTCTGTTTGAAACCTACCAATCTGCAGGTTTCTTGAAACTTAACTCTACTCATCTAGGAAAATAACGACAAATTTCGCAGGAGTTAGATAGTTTAATATAAAAACAATTAAGCAAAGCTAAATACGTATGCTAATTCGCCCATCTCTCCTTCCCGTATAAGAAAGTTCCTTATCACACCGCCTTATCATACCACTGCCCTCTTAGGCATTCCTCCTAACATGTATACTAATTGACCAAAAAACCCCCCCTTGGATGTCCTCTAGTTACGCGCCTGAATCCTAAGGACGAGCCAATGGTTGAAATTCGCCTTATCCACTGCCTGCCAGCGCTGGTCGCAAGGATGTTGGCGAATTATGAAAAGCGCGACAGACAGAGTGAGTTCTGAACGAAGCCAAAGGCGAGCCACAGGATCTGAGTAAATGTATGGACGAGCCAGTGATCTAAATTTAACGAATTGCCTTACATTGGCTCACCGCTCGCTGCACTTCTACTTCGCCATATCCTACTTCGCAACAGCACTGCGTCGCGAAAATGTTGGCGAATTCTCTAATGCGCGACAGACAGTGCGAGGTCGAGGAGCCAGAGGTCTAAATCTGATCTAAACCTGGTTGCAATATTTCTGGAGCAGAGTATGCATTTCTCCATGGTAGATGCCATGCCGTTTCCTTGGGCTCTTAACGCCGTTTTAAATTGACTCTAAGGAAATGTGGGAAAAAAACTTTATCTAACAACCATGCCGAGTCCTTCCTTTAGTATACATTTTCCTATAGAAGGTGATAAAGGAATCGGATAGAGTACAGTGGCTGATTTTTCAATCGTTTTTCAAAGGGAAAATAAATTAAAATCTCATTATTTGACGGTTGTAGCCTTGGCAGCGACAGCCTTGAAATGTTCACCAAATATGTTTGCCAAATTTCAAAATTCCGCTAAAGAATTTCCAACTTATGAACAATTTTCTGTTAGGAAACACAGAGGAGCAATTTAGGCAGCTGAAACTTCCGAACGCGGATAGGTGGACCGCAAAATATGGAGGAAATATGAGCGTCAAGTAGCTCTACAATTGCAAATTTTTCCGAGAGATCATAGATCAAACATAAAAGTGCGATTATCTCGCTAAATATCGATCACACAGGGTACAGGGTACATTAAAAGCAGACATGACTGTTTACAGGCCTCATCGAAGAGGTTAATGAATTAGGTTTCATTGTGTGACATGAGGAATATTGTACATTTCCCAATGCTGTACGATCGGTCAAAATGCTGTACTGTACAGCAAAATGCTATACGTCTGGTCAGCTTACCTAAGCACAAATCCGTCGGATTATTTGTTTTTTCCTCGATCAAGATGATAATCGAGCCGAGCTGCTATAGAATAAGACTGTCATCGAGGGGAAACTAAAGTCTCGGCTACCGAAAACCCAGACCACCTTTTTTTCAAATTATTTCACTGTGGGTCTCCCAAGCTTAAGTATCCCCACGCGAGATGACCGATTATTTGAACGGTAAATGTGGTAGCGTCGCAGAAGGTAGTATCCTTTCATAAATGCCGCGCCCGATTTTTGAAAGTACATTTACCTTCTATGATGTAGTTATAGAAGTAGTCTGGCTGGTCTGGCGGTTAGTGCGCCCACCTTCGGTGCACAGGGTCATGAGTTCGAATCTCACCGTGGATCATGGTGTTTTTCGAACTCACGAGCTTGTGACGGACTATGATCTCACTCAGATGTTAAACGAGTACCCATTTATGGGGATAAATAACTCTGCTGATCGTGATGCTGATCTCATTCTCTCTGGTTCCTGTTAACACCCCTTGTCCGGCATAGGCCATCAACTACGCCTACTTTGCACCTCGTTCTGTTCTGTGCCAACGTCTTTAGGTCTGACCACTGTTTGTTTAATGAAGCAGCCTCGCTATTAACCGATCTTCTCCACGTGTTTCTTGGTCGTCCAACATGGCGTCTAGCATTGGCTCCTTGAAGGTTCCAATCTAGGGCCTGCTTTGCAATATTTGTTGGCCCTCTTCGGAGAGTATGACCTATCCATTGCCACTTTCGCCTTTTTACAGAAGTGCCTATCCAATCCAGGCCTGTGATCCTCAGAAGATCATTGGAAATAATCTCCGGCCAGCGGATTTGTATAGGATGCGCCTTAGACACTGGTTTGGAAAGTTTGCAGCTTAGTTGTTATCTCTTTGGTCACCTTCCAAATTGAACAGCCAGCACAGATATCACAATAGAATTGAAGATTCGGATTTTGGTGCGCCTGGAAATGTTGTTATTTTGACAGAAATGAGTCAAAGTGAAGAAGGCTACCCTAGCCTTATTGACACGCGATTGTACATCAGCGTCCGCGCCGCCATCTGCTGTGACTATGCTTCTGAGGTAGCAGAATTCGTCAACTTTTTCGACTGCTTGGGCGAAACACAAATTCCGCTTTGTCCCCCAGGATCGGAGCTCAAGTACTTGGTCTTGGCAGCGTTTATCTTGAGCCCAGCATTGCAGAGTATCGGCCATTTGAGCTGCATCGCCTCCTTTTTATTTGAAAGCAGACAAATATCGTCAGCATAGTGCAGGTGTTGCAGGTAATCAAACATTTTCCATCTGATACCTTTCCTCTGGGTTTGAGGCGCGCTCACTAGTACATTGTTAATGGCTATGAGGAAAAGAATAGGTGACAAAAGGCAACCTTGTCTCACTCCACTGTGCACCTCAAAAGGATCTGAAACCTTACCCTTGTGCAAAACGTGACATTGGGCTCCGTGATAGGATTCCTTGATGATGGGAATTATTTTATCTGGTATGCCCCTCCTACGAAGAGCTCTCCAGATAAACTCCCGATCAACACTATCGAACGCCTTCTCGAAATCAATGAACATGAGGTGTAATGGGGATCTCCATTCGGCGTATTGCTCAATAATAATTCGGAGGGTGTTTATATAGTCGCTACATGAAAAACCCTCACGAAAGCCAGCCTGTTCATTGCTTAAAGTGCGATCAACTTCATCCTTGATCCGGTTCAAAATAATTTTAGCCATCAGTTTGGATGCTGATCTCATTACCTCAACAAAAAGCAGATAAGATCTTGGAAATAGGATGTCATTAACACATCCTGCAGCCTTTGGCCAATGCTGGATTGTCCCGCCTGTTATTTATTATTTTATGACGGGATTTAAAAAGTGGTATTATGAAATAGCGGCTTATTGAAATGGCAGGATATTACGTTGGCGGAATTTGGTTAGACGGGATTTGTAACTGGCAGGATATTAAATACACAAATACGACATATCAACATTCTGAACAATGTCGTATTTGTGTATATGATTGTGTACCCGCACTGAATGGGAACCGGGACGGCAGCGGAGGGCTCCACGGCTGTTTCGTGGGATGCGGAGGCTGCGTTCCAACACGCATATTTCGTTATAGCAGTACTTCCCAACCTGTGAGGCGCGCCCCCCTAGTGGGGCGTGACGATCGACCAAGGGGGGCGTGGGCTCAGCTCGAGTGTTGATGTGACAAATTATATTACAACAAAATTCCACAAAAAAAATCCAAAAACCCACAATAAAATATATTAGCGAGGAGCCCCTGTCCAAAGTCGTGTTTAATTATGATCGCTTAAATTGTTTTAAGAATAGAGACCGAGGGAAAAACCAGGAGTGCACCACCTGTTTTCAGGTGATTGAAATGATGCTTCATCAAATGCATGTAGTCACTCCACTGAATTAAATTTTGCTTGTTGATGCACCGCTGAGCCAAAAAAAAAAGGCTCCGCCAGGAAAAATTAGTTTTTGGTCTAAGACCGGCAACATTTAAAGCGATCAATAACCATCTTATGATTCATGCGGCCTCAATTCTTGACCTAATGTAGTAGGGATGTAGAGCCAAATCTCGCTCTCCAGCAATGCCCAATTCAGTTGTACACTGTCCTCTACGGATACTACGCTTTCTTCACTTCGTACCAGTCAAATTCGAACATTGCCATGGTGCCACAAATTTCCTGCTCGCTGAAGCCATGTTTCATAGTTTAAGTGTGGAATAAATTCAATATTCAAATGAGCTAAATGTAACCATTGAAGCTGCTTAATTTTAAATTGCAAAAATAGTATACAAGCAGATCGAATTGGTCCAAAATCTTTGTGATTTTCTCTCATTATTTGACAACGTGACGAACGCTTAACAAAAGAAAAATTATTACCTGAAAATGCCTTATTCCGTTCATGAGCGAAACTTTCTTTGTGAGGGCGCCATATTCTGCTAACCTTGCAAGGGGGGCATGCATTGAAAAAGGTGGGAACCCCTGCGTTATAGGATCTTGAAATATCGGGGTAATGAACGTCGGGATATAGAAAAACGGGAATGTGATGGGCGGGATATCGTAGTCAACGAGAAGACATAATGGTCGAATATGTAATTTAAAATTGTTATATTTAAGATCGGTCCACACTTTTCAGTCATCAGTCACAGTCATTTTCCATGCAAGAGAATGACAATGACAATCTGTCAACTTGTATGGAAAATGACTGGTAGTGTTAACTGAAAGTGTGGATCAACCTTTAAGATGCTTCAGTTTGCAGATAACATAAAGTATCGCGATAAAAAATAGAAAAAATTAACTCAAAACAAAAAAAAATAATGTTGTGGTACTTTGTATAGTATCTATTATATACATATGTGTAATACTTCAACAATGACTTACCATTAGTGGAAAACCCTACAGAAAAAGCTCCTCTTCGTATACTGCAAAGTTGGATTCATTTTAAATATCATATCGAAACGATACTTAAATTAACTTGTACATTCCTCATGTGAACCCATTATAGAAACAGCCATAGCTTGTAAATGTTATCAGATACTTAGATACAATATTATTTAATTTTGCCATACTCTTACTTAGAATATCCCGTTTTAATAGTTTCATATATGTTGTTGATATGGATCGTGATCTGTGTAATGTTTTCATCTGTCTGCCGCTTACATAAATATTATTTCATTCTCTCTATTTTGTTGCCGTCATCGTCACGTTGCAAAATTCGAATATGAATATTAAAGTCGTATCAGAATGTACGGTTTTCTGACTTCAGGACATGTTTGTGTGTCAGAACCGTAACACGAATTTTCGGACGCGTTTTGTCTAACAATCATTCTAGGGATTGGTCCATGTACACCTTTGAACCAATTCTGATAACTTTGCAGATATAGTCTTTGTGATTGTAATGACGTTTTAATAGTATGTATAACGTTGTCGCCTCAAAACACATTCTTTCATGTATCACATTGCTTCTTTTCACTATATAGTATTATGGATTCCGATGAAATGATAATCAGGTAATAATATCCCTATATATAGATATACGATAAAATTAAGTGGCTACGGGTCTATCATTAAATAAATTATCTTTTGGGGAATTTGCTATCCGATCGAATTGTTTCTTATGTTTTGCGAGCGTTATTCGCATAATGCCCGTAGGACAAAAGCGGTAGTCGTAGACAGAGAGCGTGCGGTGCAATATAAATCAAAAGCAGCTAGTTAAATAAAAACAGAAGACATTCATAGAAAATTATATAATTATCGAATAATAGAATATTATAATAAGGTATGTCTTTTATTCGTTGGTGTTGAAGATTTTGATTTATGAATTTGAAATGCATAAGCATTTTAATTAACATTTAACAAATTTAATACTTATGGATATGTATTCAGTATGTTTTTCGATTTACTATTTTCAAATGAAGCACTCACATGTTAACGTAAAAATACAATAAGAAGTTTACTTGGAAGACTTTTGTTCGGGTTACTCGCTTAATTCTTTCGATTTTATAAACATTTGTTGATAAATCTTTTAAATTTTAAAATTTAAGCAAGAATAATCGAGATTACATTTGCCCAATAAGAAAAGTTTAGCGTTTATACTCGAAAAATACTCCGAATCTTCCAAAGGTACACATCGGCATATACAAGGTGTCCCGCATTGAGTGGTCAATACTGGAAGGGTTGACAGAAGAACTTGTTTGAATAACAACGCGTCATCAATTGGTAAAAATACGAGACCGAGGCTAAATTCGGGCGCGGCCGAAATTTGAATACCCGTCACATTTGAATGAAACTTAAGCTTCTATTGTGTTAACAATTCTTACCACAGCCCTATGACGTGTTCGGATTCCATCTGTTCCTGGATGCGTTGAGGCTAATCCAGAAATACTGGGATGACTTTTAGTTAAGATTCAAAAAGGAAAAAGGTTTTTTCTTACAAGAACCTAATATTTGGGGGTTGGTTTGTATGACCGTATAACGTAATATTCCGATTCCATCCATTCCTAGTTATGTATTGAGGCTTTAGAAACACATTTTGGTGAAGTTTGGTTAAGATTAGTTCATAAAGAAAAAAAAATTTCTTAGAAAAACCTAATTTTCAGAAATTGGTTTGTAGGAAAGCCCTATGACGTAGCGTTCCGATTTCATCCGTTCCTAGATATGTTTTGTGACTTTACTAGGAACACATTTGGGTAAAGTTTGGTTAAGATTAGTTCATAAAGAAAAAAATTTTCTTAGAAGAACCTAATTTTCAGAGGTTGGTTTGTATTATAGCCCTATGACGTAGTGTTCCGATTCCATCCGAGAATGGATATGTTTTGATGCTTTACTAGGAACACACTTGGGTAAAGTTTGATTAAGATTGATTCATAAAGAAAACAAATTTTCTTAGAATAATGATATCCTAGATATGTTTTGAGGCTTTACTAGAAACACATTTGGGTAAAGTTTGGTTAAGATTGATTCGTAAACAAAAAAGTTTTTCTTAGAAGAACCTAATTTTGGATTTTGGGTTACTATGGCAGCCCCATGACGCCATGATCCGATTTCATTGGTTCCGACATATACAGGGTGTCCCACGACTCTTGGTACATACGATAATGGGTGATAGTACAGCTCATTTGGGTACAATTAATGTTCTACATGACCCCTCTATATTTAACCGTTATAAAGTTATAGCATTTTTTGTTAATAGTGTCAGAAACCTCGACCTGCAGAGCAAAATCACTATTTGCCACACTCCCGAATATTTGATCCGAGATTTGACTTTACTTTCTGAAACTCTACAAAATTCTACATAAAATAACTGCTTTGCCAATTAAATAATTTAAAACCCTGCCCAGATACAACCATTCAAACTTTTAAGAACTTCGAAAATTGATTTTACATTGAAAATTTAAATTGTAAAATCGTAACGGTACTTTGAACTGACAAATGTGCAAAGTTGACAAAAGTTGCCTCATAATGTTAGCTTTCGAACGACATATAAAAATTAGTGTCTTAGGATTTGAAAAATTGCATATCTTACGTGTTAAAGAGAAAAAAACGTGGTTCCAAGAGAAAACCAAAGTAAACATTTCAACAATTTTTATACGTGTTTTATTTGGTAAAGAAGATTTTTTTAGTAAAAAACGAAAAAAAAAACCCGTAACCGAGGTTAATTTCGGGCGCGGCCGAAATTTTGATACCTGTCACTCTTCTCGAGCAAATATTTTTTTTCCGGTGTACTTATGACTTATGTTTAATCCCCCCATTCTTTCACTTCCGTTTTCACATAGTTTCGTTACCTCGATAAAACATATTTGCGTGATGTTTGGTTAGAATAACTGCACAAACGGAAAAACAACTTTTTTTTTGTTGGACGGGGGATACCCCCATAGGATTATTAAGCGATTAAACACAAGTCATAAGTACACCGGAAAAAAAATATTAGCCCGAGAAGAGTGAAGGGTATCAAAATTTCGGCCGCGCCCAAAATTAACCTCGGTTACGTGTTTTTTTTTTTTGTTTTTTTTTTCTAAAAAAATATTGTTGACAAAATAAAACTCGTATAGAAATTGTGGAAATGTTTACTTTGGTTTTCTCTTGGAACCACGCTTTTTTCTCTTTAACACGTAAGATATGCACTTTTTCAAATCCTAAGACACTAATTTTTATATGTCGTTCGAAAGCTAACATTATGAGGCAACTTTTATCAACTTTGCACATTTGTCAGATCAAAGTACCGTTACGATTTTACAATTTAAATTTTCAATGAAAAATCAATTTTCGAATTTCTTAAAAGTTTGAATGGTTGTATCTGGGTAGGGTTTTAAATTATTTAATTGGCAAAACAGTTATTTTATGTAGAATTTTGTAGAGTTTCAGAAAGTAAATTCAAATCTCGGATCAAATATTTGGGAGTGTGGCAAATAGTGATTTTGCTCTGCAGGTCGAGGTTGCTGACACTATTAACAAAAAATGCTATAACTTTATAACGGTTACAGATAGAGGGGTCATGTAGAACATTAATTGTACCCAAATGAGCTGTACTATCACCCATTATCGTATGTACCAAGAGTCGCGGGACACCCTGTATACAGCGTACACTTAAAAGAAACTTGTAGACAAAATGTTAGCCAGATAGCTTCAAAACTGAGGGACTAGTTTGTATTGAAACAGACGGACATCGCTCAATCGATTTCTCGAATTATATAGTCTGAGGTGCTTCCTTCTGTGCGTTGCAAACTTCATGACAAAGTTAATATACCCTTTCACATAGTGACGGGTATAAAAATTATCTTTATCGTATTTTTTTGCGAAAGTCAATGAAAATCGTAACATGACCCGTTATATTTTAAATAATAAAGAGTTTCAGCAAGTGGATTGATATTGCATCGAATCCTTCCGCCTTAAATTAAGCTAGACACACTATGGGGCAGACCTCGCAAGTGGGGCACGAAGTAAAAAAGATTTGAAACTAGTGAAGGGTAAACACTCATTGTGCTATTCGCACTATTATAGTTCCATCTCATTTCACTTTGAAAAGCTATCTAAAATAGAAAAACAAAATCTATCTGTTCGAATGACATTAAAGATCAATCATATTCTTCTGAATTTATGTTTAAATGAAAATTATTTATTTATTAATTTATTAGATGTTTAACAGAGCAAAATACACTGCAATTATAAAACAACAATAATAATAAGATTCGGAAAAGTAAGAAAATATTAAATTAAATATGCAAAAAATAAAAAATAAGCAAGTAAGACAATAAAAGAACAAGTTAATATTAAATGTATATAGCAAAAAGAAAAAATAATTACATACAAATTATTTGAGTATAAAGAAACAAAATTACAAACGAGAGGCTCTTTCAAAAATAATACTCCGTAAATTTCACCTTACTATCAAATATGACCCCCAAATCCTTAAAAGGATCGACTCAAACTAGAGGAGTAGTGTTGTTGCAATAGTCATACGTGAAAGGTTTTAGTTTAAGCGAGAAGGTCACAGAATGACATTTTTGAACATTTAGATATATACAATTCCGTCGACACCAATTTTCTAAGGACACGAGGTCCTCTTGAAGGATAAGACTGTCGTCAAGGGACTTGATAGTCCTGTAAAGTTTCAAGTCATCGGCATAAAGCAAGCAGGAAGAATAAACCTGCCTAGGTAAGTCGTTAACAAAAATGTGAAATAGAAGTGGGCCTAAGATTGAGCCCTGGAGGACCCCGGACGATGGACAAAAATGTGAAGAATAAGAGCCGTTGTATACAACACGGCATTCACGGTTATACAGGTATGACGAAAGGCAAGTTAGAAGGGATCTGCTAACACCAAAACTATGAAGTTTGGTAAGTAAAATACCATGGTCAACTTTGTCAAAAGCCTTCGAAAAGTCACTGTATATTACATCAACTTGACACTGGTTGTCCAAGGCACGAGCTTGGTGTTGGTAAAACTCATAAGATTGGTGCAAACCGACCGACCGTTAACGAAGCGATGTTGCTGGTCAGGATATAGATTATTATGAACAATACGCTCAAGGATTTTAGGAAAACAGGACAAAAAAGATATGGGACGGTAATTTGATACAGAGGACATATTAGGGGATTTGGGAATAGGAAGGATATTTGCCGTTTTCCATGAATTCGGGAAAATACCACTATTTAGGATTGAATTTAAAAGAAAGGTTAAGGGAATACTTAAGGAGGAGGACAATGGTTTAACCAAGAAGTTTGGTAAACCGTCAGGACCAGAGCCCCCAGAGCCCAAACAATCCAAAATAGCAGCTACTTCTCCTGAAGATATAGCGAACTCAGGAATATGGGGCGGAAATGAGCGACTAGCGGGCAAGTCGGAAAGCGAAGAATTAGCAGGAGTTAATGTTGAGGCACATGCTTCAACTGGAGTGTTAGCTGTAGAATCATCAAACTCTAAATTCAGTGGCGAAATAGAGGAAGACTTTCAAGATCGTATATTACGACCAAAAAGACTTCACTTGATTGGCCGCAAGAGACATTTCTATATTTGAAAAGTAATTTTTCATTGCGGTATGTGTAATGCGTTTAGCATCAGCACGAGAGCGTTTGAAGGTACAGAGAGTAAGGGGAGATGGAGAACGCTTCCAGTTTGTGCGGACTTTATCCTCTTTTCGTAATGCGTTAGCAACTACTTGAGTGAATCAAGGCAAACTCTTACTTTTTCTTCTGAACAAAGTGGAGTGTGGTGCGATATAACAATGCTTAGATAGTTATAGAACTTTTCCACAACTTGATCACAACAAATATCAGTAAAAAAGGAGGACCAGTCAACTGATTGCAACTCAGCAGATATAGCATTGTAATCAGGTTTTCGATAGTTGAAACGACTAACAGTTATATTATGCTTAAATGACGCTTAAGGAAATGCTAGTCCAATAAACAAGGGAGGGTGATGAGGGTCAGGGTCTACGTGATAATATGGAGAGGACGAAAGAGATATGCAGGGTGTGTAAAACCAGGTCAAGGAGCCGATCATTTGAATTCCTGACAAAGTTTACTTGGTATAAATTATTTAAAGATATGAATGATGAAAGTGCTAAGGGGATGGCATCAGTAGAGAAACTGAGGGAAGGTTAAAGTCACCACAAATAATAATATGAAACAGGGGGTAATACGATGTAACGAAAGAAGAAAATTCAAGAAAAAAAATTTCATATACCTTTATAGGAGAGTTCCAGGGAACGTATACGCATGCAACTAAACATTTTTGGGTAGGAGAGGCCTTAACTACTGTGAGAACACATTCAACATGATGGGACAAGAAGTTAGCACATGCCGAACTGGAGAGAGGACTTTTAACAGCCACAAGAACCCCACCGCCATCTTTTTATTAGACAAAGTGAGGTTACGATCACTGCGGTGAACATTATAGTTAACAAATATTTCGTATCATTCAACCACGTTTCCGAAAAACAGATTATGTCGTCATTACTTAAAATGCAAGAAAGTTTTACTTCATCCAACTTGGTTCAAAGTCCTTGCACGTTTTGATGTAACATTCCAATTTTATTGCTGGTTTCGACTTGAGCGCCGTGAACTATTTCGAAAGGGCTTCCGTTGAACAGGTTGAGAAGTTTTAACAAAAGCCCGCGGGGGCGTGAAGTCTACAGAAAGTAAATTTTCATAATTCGGAGAAATGTAAATTTTGAAAGCGGCAACGATGCGATCCTGAATGGTATTTGCCGTGAGTTTAATGCAACGGAGTGAGTTGGGTCTGTGGCCAAGCTTAGCACAGATATATTTCTCCACATGTTCCGCAGATTCATACCGAAATGTAACAAATGAGATGCTTATCGATGCTCGAAAAATTGTTTTTTTTTCGTAATTGGATTTGTTGAATAAACTAATTGCCATTAAATTACTTCAGTAACTAATAAAGATACATAAAAGAAAAACGAGACCGAGGCTAATTTCGGGCGCGGCCGAAATTTGAAAACAAGTCACATTTGAATGAAGCTTAAGCTTATTTTGTGTAAATAATTTCTACCGCAGCCCTATAATGTGTTCCGATTCTAACTGTTTCTGGATGCGCTGAGGCTAAGCCAGGAACACACATGGATGAATTTTGGTTAAGATTCAAAAAGAAAAAAAATTATCTATCTAATCTAATATTATGATTATGATGATATATGAGATATGGTTTGAGGCTTTACTAGGAGCACATTTGGGAAAAATTTGGTTAAGGTCGGATTAAAAAGAAAAAAGTTTTTCTTAGAAGAACTTATTTTTCAGGGGTTGGTTCGTATGGCAGCCCTATGACATAATGCTCCGATTCCACCAGTTCCTAGATACGTTCTGATGCTTTATGAAGTTTGGTTGAGATTAGTTCATAAAGAAACAAGACCGAGGCTAATTTCGGGCGCGGCAAAAATTTGGATATCCTTCGCTCCTCTCGGGCTAAAAGTTTTTTTCGGGCGTACCTACGAATTGTATTTAACCCCCCCCCCCCCCCCCCCCAAGACAATATTTATGTGGGGTTTGGTTGGAATAAGTGGGTAAATAAAAATATTTACTCAGAAAATTTTATTGGGGGATGCGGGACCATGTCCCTATAGTATGATTCGATTTGTTTTGACCTTTTTAGTTGCTTTGATAAAGACACATTAATTTAAAGCTTTGTCAAATTGGTGTAAAAAATGTTTTTTAGAAACACCAAAATGGGAGTTTCGGCTTTGTATGGCAGCCCCATGACCCCATGGTCCGATTGAATCCATTCTTACATATGTTTTGTACCATCAATAGAAATATATTTGTGTGAAATTTTGTTCAAATTGGTGCACAAATAAAAAAGTTTTTCTTAGAAGATCCTAATTTGGGGAGTTGGGTTTGTATTGCAGCCCCATGACCCCATTGTCTGATTTTACTGATTCAAACATAAAAACTGTCTGCAGCCAACAGAAGCATTTATGCAAAATTTCAGCTTCATAGCTTTTAAATTGGCCGTGTAAAACGCGTCGCAACAGACGGACAGACGGACATCGCCCAATCGACTCCCCAAGTCATGCTGATCATATAGGTATACTATTTATATGGTCGGAGATGCTTCCTTTAATGCGTTACAAACTTCATGACAAAGTTAATATACCCTTTCACTCTATAAGCGAAGGGTATAAAAAAGTGTTTCTTTGAAGAACATAATTTTCAGGTATTGTTTTGTATGACAGCCCTATGACGTAGTGTTCCGATTTCATCTTTTCTTAGATATGTTTTGAGGTTTTACTAGGAACATATTTGGGTAAATTTTGGTTAGGGTCGGATTAAAAAAAAAGTGTTTCTTAGATGAACTTATTTTGCAGTAGTTTGTTTGTATGGCAGCCCTATGACGTCATGTTCCGATTCCATCCGTTCCTAGATATGTTTTGAGGCTTTACTAGGGACACACTTGGGGGAAGTTTGGTTAAGATTGGTAGAAACAAAAAGTGTTTCTTAGAAGAACCTAATCGTCAGAGGTTGATTTCTGAGGCAGCCCCATGATGTCATGGTCCGATTCCATTCGATCCGATATATATACTGCGTCACTAAAAAGAAACCTGCATACAAAACTTCAGCCCGATAGTTTCAAAACTGAGGGACTAGTTTGCATTGCAACAGACGGACAGACAGACGGACATGGCTCAATCGATTTCTCTCGTCCACTGATCAATAATGTGTATACATAGACGGAGGTGCTTCCTTATGTGTGTTGCAAACTTCATGACAAAGTCAATTTACCCCTTCGCATAGTGACGGGTGTAATTAATCGAACAAAAATTGGAAATTTCGTCGTAGTAGTTTTGCTACGGACATATTCAGTGTATAATGCACTGGACTTAAAACCCATGTTTTTTACTTAAAATCCAAATAATATTACCGGTTGTCATGAAATCACCTGGAAATCGAGAATGTAATGCGCTTTGAGCACCTTTCAGTGAATTGAAAATCATTTGATATTTGGCACTGTAAACGCATAATGAGCATCGTATAAATTTAGGTTACTGGCTTAACACTTTTGATTCCAAACATTTTAAGGTATATTAAAACTTCTACTATGCTCACTGGTAGAGCAAAGAAAACATTTAGACAGGGTATTAATATTCAGATTTTCTTTGGCTCTTATTGACCTTTTGTTTATAAGGTTTAGTTTTCAGTACTCAAGATTACATTCCTTGAGGTGAAGAAACTAACCACATTTATTAGTATAGTGATTTTAGCTGAAAAAATGATGAAACCCAAACATCCAAAAAAAGAGCTGACTTTTGATGCCAAATTGTTCTATGGCCTGACCGCATTACGCAGTAAAAAGTTAGACTTTTTTGCGCGTCACATTTGGGGGGGAGGGGGTGGCAAAGGGGTGAAATTAGGATTTTTCGCCAATATCTTGTTAACTGTAATATTTACAGCAAAATGTTCTGAGGACGATTTAAACTACACAAAATTTCCTTTCTAATGATATATCATATCATATACCTTCTCTTGGCAGATTAAATACTAGACCTTAAAACATTTGGTGTAATTTAGATTTTTTGATAGTTACATTTGGCGCTCTAGCTCCTGAAGTAATTAAATTAGAGCCATGATAATTGGGATAACTATTCCTAACAATATATAGCTGTCCCACACGGAGACTCAGGCTGCCCCGACAAAGCATTCCCCTATACTCCCTATTAACATTTAAAAAAAAAAGACATGCCTGTAACTTTTCGCCGAATCACAGCAGGCGGAAAAAATTTTGGTAAACGTTAAGGCTAAGTCCCATTAGACCCTCCACCAAATATTACTTCGATCGGATTAAAACAAAGGGTACCTCCCATACAAAATGACCGGAAAATTGCCTACGAGCAAAACTCTAATTTTGGTTGACTTGTTCCCTTATTTCTTAATAAACTAGTGGCATTGAATTTGAATAATTTGTATGGGAGGTACCCTTTGTTTTAATCCGATCGAAGTAATATTTGGTGGAGGGTCTAATGGGACTCAGCTTAAACGTTTACCAAAATTTTTCCGCCTGCTGTGATTCGGCGAAAAGTTACAGGCATGTATTTTTTTTAAATGTTAATAGGGAGTATAGGGGAATGCTTTGTCGGCGCAGCCTGAGTCTCCGTGTGGCACAGCTATATATTGTTAGGAATAGTTATCCCAATTACCATGGCTCTAATTTAATTACTTCAGGATCTAGAGTGCCAAATGTAACTATCAAAAAATCTAAATTACACCAAATCTTTTAAGGTCTAGTATATAATCTGCCAAGAGAAGGTATATGATATAATATATCATTAGAAAGGAAATTGTGTAGTTTAAATCGTCCTCAGAACATTTTGCTGTAAATATTACAGTTAACAAAATATAGGCGAAAAATCATAATTTCACCCCTTTGCCACCCCCTCCCCCCCAAATGTGACGCGCAAAAAAGTCTAACTTTTTACTGCGTAATGCGGTCAGGCCATAGAACAATTTGGCATCAAAAGTCAGCTCTTTTTTGGATGTTTGGGTCTAGAGCTAAAGTCACTATACTATATCCCACAATTTTACTTGAGTAAACATAAAGCCCTGCTAAAATTATGAAATAAAAACATTAGAAATTACCGCACTATGTATCTAATTTAGTAACCAACGAGATAATTTATTTAACCAATTATTTATTGCCCATCAAAGAAACCAGAATGCAAACAAATAAGATGAAGATGAAAAATGAAATGACAAATATTTATTTTTTTAAATGTCTTTAACATCAAAGTCACGTGCGACATTCTTTCCGAAAAATAACTTTCACTTCCAAGGCTGACTGTTCTCCGTGGCTAAGCGGTAATGTTACAGTCAACCACCATTTCATAATTGCCTCAGTATGGATTGTAACATTATTATGATTCACAACAGCACGCTGATGTGTGTATACAACAAAAAATAAGAATTTCCCACATCATTCACACATGGACCATTTTTCCGAACGAGTCATCCTAAACATTTAGTAACATTCATAGAGTGTAAAAAATCACATTTTTCTTAGAGATAAAGCGAAAGTGTTTCTTACAAGATAGCAGTATGATTAACACCCGCTAAGGTAATTTTCTGCAGCGAAAGTTTCCTTGCATCTTGCGTTGCATTATGCAATCCTGAAAATCGTGATAAAATTACCGAAACTTTGTACATAACGTGTGCGTTATTAGGCTTTGTTTTGTCTGCAGTATTTTGTGTACACTTTTAGTGTAAGATGATTTTCTATTTTCCTGGAATCAAGCATATTTACCCATATTTACTATTCCACTAAATTGAATATTACAGCAAGCCAATAGCCTAGCGCAAGTGCGACCTTAAACGGATTCACTCGCTGCGAAATTGTGTTTTGTGTTTATGTAAGAGAACAATGATGAATGGGAGCCATGACAAGGGACTGTAATCATTCAGTTATGAGCGATTCAAATACTAAATTATCAACAATAAGCATTAACAATAATAAAATTTGTCACAATGGTAGAACGACATCTTTTCACACCTTACCATATTATGTGTTGAATAACAAGCAGACTTTTGATTGAGGGTGTCGGAGCTTCTTGCCTTGTCATTGTTAACCGACAGAGACGACGACGACTTTCATAATTGGTGCTATTATTCGAAAATTACTCATAAAATTTTGGCGAATCCAATTGGTTTGGCCTTTTAAATTTGTCTTTTTGTATTTGTTCTGGCCAACAAAATTTTGGAATTGAGTTGTAAGTGTTCGAAGGTTGCTTGTTTTATACGAAGAAAAATGTGTATAATAAAGACAGTGTATTGTTCTACAATTAATATGAAAATCTCGAATGTATTTTAACGGAAGAAAAGAATCTATAGGCTGTATTCATTGCCATTTCGTCCTTGGATTGTTACGCGACAAAGAGACAACTGCTCAAACGGAAGAACTAATATATGTATGTAATAAAAAGTGTACACTATTTTGTTTAGATCCAGCGTACTATGGGGAGTGAGATGAAGAAATTACTGTTTAATGCCCTTAAAAATTAGGAAAATTTAATATGTTTAAGCACTTATACTAGTTAGTCAATCGAGCATTCTCCAAACAAGATTCGTTTGGCGCTATGAAAAATGTGTCAATGACAGTTATTGTAACGTAAGAAAGATACAATAACGAAGCTGCTGCAAATGTATATCATTCGATAAAACCATGCATTTATTTGAATAGTCTTGATTTACTTTTCATCGTGTATAGGTATCGATTTCAATCAGCACATCTATTTTCCTAAATTTCACAGCCATTTAATTTGAATACGATCTAAATATGTCCATAAATAATGTCAAATATGAATAGACGATAGCCGCGTCGTTTTATGAAAACCGAAAATTTGATAATTCTACAATAAAAGATTGAAACGTGATACGACAAAAAAAAACATGAGATCTTATCGATTAAGTTGTTGAATTCCATTCACAACCAAATAATATTATCGTAAAAATCTGTTATGTGGGTGCCATGTTTTGAATAGAAATGATCTAATTTGAATATCTTAAAGATCTTTTAATTAAATAGTCTGATTTAATCAATTAGTATATCATTCCAGTTTCAGTATTATTCAACTATAAAGAAGTATGCGTTGTGGAGGTCTTTTGAAATGGAGCATGTATTTATTTTATCTATTGGATTGGTTTTGGTACTGAATTGTCGACCCAAGCCTACAAATTGTTCAACTATATACGGAGCGGATTACGTTGAAGAACGATTTATTAACAAATTTACATTTTTTTTAACTTTTTTAGCAGACGAAAATTTAAATATTTATTCAAAACAAATCTTTTGTATTTGTATGCTAAGACAAGAAAGAGAAATCAATAAATTATGTGCTGAAATAATTTACTGGTCACGTGTGATTATTTTTTATTTGAACAAGAATAATTTTAATAACAAATATGGTAGTCTATTTTTAAATTGATAAAGCAGACGATTTAAATTAAAGCCGTTCTATTCAGAAGAATTAAGACACAAATTTATTTGCCGATATTTCAAAACAAATGCTCTTTAAAATTGACTGAGCACATACGAATACCTAAGTCAATTATACCTTCTTTTTTTAATGCGGTTGTTATTTTTTCCATTCCCGGCAGGCGTTCATTTATTGAAAAGTGAAAATTTCACACATAATTAGTAGGTCACAATTAATCAAAGAGTATTACACGTACGACTACATAGGTATATCACAATTACGACCATAATATCAATCGCAGTCTGACAATTGAAATGAATATAATCTCAGCGGGCTACCTTCGCAATACTCTATAGTTCGTTCATATGGGTATGTATTCGTACTTGTACTTACATATAAGCATACATCTATTAAAAGATGTTATCTCAAATTGGATTAACTCTTACTTCAAAAGACATAAATTCTCAATCTGGTTTCATTGCATGGCTTTTGAAAATTCAACCCATTTATCTAAGGCTGAGCATAAAAGTATATTAAAAAAATAAAAAAAAAGTTAAAGCTAAAATTGAATGTTGAGTCCAAGGCATACGATGATGGTTTCACTTGCCAATTAGCAGGGAGACAATGGAAAATTAGTTAACGCTTTAGTGCATATAGCATAGCAGCTTTTACTTTAGCACTAATTAGTGAGTGTCGCGAATGGCTAATATCGCAAAGTATTGTAGGAGTTTTACGATTAGTATTTTTTTGCAAAATGTGTGCAGTAAATTTAGCTGCTCTAATTTAATTATGTGAGATGACACAGTTTGTGAAAGGTTTTAATTTCAAATATAGGATATTCTAAAAAAGCTGACTATAATAGTATTATTGATTATATTTCCATGTCACATGACATTTTATAAACATTTTTTTTTGTACCTGCGGTTACCATTCATAGGAATGATTTCTTAAAATTATTTTCTTTTAATTTAAAATTCTTGATAAGAACCCAATATCAGGTTCATTTCAAACTAGGGATATCAAAAACCGAACGGACAGACCAAAAACCAGTACTTTCAGAACGAACAACCGGCTTATTCTCGTTTTTTTCGTCTTTCAATTTTTACCCAGGACGTTTGTTAAATTTTTTGATTATAACCAGAATATGAATTTTTCTATACAATATTTTCAACTATAATTTTTATTATTGAGTCTTGCAATAGCCCAAAACTGATTTGCAGAAAAGCAATTCACTGCTGAAACATTTTTCGTACTGGCATCGTATCGAAATTAAATGATGTCGCTTCATTGAATTCGATGGAATGGTCCCTTCCATCGAATCCTGTGCAGTGGCCTTAAGATCAAAAATTGCAAAACATGCTATGCTTTAAAGTATTTATGCCACTATAGTAAGCTCACCAGACGTACAGCATTTTGCTGTACAGTACAGCATATTGACCTGTCGTACAGTATTAGTAAATGTACAGCATTCCCAATGCCACACAAAAGAAACCTAAATGACTTCATATAACCTCCTCGGTGAGGCCTGTAGTCAGTTCTGTCTGTTTTAAAGGTGTTTAACAAGATAATTGCGCTGTCATGTAGCAAACATTCATTTTCAATAATTTGGGAACTCTTTGGTCAATCGTTCTGAAATTAATGTTCCTAAATGTAAGCGTCAGTTAGCGTAGCTCTACAGCTTGGGAATTACATTTACTTACATTTCTCCATATTTTCTCCATCCGATTCCCCTATCAATCTCTTTAGGAAAAAGAAAATGCAAACTAAAGGACTCTGCAAGGATTTTCCCTGTCGACCAAATATAGTAAAATAGCGCCAAATCCCCAGACGATCGACATCCGCTTAAGAACTCTCTACGCAATGAGGTATCAATTTATCTATTGTAATAAACAAAACGAAATATGTAGGTACAAAGAGGTGTAATGTTCGTACTTTTACAAATAAATAGCTTCATGATTTTTGTCTCAGGGTCACAGATAGCCAGAGACAGGGAAAAATCCATCACCATCCATACAATGCTGCTGAGACTGCAGTTTCGAACACTAAAATTCAAAAGTATCATTCAGTATCGACTGTATAGAAAGTGGAAATCGATTCCGAATTGAAACAAATTGGATTACCTATAAATTGTCCTTTCTTAAAATATGTGTAGTTTAAAAAAATCTTCTAACAAAATTTTCTAACAAAATCGAACCCACAATTTAAACTGACAGAAAATCCTAATTTTTGTCGTAGATTTGAATTACATAACTATCCCTAACCCTAACAAATGCAGGCTCATTGTGTTAAACAGTGGTTCTTAACCTTTTGCACATGAGGGACCACTTGATCAAATTCGTTAGTTGTTGCGGACCACCAAATTGCAATTGTGATAAGCAACGATTCAAAGCATGAAATCTTGTACCGAAAACTAAATCTTGCGGTGACCGTACCGCACCTTGGTAATATCAATAGGGAAACTAATAGAATTAATTCAATTTACCTTTTCCGCCAAACGGATATTGCTGCTTTTAAGACCATCTCCCAGAAAATGTCGACTGATAGAAATCGTCTTGCAAAGGAGTCTGGGTGTGATTTTGCTAAGTCTGAACGAATTTCAAAACCCTCAATATTTCGGTTTGTTTCATCCAGAGATGGCTCAAAATTTTTAAATCTGGTTTTGTTTATCAGATTTTAAAGCCCTTCCTTACAGTTCTTACTGGAAGAACAACAATTTTACATAAATGACATGTGGCATTGCTGGTTCATGTTGCACCAACAGAAACTTGTAACCCTATTTAGAAGTGCCACCGAAGATCAATAATAGCTTAATTATCTTAATTCAGCAATGTAAATTACCATCATGGTCTGGCCGGAAAAGAATAGGTTTTCAAAATATTCATCGCCTTAAACACCTGAACTGTTTACCTACAATTATGACAACCCTCAAGTCTATAAAGTCACGTAGCTTCTCCACATAAAGTGAACATTCCTATCAAGCTCTCGGCCGTCCTCGTTTTCTTGCACATCGCAATCATCTTGCGTTCGTCACATAAAAAAGAAGCTTTTAAAACAAATTTTCACGACATTTCATTTCATTGTAATAAGCTACACTCACATTTCTTTTGGCGACAAATACAATACAATGCAGTAAATATCTTAGGGGCTATTCACACTTCCAAAAGGATTTTTTAAATCCTCGATTAGATTAACAATTGTACCATATTGTACTTCAATTTGAATAATGCAAGTACATTGCGTGATGTAAAGGGTGGCCCAATTGAACTGCAACCAAATGTAGGTAACTGTAAATCGGTAACCGCTAATAATAGCGTCCTCATATTTTGTTCCACGACAGTTCACCTTGTTGTGCTTAAGCATCCGCAAGCGTTTTTGCTTGAGTGCTGTGAAAAACGTTTTATCCGTGATGGAAGTAAAACGTAACAGTGTGCGATTGCACGAACGTGGCCAATTATTATCAAATATCGTTTTCTCCGATGAGAAAAATTGCTCTATTGAGCAATTTATAAATAAACAAAACGATCGTGTCTACCTAACAGAAAGGTCGTCCGATAATTTAGATATCCGGATGGCCACCAAAACTCAATCCCCACCGTTTATGATGGTTTGGGCAGCCGTGATGGCGAATGGCCGATCTCCGCTAGTGTTTTTGGATCGTGGCATCAAGATGAATGCGAATGTTTAGCGAGAAATTGTTTTGGAAGGTGCTTTGAAGCCGTGGGCACGAAGACATTTTACTGAAAGGGAATGGACATTTCAGCAAGACTCTGCACCGTCACACAAAGTACGCGCAAACCAAGACTAGTTAAGAAACAATGTTCCAAAATTCATTTCGACCGAACAGTGGCCTCCTCATTCACCGGATGCGAATCCGCTGGACTACTCCATGTGGGGGATTTTGCAGGCCCATGTCAACACTAAAAGATACCAGAGTATTGATGCGCTCAAGGCAGCTCTTCGCCGTGAATGGGTAAAAATACCAGAGGCTCACATTCGTGCAGCGTGCGACTCGTTTGTCAACCCATAGTTCGCGCTAATGGTGGTCACATCGAAAAATTGAATAAAATTTTAAAAATATAATTGTATTGTAACATATTTGCTTATGTTCAATAAAATTATGTATTAAATAAATAAAAAAGTCAGTATGCCAAAAGTTGAAGTTCAATTGGGCCACCCTGTATTTTGTATTTAGTGACATACGATACGATCTAGTATCCAGGGTTTTGACTGGATTAATTTTAATATACACCAGGATTTGTTGATAGTCTGTATCGGCTATTAACAGTGTACAACAGGCTGTCCTGCTCAGTCAAAACGGACACCTATCCGGTTCCAGCCTTCAAGTTTCTATTAGAAAGTTAAGATTGAGCTGCGTGAAATTCGAAAATTGACGTATCGGATTATGTGGGAACCACAGCAAAGGCTTCGCGGACCACCTAGGGTCGCCTCAGGGACGTTGAACCGTTGTGTTAAACAAATGTTGGGTTTACCCCTTTTAAACGAGATCCTGGCTACACTTCTCCCATGCTTGTTAAAATACACATTTACACTTCACATACTGATGATGTTTTGTCAATGAGAACATTTAGAAGTTGGTCCTGTTTAGTATCAACAGAATCTTGCAAGGACGTAGCCAGGATTTTGCTACGCTGGGTTTCGGAAATTCCCGCATTATTAGAATTTTGTTGTTAATTGTGGACATTAGTTTCGTTGTTGACCCACTGCATAATATGCCTCCCGTCCCACTGCTCCTGTGTCGATCCTAATTTTATCGCTTGACGAGGCTGGACGAGCACGATCACGCACGAGTACTTAATTGCCCGTCTATCATCGGAAGCAGACAGTGCCACGTCTACAACACCAAAGACCTCTTATTTTGTACAATTATTATCGAAGGGCTCGATTAGGCCCATGGTATATGCACGAAGCAGCAATTATGAAACTATGGAAAGTATGATTGGACTCGCGTATTAGGTGCCCGCGTCGTGCTGCTTTTGCTTTGCCTTCGCACGGCTCAGAGAAAAATTACTTCATTCTTACAGGGAAATATTTTATTGTGTAGTTGTTGAAGTTTCCATTATGAAAGACCATCCCAATTTTGGTTTACCAGATTTTTATGTTTTTCAAATTGTTTATTGTGTAGTCACGATTGGTCTCCTTTCGTCCAGATGACACAATTTATCTGACTGTGAGCTTAATTTCGGCAGCATTGAATGAATATATTAGAAACACTGTGGGAAGTTAAGTTTCAATAACCGAATAATAACAAATAATAAAATAGTAGGATTGAGGGTTTGCCTGAAAATCAAATTCTGCAATGTGTACAGCATTGGGCCTTACACTATAGTCTCAACAAGGATGAGTGCTATCGTCTACCCTATAGACCATTGGTTCCCAATCTTTTTCAGTCCGCGCCCCCCTTTGCGAAGTCTGCTGAGGCTGGCGCCACCGGAGAAAATTTTGGCCAAAAACCGAAAATAGGCATAATCAAATTTTTATTTCCGCCATTGTTTACTTCGTGGGGACTTTAATTATATATATTTGCGTTCTTCGGTTAATTGCTTTATTTTATTTAAAACTTCCTTATAATTTCTCAAAGCTGTAAAATACCGAGACATGATTTGCAAAACATTTAAGCCATCACACACTAATTTTGGACAGAAGTCTAGGCTTTTTTTTATATTGGACTTGGTTGTTGTTGTAGCGATTCAAGAGATTTTCTTTTCCTCTCTTGAATCGAAGGGGGTTTTGGCAGCTCTTGGCCGTTTTTTTTAACAACGGGTAGCTCCGGGACGATTTACATCGAAGAACCGGCTGCCGTAGGAGCATTTTTATGGACAAGACAAACATCCATGGGTCACAGTGGGATTCGAACCCACGCACCGGCAACTCAGAGATAGACATCTCTGCCACTGAGCCACCGAATTGTCATAGTCCAATGCAGAGAATTACCTGTTAACAATGCAAATAATCGTATGCAAACACGTTACCCACTCTTGCATAGAAAAAGCACAATTGTTTCTTAGTGGAGCCCAAGTTTTGGAACATTTTGGACATTTTTGAAAAGCACTCAACGTGAGTTTCTTCGGAAGTTTGGCAGTAGCAAGCAGTTTTATTTATGGTGGGGATTTGTATAGCCAAAAGCAAGTGGAAAATGTTTACTTAAAATCGTTTTTTGACAAAAAAAAAAGTCATCATAACACAAAAAAAAACTATTTTTGGCTTAATGATAAGATAAGTAAAGCAGTGCTATTACTGGAGCTATAAGAGTCCGAAGGTGTTTTAATAAATCAAAAGATTTTTTTTTTCATCACGAGCCTAGACGTCAATGTAAAGCGATTTCAACCTAAAATATTTTCAGCGATCTTTTGGCCATATATAAAAAAATCGTTATTAAGTCATTATGCCGAAGGAGAACATTATCTTGCTGTGTACAACTTCTATGGGTCAGAAAGAACAACTGCAAAAGGATAACATCAAGCAAGTTCTCAGAGACTACATTAAAATTTGCATGATCTGCGGAAGAAGGTATTCGGGAAAAATGGGAGACCAAACCTTTGTGGACTTACAATCGGGAGCCGTATGTGCCTTGTGTGAAAAAATTTAAACGGCGTAGTACTTACATAGACTATACCTGTGCTTTTGTGAGTCTCGCGACAAAACGTCCGGTTTTTAAGTGTGAGTGGCTTGCATATTCATTCATATTTCATTTTATTTTATTTGATACATATACAAATCGTTTTCACATTTATTATTATTTTAGGACTCTAAGAAGACTCTAAAGGCAAATACTTGTTTTAAAACAATATATTTTTATTTTTATTGTGCGTATTTCCCTTATGCTGGCGCTAAGGAGTATATACCACAAATCACGTAAATAAAAATTAATTAAACTACAGCTCGTTTTCACAGAAAAATAAAAGCATTATTATATTTCACTTTCGCCTTTTTAAATGAATAGCCATTCTTTTAAACAAATATAAATTCTAAACAACATTTCGAAAATGTCTTTTATTTTAAACCACACATATTTAAAATAAAATTTGGGTAAAATTTCTCAAGTACGTTATTTATATGAGAATATAATATATATATATGTATATACAGACAAAGAATATCGTATCGTATGATAATACAACACCCATTACTATATAAGCATGGATACCGTATAGTAAGATAATTTCTTATTGTTCAACATTTCCCAGGACCTTGAACTCGAAAGTTAAAATACTACTAATAAGCCCATGTTGTCCACCAACGCGACTTGTTCATTGTATCGGCGCAGAAATTAATACGACGAGTACAATTACGTATAGTAATCTCACGCAACACAACTACTTTGTGCGGACAGAGTATCTTTATAGACAATGAAATTATTCCTTGTAATTTTGTTTGAGGCGAAATTTTTCGCACATTCATATGTGAACAAAAGTTATGGTAAAATGGGAAATTTTCAGACACAATTTATGTATGTATATTATAGGATGCCACTGAATCTTACAACATTTTCTTTGTCGGTCAGATATTTTAGTGACTCACATTATATCGCTTCCAGTCGGGATACACATGTCGGATTGTGGAATGGTGATGACCAGTCAGTCATCCATCTTAACAGATTAAAGGGTGTTATGTCCAGTCATCGGCGATATGTCATGATTAGTAATATTTTTTGGTGAATCAGCGTCTACAATTATTGCTTCAGTCCTTTCAGGTATCAATACCATAATACATTTATGTATCGCATTTGAGTAGAAATTTCGAATTCCAGTAAAAGAGTGGCATATAGGCTCAACGTTGAATTTTTAAGATGAAAATGTAAAAATAAACTAATTTAATCAACATTTTTGTATATAATGTAATATAAATTATTCATTATCACCAATCTTCCCCTTTAGGAAACAGTCCTTTGACTTATTTTACATCACATTCATTTCATTTAGGGCGCCAAATATTTTAATAGGAGTCGCATATTTATTATACGATCTCGATGCTATAACAAAATATTTTGCATGTTTTGACTGTTTGGTTTTTTTTTCTATAGGTACCGCGTAACCCCTTGTGTAGCATGGGTGCGTTTATTGGCTATTTCGAGTCAACGTTTCATTGCATATAATTTCGGAGTGTATATAATGTTGAAAGCACTATATATTTCCTATCCGCACATGTACGTAAATGTTGGATTATGCCGAGATTCGATCCTTGGACCTCTAGACTGCTAGCATCGCAGAGTGCGACTCCACCAAGTGAGCCACAGAGAGTGGCTTGGTCTGGACCAAGAAAAACAATTTCTCCCCAAATTTAATTTGACCTTCAATGTTTTCGACCCTCATATAGGCCACTCCTGGCTATTTGTTAGAATTACTTTACTTCTTGTATTCTTCGATTAACTTTTAAAGATATTATCAATACCTGCTGCACTAAGCGTCGATAATGGGAACGTAGCTTTTTCGCGAAAGTACTGAGGCCATTAGAAAGACTTTCTCTTGCGTCAGGCTAGTTTTTCTGTGTTTTTAATGCATTCTATATTAGATAGAATGATTAGCAGGTTTATTTACTGATTAGAAGAATACTTAGCAAACTACAAACTACTTAGTTTGAAACCTGAATGCCATTCTCCGGAAATATTTTTTTGTCCATATGTGGATATGATCACCATGACGAGAGGAGTCGATTGGGCGATGTCCGTCTGTTGCGACCCGTTTTACTCGGCCAATTTAAAAGCTATGGAGCTGAAATTTAGCATACGTACGTCTTTTTATTGCAACACTGAAAAAAATAATTTGCTAAAAACAAGAAAAAAAAAACAAAAAAAAAAGCCAAGGAATAATTTTTCCTGATTTAAGATATATATTTTCTTGTTCCAAGAAAAGTTTTTCTGATTTAAGATGTATTTTATTGATCCAAGAAAAGTTTTCGCTTAAAATAATGTTTATTTATTTATTTTAAGCAAAGACTTTTGTTAGAACAAGAAAACACATCTTAAATATCAGGAAAAATTCTTCGTTGACTGTTTTTTATTGTATTTTTTCTTGTTTTTAGCAAATTTTTTTTTTCAGTGAAGCAGTGTGTACGTTTGAATTGCTGAAATCGGACAATGGGGTCATGGGGCTGCCATAAAGCCCAATCCACCAAATTAGGTTCTTCTTTTTCTTGTACACCAATTTAACCCCCTCCCCCCATTTAAGTTCTTCTAAGAAAAGCTTTTTTGTTTGTGCTACACTGAACCAAATCGCCTGCTAAAGTAAAGAAAACATGGCTAAAATCAAGAAAAAGACACAACAAAAAAACTACCAAGATATAATTTTTCCTGATTTAATATGTATTTTATTGTTTCAAGAAAAGTCTTTTCTTAAAATAAATAAGCATTATTTTAAACAAAGACCTTTCTTGCAACAAGAAAATACATATTAAATTAGGAAAAATTTATTGCTTTTTGTTGTATTTTTTTCTTGTTTTTAGCGAATGATTTTTGTAGTGATACAATCCCATAGTCCCCCAATTAGATTCTTCACAAAAACCCTTTTTTTTTCTTGTGCAAATTCAAATTAAATCTTAGATGTAAATGTACTCTATTGAAACCAAAAATGTATTTTAAAATAAATAGGAACCCTTACTTTTGGCTGAGCTTTTACATTTCTATCAGATAACCATGATTCCTTAAGCGCGTAGCTCTTAATTTAAGTTAGAAATCTTACATTAAATTGCATTAAGATCTTCAAAAGTATTGATTCTACAAAAAAAAGCATCATTCTGACCAGGGCCGTCCTTAGCATTCTGCTGGCCCTGGGCCAAATTGATGATGGTGGCCCCTACCATCGCCGATACAAAAATTTGTTACAGAGAAAACATTGTTTAAATTGTTTATTTTCATTCACCATTTTTTCATTTATTTATGAGGAATCATGTTAATGTGATACATCCTTTATTTTAAGGAAATCGAAAGACTTCGCTGTTTGATTGAAGGGAGTTGTTTTGTTACAATTTCATTAACTCTTAGCTAGGCGCGGGATTTACAATTGTAGCAAACACTTCCTTAAATGCCGATCATTTTCAGGAAATAAACAAATTAATTCGAGCTGCTCGGTAGCTGTCACCTCAATCGAATTAGAGTGTTTTTTGGATATTTTTTTATCAAAGTCCACTGGGCTACAAGTGTACGTTTTTATTAGCTCCAAATTGGAAAAACTTCATTCACCCGATGCTACCGTCATTGGTAATGTTAATGAAACACGAAAAGCAATGGTAACGTTGGGGAGCAGATCTTTCAGTTTGTTTTCCAAAATGAATGCAAGGCCAGCGATTGTAGCGCTCTTCTCAGGAATTAAGCTTACGGAATTTTTCAATTCAGCACACATATCTTGAGGATTGATGTCCAATCCCAATGCGTCTTTTAAAAAATTGCCGATTTTAAGACATGCACGCGTAAGCTCATTTTCTTTGTTTTCATTTTCCCATAATCAGTAATAAATCCAAAATTATTAATGTTTACTTTTTTCTTCTCTGTACCGTAACCCCTTGTGGGGCATGCTGCGTTCACTCAGCCGTTTATAGGCTACTTCGAGTCAACGTTACATTGCATATAGTTTCGGAGTGTATATAATGATGCAAGCACTATATATTTCCTATCCGCCCATGAACGGAAATTTTGGACCACGCCAAGATTCGATCTCCAGACCTCTAGCTTACTAGCATCGTAGAGTGCGATTCACCCAAGTGAGCCACAGAGTGTGTGTACTTTTATCTGAGTGAAACGTTCAGTTAGGAGGTACTTGATCTAAAAAAAAACGTTAAAAAAATCCCCTTCAAATTTCCTTTTTGGATCCGTAATAGGGTCGTCGCCAGCTTCATACGAAAATTGTTTTTGAGCTTTACGTCTTCTCATGGTGCTTGCTGCAGAAAAAAATATTTCTTCGACCGTAATTTCAAGCTAATAGTTTGGCAGCATTCTTGGCCAAATCGAATTCAGACTCTTTGTAAGATTCCAAGAACGCTTTAGTTTTCTCGAGACATTTCATGACAGTATCGAGCTGCATATCCCTACTTTGCATTAACCTACTGATAATGTTTATTTGCGATAAAATGTCATACCAAATAACTAATGATAATGATATTAGGAATTTGAAGGACCTTACTTCTCTTGCCAAGGATAATGCTTCCACTGGAGGAGCTTTGACGTCGTTAGCCGATTCACACAATTCAATTAACGCATCGTAAACTCAGAAATTTGGAAACAAATTGCTTTTACTCTCTCAATTCTACATTCCCATCGAGTGTCTGAGACCGGTTTCACGGTGAAATGCTGAAATATATTTTTTTCCGAATCTCCCACATTTGTGTAGATGCAGCGAATAGCACGAATATTTGCTGTGAAACGTCAAATAAAGTTATTGCCCGTCACAGACGATTTGGCGATATCTCCTAGCAATAAGAGTAAACTATGATATCCGCATGGAACAAAAAAGGCTTTCGGATTTATTTCCAGAATTCTCCTTTGCACACCTGGGAGACAACCTCGCATATTTGCATCATAGTCGTCGTAACCCTGATCGCGACCGTTGCATGCAAAAATCCTAGAAAAAAAATCAGCGGTGATTCATTTCTATCGACAATCCGGAGAACTATGGTCATCTGTTCTGGATGGCTTATATCTGGAGTACAATCCAGTATCTTCTTCTTCTTCCTTGCCTCGTTCTTTATACCGCTCCATGGTTTCGCGTTGCTCGACCTGCAGTGTAGGTACCCTACAATCCAGTATGATATAAAAATATTTAGAATCGTGAACTTTTTTGATGATTTTAGTCAGAACTACATCTCCCATTAGTTAGAGTATTTGTTATATAATTCCGATTGTAGGGTGTAATGATAATGATGTATGTACACATTAGCAAAAGAGACAAATGATGATTTCTTATCACAATAGAATCATATCGTTATTATATATCCATATTTCAAAAGAGTGTTGAGTGGAGGCCCTTGTTAGTGAGGCCGTTTCCGAGTGGTGGCCCTTGTAAAGTAAATGTTCTTTGGGAGTGGCGGCCCCTGGAAAGTGGTGGCCCTGGGCGACCGCCCAGTCCGCCCACCCCTAGGGCCGGCCCTGATTCTGACAGATTCCGCTGAGCGGTCAATAAATAATTTTCTTTTAATGCAAAATCACATATTTATATAATAAACATGAGTGCTAGATTAACGTTACCTTCCGTTCGTTAAGCTATAACAAATGGCGGTGTTATTTTGAATTTTTATTATTTCTTAAATAAAATCAGTGTCGTGGTACGAGAGTATGGGATGTCAAAATACATATGCCGACGAGTGTAACGCATATTTGTATTTTCAACCGTTAAATAAAACGAAGTGCCCTTTGTTTCCGGATACTACAGGCGATAATTCTATTTGAGTTCAGAAGTTCCGCTTATGAACTGCAACTGTATAAAATTATAAACACAATAATATTGTTAATTATCCTCTATGAAACCAATGCTATTAATATTCATTTAATTCAAACAACATTATTCTCAACGGTAAATTTAAGTATCTAAATCAACATTATATTGTATTAAATTCAATTAAAATTTATTTCCATTCCATATTCCTGTTCGTTAGAACTTTTAACCCAGTTTCATAAGATTAAATTCTTGAAATACCGATAATATCCCATAGCTAATTAATTTTCTAGCGCTTTTGCACTCATCTAGAAATGTACAAGAATTTGTGTTAAGTGCGACCACCTGACCATACTCTTGAAATTCTAGCGCGTTAATTGTGAGCAAATATAGAAATGGTCATAGCACACACACAACATGAGAAGAACATTTTTTACTATACAAATAGTATTTGATTTTTTTCTACAAATTTATAAAGCGTAACGCAATAAAAAATAGAATTAACATTGTACTTAACAGTATAGCTTAAGAAATAGCGCTTTTATAGTATAGGCTGTAAAAATCGTTTTAGCAGAGTGGTCCAGGATGTGACAAATTAAGAGTCACTTTGGATAGTATTGGGCAAAATCGAAACGGTTGGACGAATACAAGCTGATGATTTTCCTAAATTTAAACTGATGACTTTTGTTCTGGAATGTGGATTATCTAAAAAAATCGTTGACGGTGCTAAGTTTTCTGCGCCCTGCCAACCGTACATACTCTGCTTTCGAGATGCGTTACTAAATGTTGGTAGCAAATTCTTCTCTCTATGATACTACAATTCTTACTTCTAAAGAGTAGATAGTATTAACTTGTCCAGTAGCTAAATGACAAATTCATCTATTTTTGTATTACCTTTCTATACCATACTATCATTCAAAAAGTAGTAGTCTGGCCGGTCTAGCGGTTAGTGCGCGCACCTTCGGTGCACAGGCTCATGAGTTCGAATCTCACTGTGTTCCATGGTGTTTTTCGAACTCACGAGCTTGTGACGGACTATGATCTCACTCAGATGTTAAACGAGTACCCATTTATGGGGATAAATAACACTGCTGAGCGTGATGCTGATCTCATTACCTCAACAAAAAGCAGATAAGATCTTGGAAATAGGATGTCACTAACACATCCTGCGGCCTTAGTCCAATACTGGATTGTCGCGCCTGTTATTTATTTTTTTATTTATCATTCAAAAATGTATAATTCAGTTAATTCGTGAGGACATTAGCCTAAGCCTAACAGTCACGAAATGACCGTTGTTATAAAAGCCAGAAACAGAGAATAACTTATACACACGTTTCAAGCCAAGGGTAACTAATTATTGTCTATGCTAGTGCAAATATTTGAGTAAACAGCCACATAAATCATTTTATGATAATAAAGAAGCTGATCTAAGGATTTAATTTCTCCTATACGAATGTATGGTCTCTGTGCACCGGACTTTGAAAATTATGACGTTTCAGATACACACCTTGAAATTCAATTTACGATATATTTTTCAACGATATAGCCAACCATTTTCTATTGAGAACATACAATGACCATAGTCTCGTGTTACTGCATAAGAAGTCGTACTACTTGCATGATCATACACATTGTGCATTATCGCTTAATGAAAATCAGTGGAATGTGTGGCGAATTTGCTTGTAGCTGGAGCTCGAAAAGTCGGCGGAAAAGCAGCCGCATACACTGCTTCTGAAATGATAATAAATTTCAATTGTATAGTTGAAGTGTAGTGGATATACCTTCATAAATGGGAAATGTAATTAAATGTGGCTGATGAAATAAAATATTTAGACTTAATTGCAAAAATTGAATTGTGGATACGTAGGAATGTATAATGATAATCGCCTGCATATGATGGGAGTGTCTCACAGCGGAAAGTGAAGAAAGTTTGGTTCGGGTAAAAGTGAAGGACAATTTCAACAAATCACAGTTTATAATATTTTTGCATTAGCGCGCGTCCGACCAATATAAGATATTTATCATGAAATCAATAAATCTGCAAAATTTCTCTTAGGCTATAATTTGTTTGACATGCATTCAGTATGAACGCTACTATACAACTATAAATTCCAGACTTATTTTAATGCACATACAATTTTATGATTTCACACAATTCTAAACAACTGTAACAAACATTTAGAGAAACTGTTAAATCCCTCTGGTTCAGTATAGCCAACATATTAATGGAATCTGTTGCCACTTCAACTATACAATAAGAAAAAAAAAGCTGCATCCCATTCGTCCGTTATCAATACAGAGTGCATAATACATTTAGTGGATTCATATTATACACTAACGAAAAAGTGGAGTAATTAAAACCTCCTGTGTAAATGATCATATGAATGGGACCTGAAAAAAGGCAATTTAATGGCCCATCAGCATGCTACATTGCGTTAGTCGTATAAGCCATTAACCAGTTGTGTGCTATCAGTTGCAATTCTGCTCGTTTTTACAGATACTTGAAAAATCATCAGCATTTGCCGGCCGTGTCAGTTGCATGCAAACAAATAAAAAAATAAACGAAAGACTTGAACGGGTAACTTGCTTTTCGATTTAGCCGCGCGGACGCCAATACCATGAGTTTCATCTTTTCCCCCGTATAAAGCGTGTTTGGCAGCGAACAAGCGATCTATTAGAATACATACATATCTATTGCTTGGTATAGAGTGTGTATGAAGACATTATGTTTGTGTGAAAATGTAATTCGGAAGGTGAAGCGATTTAGGTACAACATTATATCTATCGTGTCGAAATAGTTGTTGAAGAGATTTTCCCTTTAAGCCTATCGTGAATGTGTTTGGCGGAAGTATTTTGCAGTAGACAGTTTCTCGGGCTAACATGTTGCGACTAAAGAGGTAATGTTTTTGCCTTACAGATATAGGTGTGAGCTAGATTGCAAGAAGTGCACTTGTTACAAAGATGTCTTAATCAAAAGCAGACAGGCACAGTTTATTGCTTGAAGGTCAGATAGGTATTGCGTGGGATGTTAATAATGCCGATGGCATTAGTGAAAATATAGAATGGTGGACAAGAGTATTACAATTCTTTAAAACATAAATTTCGGACAACAAAATAAAAGTAGCGCAATTACTCGTATTCAGAAGTGGGAAATTCCATAGATATGGATTTAAGAAGGGAAAAATTGAAGATAGCAATGGTCTTACGAAATCTTAAAACAAAATGATCCGGTCCCAATGTTCATCACTAAGCTTTTAGACTCATTTTCAATTAATTGCTTTTACTTTCTTAAATTTCAATTTGCCATTTCATCGCGGGTGGATTCAGTTGTTTCTTCTTTGCGTGGTTTATTTTAATAAATGCGTAATTTCAAGAAACCAAAGATAATAATGTCAGTTGTGGACAAGTCGGGAGACCAAAAATCTTGATATTATTCTGTCGGGAAGCAATTTACGGAGGACTGGTAGGCTTTCGCATCTTTATGTGCTGTGGTCCCAATTGTCGGAAACAATGGCTTAACGTGTTCCATGTGTTCATTGGAACAGGGCCGTGGAGAGAAAATCCGGGCCCAGAGGGACAATGATTCCGGGCCCACCTTTCCCGTATGATTGATACAAAATGATGAATTGACATATCGGCCCCTAAACAAATTGTACAGTGGAATTTCTATAATCCGGCCTCTAATCCGGAACACCTCATAAACCGGCGTTCTCACAGAATCTGCTGTCTCAGTAATCCGGCAGTTTTCTAATCGGGAGCCTCTATAGTCTATAGATATTTGAAGAGTGTATTAAAGCGGTCTTCTGCACATTCAGGTGCATTTTGAGATTTAATTTCTGAGCTAAAATTATGGGTTTTTAGAAAAATACGAATTGTAGAAAAATAATAAAAAACTGATACCGGATAAGCCACTTGCCAAAAAAACTGACAGAAACTGAATTCAATCGTGAAGCATTTTTACAAACTAAACTCACAAGAAACGGGATTGACTGGATAGTTCAACACTTGCGTGTGTGATTTTTTTTATCAAGTATATTTTAAAGATGATTCGGTAGTTGATTAGCAAATTTTAACGAACTACAGAAGCCAAAATCTTTCTAAAATAAGGTTCGTTCGTTTTATGTGCATTTTTGGGTAACGAAACTTCATAAAAAAGCAACTGCTTAGAGCAGGTATGTCAAAATCGAGGCCCACCTCGCCGGCTGTGTGAATTTCGCCAGTCATTTTTTTTTAAATTAGGTCCTTTTGCTCGGTGAACCGTTTTTTCTACAGCGGCTACGTTTGTTCTTGATTGTTCGCCAATTAATATCGTTTGTTCTTCTCTAATTATTTAATTATAGCAACTTTAAAATTGTGAGTGTGAACTTAGCCAGTCATTTTTAAATATGGGTCGGAAAGGTATAGGTTTGGTATCAATCGAAAGCCAGACGTTTGTTCATCCTGGAAACGGAACGATACAGGAATTATTAAGGAAAAAGGGATGAGTCGTGACGCCATCTACACTCGACTAGCGAACATGATTTGACATTTTTAGTGGCAATGGATGCCGCTAAAGTAATTGTCAATAAGAGGGCAGGATGCTAGCACTTGAAAACCACGATATTCATTAAAACACAGAGCTAAAAATTTTACGTCTGATGTATTTTACAATGGCGACTCGATTGTGAAATTCATACAGTGTATTTGACATTTTGAATTTGATGGTAGCAGCGCCAATCGGTTAGGTGTGGTTAATGGTCGTACTATGAACTCCTACACATTTGTGTCTCGTTTTCGCTAGTCGAGTGTAGATGGCGTCACAACTAATCCCTTTTTCCTTAATAATTCCTGTATCCTTCCGTTTCCAGGATGAACAAACGCCCTACAAAATGAACAAACGTCTGGCTTTCGATTGACACCAAACCTATACCTTTCCGACCCATATTTAAAAATGACTGGTTCACACTCACAATTTTAAAGTTGCTATAATTAAATACACTTACGGTCAAAAGTATCGACTCAACCTAATAGTGCGTGTATTTGTACGTGTTTTTGGAAAGTATGATAGTTATTCATAAAAGTCGTATGTCGTTTAAAAGTTCGAAACCTTAGCTACCTGTTGGTACCCTTTTTATCAACATTTGCTTTGCACTTTTTAAATTATTGCCACTTGTAACAAAAAACCCAGAAAAATTTAAGTTTCAGGTAAAGGTCAGGTCAGGTAAACTACCCCTATAAAAGCGCCCGTAATCGGTTTCTCATTATCAGTTGCATCAGGAAAGTTAGGTAACTTACCTGTGAAGTAATTTCAATCACTGTTTTCTCATCAATGGATACGACGCCAGATCAGGCGGCACAAGTTGTAGCCCTATTGTCGGAGAATCATAGTCAGCGAACCGTCGCTCGCCGTCTTGGAATGAGTCAGTCTGCTGTCTCGAGAGTTAGCAGGAGATTTCGAGAGACTGGTAGCTTTAATTCGAGACCAAGAACGGGCCGCCTTCGATCCACTTCAGAGAGAGGCGACCGTTTCATTGTAACAAGTACGTTACGAAATCGTTTCCTCACGGGTGTTGCTGCGCAGCGGAACCTGAGGCGTGTTCGCGGAGTAGCTGTCAGTGACCGCACGGTAAGGCGACGATTAAGGGAAGCGAATATTAATCCAAGACGGCCTGCCAGGGGCCCCAAATTGACTGCACGACACCGACAAGCGCGCCTCTTATTTGCTCGTAATCATCTTACTTCGAGCGATACGGAATGGAGCTCAGTATTGTTCACCGACGAGTCGAGAATGTGTCTGCATGGCAGTGACAGAAGATGTCGAGTCTACGGTCGTCCAACTGAGCGATTTGCGCAGTGCTGTTTCACTGAAACGGTTGCATACGGCGGCGGTTCCTGTATGATGTGGGCTGGCATTTCATTGGAGGGAAAAACGGATCTCGTATTCGTGCCCGCAGGAGGCCGAGGAGGAGGGCTGACAGCTGAGCGATACGTTACCGATGTTCTCCGTGTCCACGTTGTGCCCTATGCAGCATTTATTGGCGAGAACTTTACTTTGATGCACGAAAATGCCCGGTGTCATGCGTCGCGCCTCACTCGGCAGTTCTTGAATGAAGCCAATATGTCGTCACTTAACTAGCCTGCGCACAGTCCCGACATCAATCCCATTGAACACTTATGGGACGAACTCAAGAGAAGAGTCCGAGCCAGAAATCCAGTCCCTTCGTCCACTGAAGAATTGAAGGCAGCCCTATTGGAGGAGTGGAACGGTATTCCTCAAGATACCATCAGCAACTTGATCAAATCAATGCAGAATCGACTGGAAGCTGTCATTAGAGCAAGAGGAGGAAATACCAAATACAAATAATAAATACTTAACTTATTTTCCAACAGTTTTTGTTTTATTTGCAAAAAACCTAACCAAAATCCATTTTCATATTTGCTCATTTTCGCTACGTTTTCGTTCAAAGAGCATCAATTTTAAAAGTGCTCACCAAATATTGGTTAAAATGGTACCAACGTAAAGCTGAGGCCTTAAGCTTTGCAATGACATACGATTTTTATGGATAACTGCTATACTTTTCGAAAAACACGTACAAATACACGCGCTTTTAGGTTGAGTCGATACTTTTGACCGTAAGTGTAGTTAGAGAAGAACAAACGATATTAATTGGCGAACAATCAAGAACAAACATAGCCGCTGTAGAACAAACGGTTCACCGAGCAAAAGGACCTAATTTCAAAAAATGACAGGCTAACTTCACACAGCCCACCTCGCCACGTCGAAAAACACAATGTGTATCAGCATAAATGTGTAAAAATAAAATATTTGAGGTGTTAAACTCAAGTCTAAGAATTTAAGTACAAGTCGTCAAGAAGTTGGTGTCTCACGCAAGCTTAAACTATGTATTTTAGAATCCTTCCTGATTTGTCCCGAAATTCGGTCAGAAAAAAGTTGTTAGCTTTGCCGAACCTTATAATTATCTGCCACGGTTGCATTATAATTCGAGTGCGCATATTTCAGGTTATGAGACAAGGACATCTGGGATTGAAATATATTTGAAAACAAGACCGAGCCTTTAAAGACCCAGAAATTTTGTATTTCATGGGAAATCACCTGGATATGAAATTTCATAAACATAACAATTTAAGCCCGTTACCCGATTTTTTGCCCTTTAGTTTACTTAGATGCATGGTTTTGTTTCACATCACATCAGACACAAATTTTTGTCAATTTTTAACCGCCTTTATGTCATCCTGTCAATTTTGGTTGTTTTGAACAACCTGGATGTTTCTAGACGACCGGCGATCTGTTCTGATTAGCTGTCCACAATTTGGTGGAAATTAATTTACAATTAGTGGCTATTGATCCATTCGAGTTTTAACTTCTTTCTTAAGTTTCAAAATTTGTTGAAGAACATTTTTAACCCTTCTGTCGGCACGAAGGTCTGGCCAGACCTTTGGCACTACATTTTAATGTAAAAAGCATAGAAGATGAAATCGCAGCGACTTCATATTTCATGATATCCTAGAATAATATGTTTGGAAGCATTTTGCAAAAATTTGAAAAAATCGGTTGAAGTTTTGAGTATGTTTTTGATGATTTTCAATTTATAGTGCTTTTTGATACCCAATAGGTCTGGCCAGACCTATAGTTATTCCCCCCATTTTTCTCTTGAAGTAAGAAGTGCAAATATTAAATTCTGTTATTTATGTAATAATGTAATGTAATAATGTCATTTAAACTCAATTTGAACTATAAACGATAAAAGTTTCTGAGATTTTTCTATAAAAAGCCGTGAAGTTCGGAAAATGGGTATGCCTAATTTCGTCACATTTTATAACACCACCTAATCAACTGAGATTTGATCCTAGGAAATTCAACCCAGTTTTATTTCCTTTGTAATAGTAAGGACTAAGTATGAGTGACTTGCAAACGTCTTTCTAAACAGATTTGATCAAAAAATTTACGAAAAATTTTGAATTAAATGATTTTTGCCTTGAAAATTCCCTATTTCTTCCCACTTATTTCCCTAAATCTGCATACTAATATCGAGGTAAAATCTGCCAACAAAGTGCTTAATATTTCCCCAAAGATATTGGAATTAGAAAATTCGATCGAAATATCTACTAGATAAACACAATGCAAATAGCGAAGCAAAAAAAGAAGAAAATGAGGGAGAAACACGTTTGTACTAATACCACCTCAAAATATATCTGCTTAAAAACGTTTCCAGTATATCTACAAAAATTATTTGGATGCTTTTATTGTTGAAAAATTGCAGTAAAGAATGGATAGAATGATTTTACCTATAAAAAATTTACTTTTTCTAAAAAATAAAATTTGTTTTCTCAGTAGGTCCAGCCAGACCTATTGGGTATAGAATATGCATATTGTAGTAGGTGCCGACAGAAGGGTTAAAAGATAGCATTTATAAATGATATAGTCCCGATGTCATTAATTACTCTGATGTGTATTCATGTTTTAAAAGAATCTTTCTGTTATTTAGTTTGGAAAAAACATTTCTATAAGCATTTGACATCCTTGGTTTAGCTTAGAGGGTGCACTTTCTAGTATTAAGTTTTCGTTACTAAAATCTGCCCGTGATGAAAAAAAAACTTTTAATTTAATGGTCGTGACCGTTACACAAGATACGCATAAAACGATACTGGTAGCCTAGTAGTCTTCTACCATTTAGTTCTGTCAAGAAAAAAATTGAAGAATTATTGATTCCCTTGTTGCAACGAAATTATTTAGAAAACTCCTATTATATTGGTGAAGTAAGATGCCTACCTACATATCGATTGTTAAGCGCACATATGTGCTAACTGCAAAAAACAAAATTTTACAGGAGAGCAAAAACAAAAAATGCCCTTTTTTAATTGTGAATTCTCTGGTTGAAACTGACATTATGGGCAATAAAGATATTTTGAATGATTCTGTGGACTGTTATGCATTATCTTGTATAATAATAGATAGAAATTTTTAATTTTTAATATTGTTTTTGGTCAATTTTCAATTAAGTGTTCACTTACCACATTTGGCAATAAAACAGTTTTCTACTTATCACTAATTGATTATAGCCGTAAATATATCAAAAGATGAAAAAAACCAATTAATTTGGATGCTATATTTATTAAATTAAATTTTGAGAATAAGAAAAGACAAAAATTAAACGAAAATGACAAATAAACAACACTACTACAAATAAAAAACATTCTCTTAAGCGTTTCTTGAGGTAGTAGGCAAATTATCAATAAATGGTTTGTAATCCTGGGGATTACATCTTTCGACAACAAGAACAGCAGCTCTTTTTTTATACCCTTCGCTCATAGAGTGAAAGGGTATATTAACTCTTGTCATGAAGTTTGTAACGCATTGAAGGAAGCATCTTCGACCATATAAAAAGTATCCATATATGATTAGCATGATTTGGGGAGTAGATTGGGCGATGTCCATCTGTCTGTCCGTCCGTCTGTCTGTCTGTCTATCTGTCTGTTGCGACGCGTTTTACTCGGCCAATTAAAAAGATATAAACCTGAAATTTTGCACAAATGCTTCTTTTTACTGCAGACAGTTTGTGTGTTTGAATCGGTAAAATCAGTCAATGGGGTCATGGCGCTGCAATACAAACCTAACTCCCCAAATTAGTTTTTTCTAAGTGCACCAATTTCAACCAAATGCAACCAAATGTATTTCTATTCCTCAGGGAACCAATGCTAGCCGTCGTGTGGGACGACCCAAAAATACATGGAGAAGATCTGTTGAGGCAGAGGGAAAATCTATAGGCAAATCGCGGGACCAGCTAAAGGCGATGGCTGCTATTAGGCAGAGGTGGAAAAGAGGCGTAGTCAATGCCGTATGCCCCACTAGGGGTTAAAAGGAACCAAAGAAAGAGAGAGAGTATTTCTATTGATGACACAAAACAAATGTAAGAATGGATGAAATCGGACCATGGGCTCATGGGGCTGCCATACAAAACCAACCCCCTTCTAAGAAATATTTTGTACACCAATTTCACAAAACCTTGAATTAATGTGTCTTTATCAAAGCAACAAAACAAATGGAATCGTACTATGGAGCCATGCTCTCGCAACCCCCAGTAAAATCTTATGGGTAAATATTTTTTCTTGCCCACTTATTCCAACCAAACCCCATACAAATATTGTTTTGCCGACGCAACGGAACTTTTGTGAAGACGAAAGGAAAATAATGGGAGGGAGGGATTAAATACCAGTCGTCTTACGCCGCACCCGAAATTTGTCTCGGTCTCGTTTTTCTTTAAAAATAGGGATTTCTCTGCAATTTTTCTTGTCCAGAATTATAGCGTTCCATGTACCACCGTACTACATCCTCTCTTGCCTCGATTGATGCCTATTTTCATAAAATTTTCTGCTATCAAATCATACTTGTATTGAATGATGTCTGGCTCTCCCTTTTCAAATCTAAGCCAATTGATTTTTAGCCATTTGACTTTTTTTTTGTATATTAAATGAAGTATTTTTAACACTTCGTTTTTCAGAGAGGTGTAGTCATAAAAATCATTAAAATTGAGGCATTTAACGGGATAAGGTTTGGGATTTGTTCTTGAAGTAGCGATCATGCTGTACAGCAAGTACTACGAAATTTCAATCATTTCTCATTTTAAGTAAATAAAAATTGTGGCGCTTAATTCTATTTTATTCTTTGCCACTGTATATCTAAGCCCATAGGTAATATACTGATCAGCCACCACGAATAACCGGCTGAATAAGCGAAACAGCAAACGAACACGAAGCTTTCTTCCTTCGGTACGTGCATTTGTCACATGTGTGCACACACATTTACTATTTTCTAAAGAGCGCAGCTAGTGTAAGTGCACTTAGTGCATGTGGCACTCACAAAATTGATTTCAATGCACTTAACACGGAAGTGCATTCACGTTTGTGGCGTTTCTAATGGACAATCGCTTAAAACGTTTGTGCAGAATTATGACTATAAGGTTGATGAATTAAAAAATGAAATAAACTCATTTTCATGAAAATTGCAGTTAACACATATGCGCGCTTAGGCATCGATATATTCGAACTTTGATATCAAGAAAGCCTTGAATTTTTCGACAGTCGTTCTCGATAAGGATAGGATCATACATAAATATTATTTTTTAATTCGATTTGAAGACTAAACGGGTGATATTGGCTCAAGAGTTCATTTTACAAATGAATAATAAAGGCTGCACTACGCGCAAAATAGAAAGTGTATAATGCAATAAACTAGGCAAATTTATTTCTGTGCACCTGTGTGCGGTATGTATGTCAAAGCCAATTCGCTACGCTTATTTTTTTTCTCTGGATGAAGATTTTTGAAACTAAACAGCTGTGGTTTAATATGTAAATCAACTTTTACAAAGGTTTTAGAAAACAAGTCGGATACAGTTCACAGTTTAAATAAATAGGGAGCTTAAATCTGTAATTTAGCACACTCGCAGTGGCCCATACTGTTGGTCGTTACTCTATAAAATTAGCTTTCGAAATGCACACCGCTACGAATTTACAAAATGTCTTTTTTTCCTATTTTACTTATTTCGTAAGCAATTCGCGGTTTTCTCTAGTACAGACATTTTTTTTTGTTACCGAGTTGGCGAGTACTGATAGATAGATACATATATTGAAATTAAGATTCAATAATTTAAGTGATCAACATCCGGGTGTTGGTACCTTGAAAAAAAAATTTCATTAGCAGCAGCAGTACGTACACAAAATAACAATCGCCCGGAAAAGTCCTTCTAGTCGCTGTACAAGGCTCCTATTTTTACTTCGAACACACATTTTTTGAAAAACGTTATACGCTACTGGATGAAGAAGTCCAAATTCCTTAATTGTTTATGTATGTATAAAATCATGCATGCACTTTCGAAAGGCGAGGGTAGATTGAATTTAGAAATTTAGTATCGAAACGATAATGTTGATTGAAAATGAGGATTCGGGCCCCTAGTCCTAAAAATTCACAAATAGACTAGGGACCCCAAGCCTAATACAGAGTATGTTATGTATTGTTGTTAAAACGCTAAAAACAGTACCTATAAGGTTTCTTAGTTCAGGACCTCAAAATAGCATTTTAAATGTAAAAAAAACGCTGAAGCACAACTTTTGTGTCAAAATCCGGGCCCCTTATGAAACCCCGGGCCCGGGGGGAATCACCCCGTTCCCCCCACCCTCTCTACAGGCCTGCATTGAAACATGCACTCCTAAAGGATGGATGAGAACCATATTTGTTTCAAATAAAAGTGCTCATTAGTCAAGAGCACAAAAACGTAGTCAGGCTGCAGAATCAAAAGTACCGAACTAATACCGCCCATTGATTCCTTAAGTAAAAGTTAAAAATTAACGAATTAACAAACTTCCCGATCAAATCGACTATTTTAAAAATTATGTTGACGAGTGTCCATTTTTAATTGACGAAATTCCAAGTCAATGTGACAAATTTACGAATTTGTTTAAATGGGAATCCGTCAATTTTATCGGGAAATTTTTCGCAATGCTTTGAAGATTCGACTATGTAACATTGAAAATTCTTCAACATGATTTTGAAATTCGCAAATTTCACATATAAATATAAATATAAGCATAAACGCAACGGAAAATAATTCTAGGTGCATGCCATTTCCAGCAAAAAAGGTGTACGGGACATACTCCCAATTCTTAACCCTTTAACTGCCACTGTCATTTAAAGATAAATCATTTTCTTACAAGACTTCAACCTCCATATTTTCATAGCTAGACTAGCTATAGTAGCGATGATTAACACAGCCAACAAATTTACCAAAAAAATAAAACTAGCCGCAATAAAATCTTTCTGATTTGAATAAATTATTTTTCAATCTCAATTTTTCTCCAACTTTTGCCAAGGTGAGGTACGATTCTTTTACCAATTGGCGCATAGTTTTACGAGCATTACAAGTGTTAGAAATAATAGAGCTAAAATCAAATGTAATTTAATTTGCAAGAAACATATGATAATAACACTATGCGCCAATTTTTAACACTAGAAAGGCTGGCAGTTGTATCATACCTACAAAGGCCGGTGCCGTCAATTTGACGGCTAGCCGTTTTTCGGCTTGCGAAATTGAAATTGATTCACAATATATTTTTGAGTTATTCCGATTTACATAGATTACAAATTGTATTTTTGTAACATATACAGATTATATTTTCTGCAAACAGGTCTTTTACAATATATGCAAATCACACGTACGATTTTTCTTGCAATTAGTCTGTACTTAGCATTGTTTTTCTGTGATTCTTTCGGCTGGTATTGCGAAAATGTCTATTTTTTGTCTGGTGGACGATACTTCCCTCTTCCGTAGGTATTCTTCGCGAATTTCGCGTATTCTTCACGTAGTTCAATTACTTTGCCGTCAAAATGACTTGAATTAGAAAAGGTAGATCAGGTAATTTTTATTAATTTAAATTCACATATACACTAAGATGCTCATTTTAGGAAAAGTCAATGAATATCAAAACTCATGAGTAGACAGATTTGAAAATATGCGCTATCAAAGATCCAAAACCGTCAAATTGACAGCTTTGGCCGTTCTACTGTTAGAAGAATCGTTCAAGAACCTTACCTTGGCAGAAGTTGGAGAAAATTAAGATTCAAAAATAATTTGTTTTTGGATCAAATAAAAGAAAATTGACTTTGAAGCCCTGTAAAAACTAAATATCCGATTATAGAGCGGTTTAGTTTTATTTGTTAAATTTGTTGCCTGTGATAATCGTCTTATTTCACTATTCTAGCTAGCCAGTTTTGGAGATATGGAGGTGAAAGTCCTGTGAAAAAATGGATTTTTCAAAAATCTAAGCTAAGGTTAAGAATTAGGAGGTAATTGTTCCGTTCACCTTTTTTGCTGGAAATCACTTGAGCAATCATTTTCTGGTGCGTCTATGCAGCAGTTTCTGGACACACTGTATAATGATAACTGGACACCAAGATTATTAAATTTGACAATTTGAAATGAAAATTCGACAATTTAAATTTGTTGGACATGGGAATTCGTCAACACGATTTTATAAAATTCGCCAATTAGGTCTGGAAACTCGTCAATTTAACATGAAATTCTGTAAATTTTAAGTGAATAGAAATTTAACAGCATGTTTCTGAAAATCACCAATTTGTAATGGAAATTCTTATATTTGTAGATAAAAAGCATTCGTCACCATGACTTAGTAGTTACATTTAAGTTATAATTACGAATTTTCATATCTTATTGACATATTTCCCTTACAAATTGGCGAATTTCCAAATAATGTTGACGAGTTTCCATTACTCATTGACGAAATTTTTCATGTTAAAGTGACAACCTTCAAAGTCTTTTTTACAAAATTTCTGTTAGAGATTGACGAACTTCTACAAAAAATTGACGAACCAAGACCAATTTAAAATGGAAATCCGTCAATTTTATCTGAAAATTCGTGCAAATTATTTGAAAATTCAAAATTTTTACATGGAAATCTTTAACATAATTTTGAAATTCGCAAATTTGTAATGGAATTTGAAAACAAGATTTTAAAATTTTTCAATTTGAAATGAAAAATTGACAATTTGAAATCCGTCAATTCGACATGGAAATTCGTCGACACATTTTTGGAAATTGGCCAATTATATCTGGAAATTCGTCAATTTGGCATATAATTTCGTTATAGAGAGTCATCTACCATACCGCCAGGGGAGTACCTACCCAAGCTTTACGCTATTACCTCTGGATCCATCGGACCATTAGCATTTTATTGATATCTAATTGTCAAATGGGGATTTCTTCGTCCAATGCATGCACTCACCTTCGGAAATCCAGTCCCGGGGCTGGTTGAATTGTGTAAAAACATCCATTAACCTTAAGTCGAACACCAATAATGGTTAGGGACCATGCCTCCCTGGGCAAACCCATCCCCGAGGTACACTATTTGCTAAAGACTTCTCAATAGCAAGTGTGATCCTCCTTCAACCCTCTTAAAGGCAAATCCTCCCGCTGAATTCATATGTGTATATCCGTAGTTCGTTTGACCTGTGACTATCCATCAGCTTAAGGCGATAGGTAACACTACTTTTCTTTTCCGGATGGGGTCCTTCAGCTTACTCATCAATGTGACTCAGGCCGTGTGGACATCTATTTTCAAACCATAGCTTGGTATAGGCGTGTAGGCATTTTTCCAGGGCCCTTCTCCCTAACTAGTTCCTTCGATGCTCGAGTTGTGCGAAGCCGCCCGTTTCGAGGTCTTGCAAGTGCAAGGGATAATCAGTGCCCGAATGTCTTTGTAAAGATCCACGCTATGGCGTATCAACCATACTAGGGACCTCCCTGTGCTGTTCGGGTCCGTGGTGTCTCAACTCACCAAAAATCTGTGCATTATGGGACCCAAACTTAAGAGACCATTACTTGCTTTCAGTCATCTAATGATTAATTTATAGATGAAATTCACTTAATAAAAAAAAATCCCCCCGTAAGGGGGAAGATAAAGGTTGAAAGGCTTCGGCTAATTCCTATATCTTCTTCAGTTGTGGCATAACTGCGGACCCTTAGCTATGCAGGAGGAGTTTCATAGGAAAAGGACTTCGGCCAATTCCTATGTCTCTCTACGGGGCGTTACTTTCCCGCATTATCCGAGTAACCGCTGCGCCTGAGTGCTGCATTAACATCTGCAGCGTCTCAGGTTACTTAACGTGATAGGTGACAGAAAACATTTAAGTCAACCACTAAAGCAGCATCTTCGAGGCATGCCCATGATGGCCTTTACTCAACGATTAAACCCTATCATGGTTTAGCGATGTGCCGACAACTCATCCTAAGAAAAACTTCAAGTCAAGAAACCTGAAACAAAAGCCTCGGATTGGACGGATACAAAACAACGACGACCCCGCAAACGAACAACTGATTACTCTTTCGGATCCTGGAATGTACGCTCCCTGAATAGACCGGGGACCTTAAGGGCCCTCCTGGATCAGGTAGAACAATACAAGCTGAGCATAGTTGCAATCCAGGAAACTAAATGGCTCAAAAGCGAGATTAACGACCTCAATTCGCACACTATTTTTACGAGTGGTAAAGAGGAGGGCAACAAGGAGTTTGGAGTAGCTTTCATCGTGAATAAGCAGCTCAAGGACCACGTTATCGGCTTCAAACCCATCAACGAGCGGCTCTGTGGGATCCGCATTAAGACCCGTTTCGCTAATCTCTGGCTCATTAATGCGCATGCCCCTACAGAAGTAAAAGAAGACGCGATTAAGGACGAGTTCTACAACGACCTAGAAACACTCTTCGACTCAGTTCCATCAAACGACGTCAAGCTGCTGCTAGGAGACTTCAACGCCAAAGTCGGAAATGAAAGCTAGCATAGGGGAACTACTGGAGGTCATAGCCTCCACGACGAAAACAACAACAACGGTCAGCGACTTATCGACTTCGCGAGCGGCAGAAACCTGGTAATAAGCTCTACATGCTTCCCTCATCGACGAATCCACAAGCAGACCTGGAAGTCTCCAGATGAATACACCGTGAACCAGATCGACCACGTACTGACCAGCAAGAGATGGGCTTCTAATGTCCTAGATGTTCGATCCTATCGAGGAGCCAACTGCGACACCGATCACTATTTGGTGAAGACGACCTACAGGTGCAGAATCTCTTCGGTGCACCTAACGAGAATCAACCCTGCCAAGATCTTCGAGGTTGACAATTTGATTGATGATGCCACGGCGGCTGCGTATACAACAGCACTAGAGGAAAAACTGTCGCCCATGCTTGATGACATCAACAATTTAGGCATCCATGAGTTCTGGGAGGAGCTCAAGGACAGCATCAAGGGGGTCGCAGAAGAGGTCGTGGGCTATAAAGGCCGGCGCAGACGAGCAGACTGGTTCGACGAAGAATGCAGGGCCTCGATTGAGGCGAAAAATGAAGCCTATTGCCAATACACACAAAGCGCATCCCGAGCCAAGAAAGAAAGATATAACGAGCTTCGGCGAGTATCTAATAAGATAATTAGACGTAAGAAACGCAAACATTTTGACGAGCAGTTACAGCAAATAAACCAAAGATTAGCCAATAAGAACATTAGACAGGCGTACAAACTTATATATAATGTTAAGAACGGATATCAACCCAGGACAAGCCTATGTAAGGACAAGGATGGTAACATCATCAGCGACATCGAAAGCGTCAACAAACGATGGGCCTCGCATTTTGAAGAGCTCCTCAATGCACCATCAACATCCCCCGCGGAGGCAGCTCTTGAGCAGTTAGCCGAACCAGCCCCTTCCGTTCTACCACCAACAGTAGAGGAGGTGAGTCTTGCCATACAGTCGCTTCAAAATAATAAAGCGCCCGGCGCTGACGAGATCCCAGCAGAACTGCTGAAGCATGGTGGAACGTGCCTGACCAACGCAATACATGTGCTACTGCTGAAAATATGGAACGACGAGGAAATCCCCGAAGATTGGCGCAAAAGCATAATCTGCCCAATCCACAAAAAGGGTGACAAGCTGAAGTGTGAGAATTACAAGGGCATATCATTAGTTTGTACGGCCTATAAGATATTATCTAAAATTCTTGAAAAGAGAATTAATCCGTACGCAGAACGAATCATTGGCGAGTATCAAGGCGGCTTCAGACCTGGTCGATCAACGACAGATCAGCTTTTCACAGTGAAGCTACTACTCCAAAAGTGCTGGGAATATAACATCAACGTATACCAAATCTTTGTTGACTTCAAGCAGGCATACGACAGTATCGATCGAAGTGTACTGTACAACATTATGCTGAATTTTGGTATACCGGCAAAGTTAGTGCGACTCACAAGGATGACGATGACTAATACCGTCTCGCAGGTCAGAGTGCAGAATCGACTCACTGACCTATTTGAAACTCGTACTGGACTCAAGCAGGGCGACGGGCTGGCGCCGACGCTCTTCAACCTTGCTTTGGAGTATGTAATTCGAGCCATGAATATGGACAGCAGCCGAACGCTACTCATCAAGTCGACTCAATTAGTAGCGTACGCCGACGATATCAACATCATGTCTCGAAGGTTGGGTGATGCAGAAAGCCTTCTGCATAACCTCAATAACGCCGCAAAGGAAGTTGGACTACATATCAACGAAAGCAAAACAAAGGCCATGATGCAATCGAAAACAAGGACGCCAGCAAATTCAAGCATCACAGTGGGGGACCTTAATATCGAGTATGTAGACAACTTCAACTATCTGGGTTGTAACTTATCAAAGGACGCCAACGAAACCGACGAAATTAAGCGACGGATACAACTAGCCAATAAGACATATTTCTCGGTCCTCCCTATAATTAATTCGAAACTTGCGCACAGGAACACGAAGCTCCGCGTGTACAAAACGATCATCCGACCCGTGCTATGTTATGGCTGCGAAACATGGACCCTCACCCAAGCCTCCGAAATTTTGCTAGACCGATTCGAACGAAAGGTCCTTCGGCGAATTTTCGGGGCCGTTCGCGAGCGAGACCAATGGCGTATCCGGTACAACCATGAGTTGTATCAATTGTACGATGAGCTGGAAGTATCGAAAATCGTGAAGCTTCAACGTTTGCAATGGGCGGGGCATGTACAACGGATGGACGATAATCGCATGCCAAAGAAAGTGATGAACGCACAACGAATTGACGGAGCGAGGTTGCGTGGACGACCGAGAGCTCGCTGGGAGAACTCCGTAGGTGAAGACGCCCAACAGCTGCTGGGCTTCCGAAACTGGAGGACGAGGTCACGTAACCGCGACAATTGGAGGTCAACGATTCAGGCGGCCAAGGCCCGACGTCGGGCTATCGTGCCACATTGATGATGATGGGACCCAAACTCCCCTGCGTGGATGGAATTTCGTCAATTTGAAATGAAGAGGAATTCAACAGCATGTTTTTAAAATCACCAATTTGTAATAGAAATTCATGGACCAGATTTTCAAATTCGCCAATTCGTAAAGAAACTTTCGGCAATTGGTAAGGACATCCGTCAGCGCATGATTTGAGATTTCATCAGTATGAAATGTAAATTCGTAAACATTATATGGAAATTCGTCGATTTGACTTAGAAATTCGTCAAATTGGGATTTTGTAAAATCGCAAATTTCATCATCAATGTGGCACGATAGCCCGACGTCGGGCTTTGGCCGCCTGAATCGTTGACCTCCATTTGTCGCGGTTACGTGACCTTGTTCTCCAGTTTCGGAAGCCCAGCAGCTGGTGAGCGTCTTCACCTACGGAGTTCTCCCAACGCAAATTTGATCTTCACAAAAAATTTTCTCTTGAATCGAATGGAATTTCGGCAGCTCTAGCCTGCATTGAATCAACAAAAATTGGCATCATTCCTTGGCATGTAAGGGGTTTCATCTAAAATCCTCAATTGTTCTGAATTCAAGTCAATACAAAGTATAATCCATAAATAAAAATAACAGGCGCGACAATCCAACATTGGACTAAGGCCACAGTGACATCTTATTTCCAAGATCTTATCTGCTTTTTGTTCAGGTAATGAGATTAGCATCACGCTCGACAGTGTTATTAATCCCCATAAATGGGTACTCGTTTAACATCTGAGTGAGATCATAGTCCGTCACAAGCTCGTGAGTTCGAAAAACACCATGATTCACGGTGAGATTCGAACGCATGACCCTGTGCACCGAAGGTGCGCGCACTAACCGCTAGAGTAGCCAGACTGCATAAATATCCATAAATGGATATTAGGAATTTTAGCAAATTAGGAATTTAGTTTATACATATAAATGGGACTTTTCATACAAATAAGTGTCATTCCACACGTGAATCAATATCAAAACCATCGTGATAAATCATTTCCAAGTCAAGGAGAACTTGTTTACGACGTTCATTTCTCTTAATTAAAGGTGCACTATCTTCAATCTACTTGTACGTATGTTAGATCTCTATGGTTGTCCACAATTAAAATATCATTCGTGGTCGTGCAGAGCCACATCCCATCCCAACCTCATTATGTGAGTTACCTCGAATTTATCATTCTCAGATTACATATTGTCTCATACAACATTTATATTATACGCTACAATCCCGTTAGTCGAAAAAGTGCATTAACCGTTCACCGTATATTCCAGCATCGATTCAAAGAAATTCAATAAGTCAATCGACCATCAACCGTATGTATGTATGCATTCGTATACGAAATGTATCCCTTTCACATAATAAATTTTTGCTTGAAAGGAACACCTCGGAAATGTAAAATTCCCTGATCGTCCGCCCTTACATAACCTCTATTTCTTCGATTGCGTTGCGGACAGCATTGTGGTCATGTGATGCTTGCGAAAAATTCTTATATAACTATAGAATCTCGGGCATGGCCAGGAAAAAGATATTCATACCAACCTGACTTGTTATGGCGCACAGGGATTCTGGCTTTTGAGTTGACGATACAATTGGGCTTCTCGCTTCTCCCAGTCTTGAATCGTTCGATCATTTAGCTGCGCTGCTGCATAATCTGACATACTCGCACATTCTTCGAACTGGATGGACTTTCAAAATGCATTTCTTGGCGGATGGCATATACTCGCCGTTCGGTCAAATGTAAGAAACTGACCATTATCTGGAAAATTACTTTTTTATTGTTTTAAATTGTTGCGGATGGGTCGACAGGAGGGTCGCGCTAAGAATTTAGTCTTGCCAATTTTGCGTGGTACCCAAATCGAATATAGGAATTCCTTGGGAGAAAAGTCCATAGTGAAGGCTACGAGTGACTAAATATTGGCATTGAAAAAAGTTATATTAGCAATGGTATTTGGAATACGATTTGTTAATTCCAAATTAGTCTAGCTGGAATTGCATTTGAAATCCTAATAGGTACCTTCTAGCTTGTCTATAGCAATAAAAGCAAATCCACTACACGTAAAACATTTCCTAAGGGCATTCCGATATCATAGCCATAAATGTTAGTTTGGCTTACATATTATGATACGATTCATTGCGTTAACACTGTTTCCATACGACCATAATACAATGAGATTGAAGTATGAAGTTTTACGAGCGACTCCAGTTTAACCTGAAAGCCCGCGTCTGTGTTAAACGGAAACAAAACGGACCAATGTTGAAATGAAAATAAGTTGAAACTTTTCACTTTGTATAGGGAAAAAAAGGGACGACAAAGGAATAAATAAGAAGTGACTAGCAAAAAGTGACGTCGGGACATGAAGAAAATTTATCCAGTAAATCCGAATGCAAGGCAAGTTGTTGTGATTGCTGCAACTATATCTTGCAGTTTGCAAACAATGTGCGACGGTACGGATTTTCGAATCCGACTTTATTATTTATGGATGTATTCGAATAACCAGAATCCAGAAACGAATTGAAATATGTACATGTTTTATAAAGTAGCTATATGTACATTTGCATCGATATGTCTTACTACAATCCAAGGCGATGCGTGCCGAATCATCGTAGACGTTGGCATTCGCAGAGAAATGCATTTTGGTATGTAACTGCAACCGATGATTCAATGAATAGCGCCAATGCAATGACGCGCTTAAATTTATCCATGAAATATACGTATCACATGAAGCTACCGACATTTTTGTTGAATGGTATCGTGTACCCCAAAAGAATGAGATTATATTGCTTATTATGCAACTTGTCAATTGGTTTAGATTTGTACAATATGATCGAAGTGTATTTCAAGAAGAGGCTGACCACTTTGCTGTTTTTATACCCGTCAGCCGTCACTATGTGAAAGGGTCATCAAGTTTGCAACACACAGAAGGAAGCACCTCCGACTATGAAAAGTATATATGTATACCTACCTATTATTGATCAGCGTGACGCGAGAAATCGATTGAGGGATGTCGGTATATTGCAATGTAAATTAGTCTCTCAGTTTTGAAGCTATCGAGCTGAAATGTTGTATACAAGTTTTTTTTATTGAACGCTATGTATATGTCGGAACGAATGGAATCGGACCATGGCGTCATGGGGCTGCCATAGAAACCAACCCAAAATTCAAAATTAGGTTCTTTTAAGAAATTTTTTTGTTAAACCAATCTTAACCAAATTTCACTCAAGTATGGTCCTCGTAAATCCTTAAAATATATCTAGGAATGGATGAAATCGGAACACTAGGTCAAATGGCTGACATACAAACAAACCCCCGAAAATTAGGTTCTGATGCAGAGCTTTCGCGTAGTTTAGGTACATTTTAAATTATGACGCGATCAGGCGCACCCGGCCTGTGAAGCCAGAGTCCTTACCACACAACTGTCTAAGGGACAATGACAAACTACAGGTAGGCTTTGTGTAAGATTCTTAAAGTTAGACGAGTAAACGGAGCTAAAAATTTGTGGGTCCCTCTACTAGCGTGGAGCATAGTACAAACTGTTTTCTGGCCTGTCAGGCAGGGTGCGTCCGACGGAGGGTTAAAGAGTATTCTTTTTTATCCTTTCTGGGACCTTTCGATACAATTTTTTTTAGCAAAATCAGTTTTAGATTTATGGGAGCCCACTGATTTAAAAACAACAAAAATTAGCCTTATAATACGTTCACAGTGAACGAAATCATGTAATTTGGGGCTATTTTCATGTTTTCGTATGAAAACAGCCCGAAAATATTTCAATTCCCATACAAATTGACACATTGAAAATACGCTAACTTGCATGTTTTCTATGAAACCTTAATTTTTTTCAAATGAAAACGTGTAAGCACCCAGGTATCAAACCTAAATTCCCCTATTCAGCACATTTCGGCTCTCTCCAATATTTTAACTGACACCCGAAAAAATTGTTCAGTTTCGTGTGTTTGCCAATGTTCTTAATTTCTCCATGATAAGAGAATGGACGGTCAGTTTGAAGTGACGAAATATGTTGTAAATGACTATCGATGACTGCACCAGCACATTTTTAAACTTAGAACGATTTATAGGCAAAATATTATTGTCGGTTGTCATATGAAATTACAAACAGTGCACTGTGAACACTTTTCGGTGATTTCTGAGAACGTACGGCGAAATCAATCCGTTTTCGTCCACTCTGATTAGAATATTAGCCAATTTTTTTCTATTTGGAGGCCTAAGGCCTGGGATAGTTACAGGGTGGGCCACGAAAGACCTACCAATTTTAAAAGCGTATAACTCTTGTAATTACCTATTATTATATTATATTTTTTTTATATATGAAATACATTTTATGGAAATTAAGTATGAAAGATGACATCAGACAAATGTGCACAATTTCGCTCGATACAGACATGTGCTTTTTTAGCGCATTTTCCATTACACCACGTAATGTTTCTGGTTGCAGGCTCCGTATTTCGTCTCGAATATTCTGCTTTAGTTGTCTAATAATCTCTGGTTTATTAATATACACTTTGTCTTTTAAATATCCCCATAAAAAAGTCGGGCGCAGTTAAATCTGGTGACCGAGGTGGCCAAGGGTAATCTGAATTTTTTGAAATCAAACGTTCGCCAAAAATTTCGCGTTGTTGGTGGTCCTGGGGTAGCAGAGTTTGCACAATTTGAATTTTGTATGGGTGCATCTTAAGATCCAACTTTAGAATTCTCCGCAATATTGTTCTTGACATCAGCGCCCGCTCTAAGGGGGGGGGGGGGCAAGCCGGGCGGTCGCCCGGGGCGCCAAATTTTAGGGGCGGCTTTTTGGTTAGCACTCGAATGAAAATAAAAGCCGAAAGAAAAAAGTCCATATCAACTTCGGTTAAGTGGAAAGGCTCCGGTTTCCTTTCTACAGATGGAATAAAAATAGGGCGAAATAAAATAAAGATGTAAAGGTTAAAGTTGTGTTTTGAAAATGCATATGGCTATGAAGAGCCAACCATTGATACGAAGTGCTGCATTTATAATTCGAAAATGCTAAGTAAGAGCCGCGCAAAATTTAGGTCTGTGATGCTAGCACCCGCCTTACTTTCGAAAAGCAATGTGGGACTATTCGCTCAGTTATGCGCTGACTAAGATATAAAACATACTAACTGGAGAATTACTTGTATGTGTTAATTTCAGTTCAATTTAACATTCATTTCAACTTCTTTTCACCAGAAATAAGGAATTTTCAGAGGACGAAATTATAACACGAAATTCATTCAATCATTATTGCTTCATTTATATGCGATTTAATTTCCGGAAGATGATATCTAAAGTTTTTGTTTAATATATTGAGTAACAGGAGAGCAAGTCCACTAAATAAATATTGAACTCCCGAAGAAATTCATAATAAAATGAGAAATAGGGAGTCGAATAAACGCTAAGAACATTAAGGCGTTTGAAACAGACTCCTCTATGAAATGTCATTCACAATAATTTTTTCGAGTTGTTTTCCATAATTTCCATCGACATTTCGCGCATTTCGCAATTCCCATTGCATTGATTCATTTAGCTGGTTCTAGTTCCCATTGCATTGATTCGTCTAGCATTGGAGGGCAAACTATGAACAAGGTGGTTTGAATTTTAGCAAGATGAGGGTTCGAAGGGAACGCATTGCCAGAGCTCCCTAATTTGTGTTCGGACATGCTATTAACGGAATTTGGCTAGGCTCAGCCGATGTAATTAGCTCTGATCTTATTCTCTTTAAAAAAATTCGAGATGAGCATTTATGAAAATAAGCCATGCACATTGAAAGCCTTAAGCAATACGTCTAAATGGAGTTTTTAAGGAATTTATGAAAAACAAGTGCAGAGCGTTAGTAATGAAAACGAGCACAATCTTTCGGCCCAACATTTTTGAGGGCATAGTTTTCTAAAAATGTATCGCATGCATTCTCGATTTCTTACATCAAGCTTTAAAATTTTGAAATTCCAAACAAACTCTATAAGTCCTTGCTGAACTGTGGTACGTGGGGGTGTGCTTAAGAGAATGATAGCTGAACGGAGGTTTGAGTCCCAATGTGATCATGATTTTTTTTTAATGTTCTTAAGCTAGCTGGTTTCACTATGTAAATTGTTTTGGAGCAACGACCATGAGTACAAGAGGAAAAACTTCTTTGTGTCGATTCTACAACAACCATTCTATACATCCAGATCAGTGATTCCCAAACTGGGAGGGGGGCACCCCCCTAAGGAGGCGCAACGATTCTGACTCGAACATCTTCCGAAACTCACCAGAGGTAGTCCGTTGCTGCAAAAACTTGGAAATTGCCAATGCTACTAAATGGGTTTGATGATATGGCTGATTGAAATTGACAAAACTCGCGATTCTAAAAAGAACCGACCCAGTCAGCTAGTTTTTGTAGGGATAGAATGAATCTTTGGTAAAAATCTTGCGGATTTTGGTCGCTCCGGGTGATTTCATTTTTTGTGCTCGACGTATCACTGAAGCCAGGGTGATGGCCGAACTCATACTTCTAAAAATGTCCATTAGTTACCAAATATAGACTGCACTAACAACTCAATTTTCATACAATTCAAAATACGAAAATAGATCTTGAACTATAAACGTATAACATTAAAAGCATTCCGTGCCAACGCCAATTTTTGCACACCTATTTTCTTGGGTAGCGCCAGGATCAGTAGACCTCACAAGGAGGCAAGAACTGAAAAAGATTGGGAACCACTGATCTAGATAGTATGGATATCTACTATCTATCTCCTATCAATCTGTTTGGTACAGTACCTAAGGGGCGGCAATTTGTCCTCTTGCCCGGGGCGGCGTAATTCCTAGAGCGGGCGCTGCTTGACATGCCCAATTGGGTCGAACGACGACGAGTTGAGACAAATTGATCATTTGCAACACTCTGCCGCACAGCTTCCACCATGTCCTCAGTGCGAATATTTAGACTAGGACCTCTTCCCGGACGGTCGGCCACTGAGCCCTGTTCCTCAAAACGGTCGACCAAACTTCTAATCATGAACGCTGTGGGAGCTTATCTTGAATTAAAATATTGGCGATATTTTCGCTGTGTCATAACAATAGATCGTTGACAAGAATAGAAAAAATCGATAATTTTAACTCGTTGTTGTGTACTGTATGAACTCATAAATTTCCAAGAGTTAAATTATAATCTGTAAAAAAAATATTTAAAAAAAAAGCTATACGTGGTTCAAATTGGTAGGTCTTTCGTGGCCCACCCGGTATTTTGACTGGACTATTTACAAAATATGAAGGTTGCAGATTGATAGGCAAGCAATATTGAAACATTTTATCTGTTTGAAAGCTTTCGTATAGTAGGTTAAAATACTTAAGTTGAATTTTAGTAAACTAAACGGCTTTTCCGTAAGAATCTCAAATAAGCACTTCTAGAGAAAATACCCTACGATTCCGCTGGAAAAGTGAGCCTACAGAACCCGTGCAGTTACGTTGTTTCTAAAGTACTGCTCGAAAACGAACACACGATGCTCTATGCTCCAACGTTCCATAGCGACTGAAACTGCGTTGTGTAGGCAAGGCAGTCTGCCATCATTCATTCAAGGTCAATACCCCCCTCGTCAACGCGTACTAAGAGTATAAAAAAAAACGTTTCCTCTGCTCCACCCTGTATATTAATCTTTTGAAGTAAATAATATAAATAAGAAAACAAGTTTTATCTTTGCTGCGTTTTTCGAAACTTAAATCTCTTCGTTTCCCTTAGTGAGAGCTTACCCCTCGTCGAACGGCATAGGTACAAATGTACCTTTTTCGTTTTCAAAGTGGCGTAACTTTTTTGCCATAACTCCGATCTGCCTGAAATTTTCTGACGTCTCTACGTTTTTAGCTTAGAATATGCATGCCAAATTTCAAAATAGTGTGACCACCGATGCACAAATTAGGTAGCGAAATTCATCAATATACCCTTTAATGCTGTACGGTCAATCAGAACTATTTTTTTTTTATTTACGTTCAGTCAAAATCGTGGGCGGCCCAACAGCGGCAAGGGAACATCAAATGTGTATGAAAGAACATTTACAATAAACGCAAATAATTTTTTTTTTATAAATGCTAATGCTTAGAGAGGGTTAATTTGTTTTTTATTAAAATTATATTGTTTTAAATATTTTTTTTTATAATAATCAAACAAAAATTGTCGATGAAAAAATGCTACAGCTTTTTGGTTATAAAGAAAGTTAGAAAAAATTGTATGAAAAAACAACAACAATAAGCATTGCAAGAAATAGTTACGTTTACTAGGGGGATAGGCCCGTTTCTAAATTCGAATTCATCTAAAATTCTCTAGAACTTTTTAGACTAGACTGATTTGAAGCAACTAATCTTTAGATTACGTTTATATCTCCAGCTACTACAGCTAAGCACAAACCTAGCGAAATTTTCATGCGACCAGAAAGAAAACTTGGTCCAATGAGGCGAATCTTTGATGCGATCCTTCAACAAAAAAAAAATCGCAAACAAAACCTCCAAATTTTCGAAAAAAATTTAACCTTCCGGCGGGCGCAATACTAATCCTAACACGATCGGGCGCAATGCATCTGACAGATTAAGTGCAGAAAAAGGGATGAAACTAAGTTTCCGTATATTTTAGACTCTTATTTATTGTTGCATTGTCTTTTTGAAACAGTTCTACGTAATTTTAGAAACAAAAACTGGCTCACAAAGTGTTATACCCTTCACATTTTAAATTTTCTAAGAATATTCCGCTTTCAATAGCTTCAATATTTAAAAACCTCAAACAACTCGACCGCTTAAAAAATGTGAGCTTATTTTACTAAAAACACACTATTGAACGATTTGGTGAGCCTAAAAGTCAACACAACGTTATTACGCAATGTGAAGAGTATACCAGGTGGAAATTTCATAGAAAAGAAGAAAATAACACAATCGGGCGCAATACATCTGAGAGATTATTTCATCCCCTCCCGCCCCTCAGACATATGGTAGATAGAAACTGAAAACTGCTTTGGATAGTTGATCGATAAAGATTAAGCTACTGTGAATTTCAGATCTCTCCCTTTTCGTATCGCTGATTGGTGCAACAAAAACTGGCCACTTAATCTGTCAGATGCATTGCGCCCGCCCGAAGGTTAATAAAAAAGTGAAAAGGAATCTGGAAGTTGCGGCGCACCTTTTGCGGAAATTTTTAGAACTCTAGTTGTTTTATAAGAATATGACCATTAGGTAGGATATTGAGCATGTTCTCACACGTTAGTGTGAAGTTCTGTCAAAGACTTAAATAATTTCCTTTAATTTGGTTTTTATTATGTTTCTGTCTCGTGGGACAGGTAGTGGAAAGTGTTGTTCAAAAATAATTTAGATCGCTAGGTTCAAGTTCTAGGTATACAACTTGAGCAAAATTTTTATCGAAATTCCAACTTTGTAGGGTTTTATGGTTTTTTTCAGAATTTTATTTTCAAAAAACCCTTATGAAATCGATATTGTCCGTCCGTCTGTCCGCCTGTCTGTCTGTTCACTAAATAACTCGCGAACAGCTCTACCGATCGTCATGAAATTTGGTAGGCATGTGCGGAATAATAACAGTCTTTGGCGCGAAATACTTAGAAATTGGTAGTGCAAAGATAACAGTGTGTCCTGAAGATTTAAAAATTTGTTCAATAAATAACTCGCGACCGGCTCAACCGCTCGTTATGAAATTTGGTGGGAATGTGCAGAATGGTATCAGTCTTTGGCACGAAATTCTTATAAGTTTGTAGGATAAAGATAACAGGGTGTCCCAAAAATTTGAACGAACGATTCAACCGATCATCATGAAATTTTGTAGGAATATGTAGAATGATAACAGTCTTTAGCACGAATACATTAGAAGTCATTAGGAAAAAGGATGTCCCGAAGAGTTGAAAAAAGTCCACTTTTTTGCTTTGATCGGAGATGTACGTATGGATACTCAAATCAAAGGACTCAAAGAGTACATGTTTTACCAGTTACTTTTTCCAGTTTCGAGTAACGGTAACGGAGTTATGGGCGATTTGCAACTTTAAATAAAGATTGGTCAATATGAGTTTATGTACGCTAAATACTAAGATTGTTAACATTTGCTAAGAAAAATTAAATAACAGTAAATTTGTGAAATTTCAATTTGTGCGTGTTTTCTTAGGTCTGCAAATATAAAAAAAAAATATGAGGGGTCTTAGGAAATGAAGGAATATGTCTGCCAATTTTCATTCGAATAACTTAATCCAAACCGGAAGCACATATAGCGAATTTGATAGCAGGCAATGCATACGAGTATAATGGTAATAGTATTTGGCACGAATACCTTTGAAGTTTGTAGGACCAAGTTAATAGGGTGTCCCTGAATAGTTGCAAAAGTCTACTTTTTCAATATGCATAGGAAAGGTCTGTCATATCAACGGGCTCAACAAAATTATTTCATATACGTTCCGGTAACTGATTTACAGCTAATAAATTCAGCTTATATGTATAGCCATCCTTACGTTTGCCTGAATTTCTTTTTGTTGAGAACTCATCAGAAATTATAAATCCAAAAATGTTTGTACATTTTCCGTTGAGAGTTTTTATTTGAACTGGATACATACATACACGGTTAAAAAAATGGTATAAGCAAATTAGAGATTTTCGTCCGATGTTGTAGTCTTGAATTAATGTTTGAATAGCTGTTCCCATATAAACTACAAATTTTGTTTTTGAGTGGATCTATTTCGAGGGCAACTTACCCTCTTCCTCAGCACACAAGCTAATAAATCTAATTGCACAATGCGATTTAATTTATACATATTCAATTACAGGTAAAAAGGTAAAACAAGAAACAAACTAAAAGGTAGATTAAGAAGCTACGATTACTCGGCTACCTGGTTAATGGGTGTTTTATGGCTAATTTTATTATTTTCGACGGGCAGTTTCCACTATCGGTGTTAAGGAGTCGGTTCGGGTTCTCGCGTAGGATCTCCATACTCTCCCATGGGTCCAGGGTACTGGGTCGGCTTCAGGGCCGGCTTCAGGGCCGGCTTTAGGGTGGGGCGAGCGGGGCGGTCGCCCCGGGCGCCAGGTTTAGGGGCGCCGAAACCCGTATTATTAATTTAATTTATTTTTACAAATTTGTTTGTTGCTTAAGACAATTTAATTTTTTTAACTGCTGAATTAGTATGATGTAAGAATACTAATGCATGTATGAATGTATATAATACCATCAATTTAACACGCATTCTAATCACAAGTTAACTCATTCCCGGACACAACGCCAAAATTTGACACGATTTGTATGGTCAAATGCTCAAAATTGGACGTCTATAGACGTTGTGTCCGGGAAAGTGTTAACGGGATATTTTTATAAAAACGCAGACCTGCGACAAGAATTCTATGTGCAATTTCACAACGTTCACTCAAGGCCGCACGACACATTTTGTCACCTGTATCTGTATAGAAATCAGGTAAGAATTTAGTTGGGAACCCATAATATCAGATTTCCACTTCAGGAATTGACTGCGTTCCAAAAATAACCTTTAATTAAGAAAAAGCAGTACACAATTCTAATAAGCACATTCGTTTTCGAACCATTTTTATAATTTTTTTTTTATGTGGATTATGTTTATGCTTTTGTCTTTATTAAACTTAAGGGCGCCAAAAACCTGAAGGTTTCTCGGCCGATCGATTGGGCAATCGACTGCCCACAATCGATCTGCCGCCCGCACATACATACATTAGGGAATTTATCGGGCAATCTGAAATTGACAGTCTCACGGTCCACAAGACACAACACAAAATAGCGAAAATTATATCATTTTTGGTGATGGAAGATGGACATCCATTGCTACTTTTTATGGAGAATGACCGCCACAACCACAGCATGAAGAACGACAACAGGTTTATGTAAAAAAATCAGCAACTGAGAACACAAGGTTGTCATCTCAACTTGAACCGAAAATTGCACTGGAAATACGTTCCACACGTCAAATCAAAAAATTGAATCCCATACACCTTCCGAGTTATGTATTTCGTAATCCAAAAATCTGGCCGATCGATCGGAGGGTCTGTGGCGCCTCTTACGTTTTTTGATATTTATGTACATAGAAAAGTTTTTGGATTTTTGTTAATATGTATGATGCCACAAAAATTTAAGTGTGTTGTTTGAGGGATAATTTTGTTCTAATTTTTTGGTCTCCGAAGGTATTGCATTTTAGAGCAAACATTGTTGTCTTTTCTCGCTCAATTAAATTTTTTAAAACTACTTAAAAAATAGAAAAGTTTATAAACGTATGTATTTGTAAAATTAGTAACTTAATGAACGTTTAAATGTTGGTGATTCAAAAATGAACCGGTGGGTGGTACCTACATTGTATAACCTGTAGTAATGCGAAATAGCCAGGTTTCCCCAAACAACGCATTTCTAACCACGGTCGAAATTACAAAATGAAATGGATTTATGTTTTGAAAAATATGGACTACTATACGTAAAATCGATACTGACTGAATTCAGTACCATCAAATTCAACCGTATTTAGAACCATCGGCAAGTGCGTGTTCGCAGGGACCAGAGTATGTGAATCAGGAACGTAGTCATTGGAACTGACCATCTTTCCTTAATTTTCGTTTTCTTCGTCAATTCCGCAATTGAAGATAGCAGTGTACTCTTGAAAATTATTACTAATTTGAAAAATTTTAACATCGAAAAAGATGAATGGAAAAGTGCAACCTACTTAAGTGGGATTTGCTATCGTCTTCCCATTCAACATAATGAATGTTTGTGAGCTAATATGTATGGTTCCTTATTTTTCGCCGACGTGAGATTGCCTGTTTTTATTTTTTAACGATGAATTGGCGAAGTATTTTGTGGTTTAATTTAAAAATTTAAAAATGAACACTACAATAGATCCTGCAATAGATCTACTCTAGCTTACACAAAACTCGCTTTTTTATTATATTAAAGTAATCATAATTTTCTAGCACGAATTATGAAAAAATGTGAATATTTTTCTGTTCGCTTTAAGCAATCAATTGATTGGGAAGGGGCAAATTAACGTGAAGTTAAAAAGAGTTAAAAGGGGATAGTTTCAATAGCGGCGGGGCAATGGAGAAAAATATTTCTAAAAAACGTTAAAGTTCAAGTTCTATTGCAATTTTTTCGTGTATAGAAACTATAAGGGGCGCTTCTTTCAAGTTCGCCCCGGGCGCCGTTACACATAAAGCCGGCCCTGGTCGGCTTGTGTGGCGCAAGATTTCCAAATTTCCAAGTTTGATGGTATGGCCTTCCTCGATGATATGCGCGGCTACTGATGAACGAATCGTGGCTCTCGGGTTTCCCACTTGCTGCCTCCCTCATGTGTTCAGTGACCCTCGTTGTTGCTAGCCTCCTTGTTTGTCCGATGTAAACTTTGTCGCAGTCGCCACAGGTGATCCGATATACTCCGCTCTTCTCCTCGAGGCTCATGGGCATGGGGTCCTTTACGCTTCCTAATAGCGTCCTGAGAGCTGAATTATTGCTAGAGCCAACGACCTGTAAATTATATTCAGAAAAGAGATTGTTAATTTTGTAAAGTAGGTATGAGTTAGGGATGCTTATACGCCTTGTACATTCCTTGTTGGATTGCTCAAATAACGTACTTAAGTGATCCCTTACACAATGCCAGGTTTTCTTCTGGATTAGTCGATGTTTTCCGCGTTAAATCCATTTTTATTGGCAGTATCAAAGATGAACTCCCGTTCCCTCATGTACCCATTGTTCGTAAGCGGATACGTTACGAGTCGATGTATCCAACAATTATAGGCAGCCATCTTTTGTGATGGCGTATGGTTTGAGGTCGCTGGGATAGTACGTTGGGTAGCTGACGGTTTCCGATAGATTTCAAATTCCAACTTGCCGTTATTATTCAGAATGACAAGATCCAAGAAAGGAATTGACCCATTCTTTTCCTTCTCAACTGTAAATTCAATTCTGTGGTGAATTGAAAAAAATAAAAAATGGCGCGCGCTAAATTATGAGTCAAACGCGACACCGGTTAGTAACCCGGTACAAGACCTACCTAGCTTCGCAATTAATAAATCTTCGCGCGAATTATCCAAAAAACAGTTGAGCTTATTAAATAAAGGTTTTGCGTTCTCAATACCCCCAGCGAAAATAATAGAAGAAACCGTCGTGAACATCGAAGCCGGAATAAAATTCTTAGACAGTGATACGAAGGAAGAAATAAGATTAGGAGTTAAACAAATAATAAAAAACAGCGTACAACCCTTAACCAACCAACGCGACAGACAGACGGCACGCGAACTGAGGGAGCTACCGGTTTGTTTCCTCAAAGCCGACAAAGGTAACAACGTGGTGGTGATGGATGAGGAAGCCTACGATCGCGCCGTGTTTGAGAAACTTGGAAACGGGAATTTTTTCGAGCTACGAAAAGATCCCCTTGCTGATTCCATCAAAAGAGTCGATCGGGCCCTGAAGGAAGCAAGCACAGTGTTCGAAAATGCTACGCGATTACGGATGCCGAACCCATCGCTACCGCGAATACGTTGCCAGCCCAAAATCCATAAAGAAGGCGACGAAATGCGAGAGATCATCGCAGATCGGAACTCGCCGACTTACAACATAGCGAAGTGGATAATACGGGAATGTCAGGCATTGGGGGAAACTAATGGTAGGTATTCAGTGAAGAACTCCCAAGAGCTGATCCAACGATTACAGGGCATCGATAACATGAAAGACGACGAGATTATGTTATCTTTTGATGTAAAATCGTTGTTCCCCAATACACCAGTGAAACAATCAGTATTCGAATTCGAGAACTGGCTGAACCGGTTTGATTCTACCCTGGAATGGAAGAAAAAAGTTCGAATTTATACTAAGCTTGCGAGCCTCTGTATGAACGAGAACTACTTCACATTCCGGGTAAGGTTTATAAAACCACTATGGGAGTAGCGATGGGTAACCCTCTCTCACCGCTGCTCACTGAGAGGTTCATGTCATCCATCGAAGACGAAATTGAGGCAAGAGGTTTGATGCCGAGGGTATGGTTTAGATATGTGGATGATATATTTGCCGTTGTCAAGAAGAATGACATAGATCATATCCTTACCTCAATAAATTCAATTCACCACAGAATTGAATTTACAGTTGAGAAGGAAAAGAATGGGTCAATTCCTTTCTTGGATCTTGTTATTCTAAATAATAACGGCAAGTTGGAATTTGAAATCAAACAATAAATAAAAGCTGGATAGTGATTAATTGTGTATTAATATTGAATATAGTTAACCAGTGAACATATACAAACAACATATAGAATTTGGGGCCCTGGCAGGCTGTCTTGGATTCAGATTTGCTTCCCTTAATCGTCTCCTTACTGTGCAGACACTAACAACTACTCCACGAACACGCCTCAGGGTCCGCTGTCCAGCAACACCCCATTTCGTAACGTACTTGGAACAATTTTGGGTTTTTTTGTTATAAGTGGCAATAATTTAAAAAGTGCGAAGCAAATATTGATAAAAAGGGCACTATCAGGTAGCTAAAGTTTCAAACTTTTAAACGACATGCGACTTTTAGGGATAACTATCATACTTTCCAAAAAACACGTACAAATACACGCGCTTTCAGGTTGAGTGGATAGCTTTGCGGCCGAGTGTAGTATAAAATCAATAACACGTTCTGATAAAAGATTCATATAAATGCTGTAGAATTTTCATTGGTATTTTAGGAATAATTTTGTAACAACTTCGTATAATTTATTATACAAACATCTCAAATTCAATATTTTAATACAAATTTCGGATAAATTTTAAAAATTCATATAAACAAAATTTATATGAGTACATCGCTGTTTATTACAATTCATACTAAAAAATGTATGATTGAGCTTTATACATTCAGTTGGTATAAAAAATATACCAGAATTTTAAATCTATTTTCAGATTGGTCTAATTAAAAGAGTTACAGGATGAAAGGCGTTAGCCTTTCTTCTGGAACGCGTTTTTTGTGCACAGTTCTTATTTATTGCTTATAAAATATATTTACAAAAAATATTCACTATGCATTAAAATTCTAAGAAACCCTCGTATTGCGGGCGCAGCCCTCTGTACGCTCGGTATTTTTTCGACTTTGTGGTCAGTTATTTAACAAGGACAAGTCTGCTCTAGAAAGTATTCTTCACTCGAAATCTTATAACGAAATAATTTTATAACACTCTCTGCAAAAAAAACCTAAATAAAGCTATAATGAAAAATAAATTTATCCGCTTTCCTTTTCATTGGGAATGCACTCTTGGTTGTGTGCTTGTGTGTTAAATCATTTCGCCCACACTAATAACTATTCTAACCTTAATCTAGTCGACATTTATACGCAGAGGTATGGAATGTTTCAGTGTACATGGCACAATGTGTACAATCGTCAGAAATCTCTTGCAAAAACAATGATCAAATAAAACCCAAACGAAAATTGAGTCTATAGCGCATAGTATTATATTTCCTTCAGCAATAACTTGCATCGTGTAACCTGTCACACTTTGTTAGCCACAACACGACTGTGTTACATCTTTTTGAAATGGGAAGAGAAATGAAGACGACAGTCACTATACACTATAAAACATGTCGTTTGATTCGGACTCTACAATTATTATTGTTTTTGTCACGCATGTACATTTTCAAAACGCTCAGAATTCGTTCTTTTCTAATTAGTTCAGTAACAACACTAATTTTGTAATTGGCTTTCAAACCCTTGAGAAAAAAGACAAAAAAGACACAATTTAGTGTAAATATATGTACATACTTTAAGAGCATTAAAAGTATTTCTTGTACACTTGGGAGCAAAAAAATCGACCCACCCCAAATGCTTCCGTTCTAAACACGATTACTCAAAAAATAATAAACAGTCTGTTTTTGATTTAAACTCTGTAAAATCAATAAAAAAACATTATTTTATTAAATTGTGTTAAAATCCATGAAATAAAAAACCGTAACCCCCTCCCCATTTTCCGCAATGTTTGTCGTCACAGCGTTTGGGGTGAGTCGATTTCTTTGTTCCTAAGTGTATTTTGAAATAAAAAGCTACTCCTGACGAAATAAAACTTATTCAATCACAGCTGGTTTGGATAGATTGTTTAGTTTAGGAATTTTATCTCAAATTGATTGAATAAATATCCCCACGGAATATTTTTGCAAAGAAAAGTGAATTTTTTTCACTGTGAAAAGTGGAAACATGCACATTCTAGGTTTGTTCCTCACACTGCGATTGTTTTTTTACGACCGTTTCGGAAGCAACGTAGTGGTTTAGGTTAGTACTGAAGAAGGAAGTACGTTGCTTCCGAAACGGTCGTAAAAAAACACTTGCAGTATAAGGAACAAACCTAGAGTGAACCAACTGCAAGAACCACGAACATAGTGAACATTTCAAAATATCGAAATCACGGCGCGAAATTAAAGTGATCGAAGTCATAGTATTTATTATTTTCTGCCACTCGTATGTTCGTACATACGTAGGTAATTACATTCTGAATATAGCTGTTTTTGTTTCATGTAATTACGTCAAGCAGAATGGTATTTGACTTCCCAATATATTTTTCGAAAATAAAAAACAATTCAGTGAAAACATTGACGAACAATTGAGGTAAAGTGCCTCCCACTGTTCTAAGCATGCATTTTCATTCTTTTTGCCAAATTTCTCCTCAACTTTTTCCTCAATATGCAACGTCCTTGTCTGACTGCAGGCAAAATATTCTCAATATGTGTAAGTGGGACATCAGAGATCCGAAATCTATAGTCACTATAGATATTTCTCTAACACCCACATTCCCTCATCATTCAGAGTCATACAAATTCATCTTAAAGCAATTCCATTATCATTCACCTGATCACACTAAGAATTCATCATTTTCACATCAGACATCATCTCAACATACAAGTTGGTAATCCACCAACAATAAATATAATAAATCTGATCAATTGACTTCAGAGACCACAACCGAAATCTAAACAAGTTGTACACTATTCCAAAGTGTTTGCACTACTCATGTACTAAATAAACTTCCTAGAGGGTCCGATTTAGAGTCTACTGTTGGTCTAGTAGTGTGGGCCTGGGCACATGGCACGTACCAATGGATATTCAATTGAGTAAAAAAAATCAATTTTCATCTTTCTTCGAAAACCAATTTATCTTAAGTGATACACACACTTGACCTGGTTCGGAAATGTCCAACTGAATAATTTTTTGATTTTGTACGATTGCGTGTAATGTGCGCTAATGCAAATATTCTAATTGGTGAATGACAGAGTGGTCTTTCGAGCTAAACTTCAATGATTTGTTTATTGCTAGCGACGATGGTCGATGAAGTCAATCAGGTACACGTATCTATGGAAAGAAAAATATTTTAGATTAATAGTGTTTGACATATAACACATTTTATCGCTTGTTAAGTATTTTCGGCAGAACCATTCCATTTTATGGATTAAAGATTGTCAATTAAGTACATAGTAAGTGAAAAGTAAGCACACGAATAAACATATATTTTTTACCATTTAATGACATTGTGTTGTCTGGTTATTGGAATAGAGGCCTTTAAAGTACAGTACAGTACGCAAGTTTAAATTCTAGGATAGAATTTATATGGTGGCGTCAAAAATAAGGCTCATGGACATTCAGATCAATTAAATCAATAGTAATAATACGATCAAACATCTCGGCAAAACATTATGAAGATCATAGCCCCTCGAAAAGCGAAACCGTCAGCCAAGGTTTTTGAATCTATTTTATTAACTTTTCAGAACCTAAAGCTTAAAATCCTACCTATTATAACTTTTTACTATCAAAAATATTAAGAGGAAATATTTCAAAAATGATGAAAAACAACGTCGTCCTATCCATCGTATTTCGCATAAACATCAAGCTGTATTCCGAAGCAGTGCTAATTGGCTCTTCTGCTTGGATAATAAAATTTAAGAGAACTTAAAAATAATATTTTGATGATAACATTCACCGGGCGCCTGGTAGCTCATATAGATGCATAGAAGTTGCTAGCGCTTTTTACAAATGGAACGCCCTAAATTAATTATCCAAAAATGGAGACTGCTAATTGACATTTTAATATTGTTAGGATTTTCTAGTCCAGGAAAAAATCTAAATTTTTTCGCAAAAATGCAGAAGTTGGGTAGTACTCGTACCAGCAAAGTTGACAAAGCCAAAGTCAATAGGATAAGTATTTAGGATAGTTCCGGAGGAAATAAAACACCAAATAACGGTACAATCGGCCACATTTTCTCTTTGTATTGTTTTTAAGAATTCTGATAAGAAAATCCCAACGGGACTCCATTTTCTCTTTGTATTGTTTTTAAGAATTCTGATAAGAAAATCCTAACGGGACTCCGGTTTTTAGACCTTGTATTATTAAAAAAACAAGCAGACTACTGAAATTTGTCTGAAATTGTCTCAAAGTTTGAAGGAAATACCGTTATAACTTTCCGACATATTTCAAGTGGAACCATCCTATTGAATGGCAGTTTATATACTTGCTTCCTTCTGTGATTTGTTTTTTTTTTTTTATTATTATTATTTCAGATATTGTATAGGACACATTAACCCTTCTGTCGGCACAAAGGTCTGGCCAAACCTTTGGCACTATTTTTTGGTAAAAGAACACGGAGAGAAAAATGTGCAATGAATTCAACTAAATCATACAATGAAATTCACAACATTCAATTTCACTAAATTTGTAGTAAAAGTTATTAAAATGTAGTGAAATTGATTACAATTGCCTATTGTAAAAATGATCGCAGTGTAACGGCAAAAATCATTGCATGATATTTTAATGTATAGTTACATTTATTGCGTTTCAGGTAATTTTCACCGCACAGCCTGTAATAATTATTATTGCATGGTGTAATAGTTTTCATCATTTCGTACGTGAAATTAACAAGAGCGCGGATTTCCGACTCTCTTGCATTTTTTAAAGTCCAATGTGAATATGTGCACGTTAATTTTGAGATCTTTTTCGCATCAACGGAATCAATTTCAAGTTTTTTGTCAGTTTTTATTTTTAATCAACAATTTAGTTGCATTTATATTGGATTTTACTGTAATTTTTCATTGACTGGAATTGACTTAAAAACGATACCGACGCAGCCGAAATTTGGATACCCTCCGCTCAGTGGCGGAACAACTTCACTCGGGGCCCTCCCGCCAACTTTGTGAGTGGGCCCCCTACACTGAGAAAAAAAGCAGAGTGAAATCAGTCGAAAATACTCTTGAACGTCGATCCACACTTTTCAGTCATCAGTCATTTTCCATACAAGTTGACAGATTGTCAGTTAATTGATTGACTGACAATCTGTCAATTTGTATGGAAAATGACTAGAAAGTGTAGATCGACCTTAAAACAACTCTTTTGAAACATGATTTTGCCGTTACTGTTTCTACTTAAAATAACTTTGCTAAGAGCTACGAGTACTTTGACTCTTTGCATTCTTATATTGAGAATAGCGTTCTTATCGTTGCGTTCGTTAAATTAACGCTTTTATCAATTTTTTTTTTATTTTCAAATAAAAGCATTCACTGAGCGCAACATTGAAATCTATAGGTGGTGGAGATATTTAGGCATTGTAAATTACTTGTGCCTACAATGGGATTCGATCCTGCGAACCTATGATATGAAGACGAGCGTCCTATCTAACGTATAATGCCGCACATACACGGTCAATCCTAATCCTTTTTTTTTTATTTCCGCTCTGTCAAAATCTAAGAAAATATATGAATTTGACAGAACAAAGAATATAAAAGGATTCGTACACTTCGTGTGTAGGTGGCCTAAGTTTGCAGCTTGCTAGACAATTGAAAAAAAAGCGACACGTTATTAATTCAACTCTATTCCTTGTTTCAGCTTTAAATTTAAGTGTGCACTAATTTAAATCCTTCAATTTAAGAACGTTTTAAATTCAATATGGAAATCTTGGCAAATCTGTGGCCTCTGCACCACAGCCCTAATGACCGTGTATATACCGCAAGCAAGTATTGGACTAGTTTTAACTAAGTTTAGTACCACTCTCAAACTATTTTGTTCGTGTTTAACAAAGTCGATTGGAGTTTAGAAAAAAAGTTAAGAAAAGGTACTATCACCAAAAATGTTTTAAGATAGTTTATTTCCCGAGGGACCTAAAGAATCTTTTTGCCCATATGATACTTATGAAGGAAAAGGGTGTGTCGGATCACAAACCGCGGCTACAGTTACAACAAATAGCGCAGCCATGCAAAACAAATATTTTTTGGTGAAAATTTGAGGATTCGGATTGTCTTATGAACTTTCAAGGATTTTAGGACAATATTTTATCTGTTTTTCTAAGGCCCCTGGTGAAAGAAGAACAAGAAATTTAGCATTTGTTCTGACTTCGAAAAGTGTATATCTCTTCTTGTCTATAAAAAATGTCTACGTTTTATGGTTCGTGAAATCTTTCAAGTGGCTTTTGGGCCCCTAAATATCGTGGGCCCCCCCGCAACGCGGGCCCTGCGGGCCCTTATGCGCCGCCCCTGCCTCCGCTCCTCTCAGGCTGAAAGTTTTTTCGGGCGTACCTACGACTTGTATTTAATCCCCCCATTCTTTTCCTTCTGTCTTTACAAAAGTTCCGTTGCGTCGAAAAACAATATTTCGTGGGCAAATAAAAATATTTACTCAGGAACATTTATTGGGAGGTGCGGGAGCATGGCCCCATAGTATGTTGAAAAAATTGGTGTAAAAAATGTTTCTTAGAAGAACCAAAATGGGGGGGGGGGGGGGTTGGGTGTGCATGGCAGCCCCATGGTCCGATTTGATGCATTCTTACATATGTTTTGTGTGTTCAATAGAAACACATTTGTGTGAAATGTGGCTGAAAATGGTACACAAATTAAAAAGTTTTTCTTAGAACCTAATTTGAGGAGTTGGGTTTGTATGGCAGCCCCATGACCCCATTGTTCGATTTTACCGCTTCAAACATACAAACTGTCTGCTGCAAAAAGGAACATTTGTGCAAAATTTCAGCTTCATAGCTTTTAAGTTGGCTGAGTAAAACGCGTCGCAACAGACAGACAGACGGACAGACAGACAGACGGACATAGCTCAATCGACTCCCCAAGTCATGCTGATCATATATATATACTTTTTATATGGTCAGAGATGCTTCCTTCAATGCGTTACAAACTTCAAGACAAAGTTAATATACCCTTTCACTCTATGAGCGAAGGGTATACAAATAATGGTGAAAGGACATTCATTAAATTTAATAAATACGAAAAAAATACAGATATAAATTTTTTTTCAATGTATCGAGATTTTCGAGATTTTTATAGTGGAATAAATGAGGCTATAAACGATCATGATTTAATCAAGTCTTTGAAAATAAAAAAGGCGCCTGGATTTGACAAAATTTCCAATATTATTTTAAAAAAACCTTTCCAAGAAAGCTCTAGTTAGACTCAAGTTTTCAATTAATAGCTGCCTCAAAATATCGTACTTCCCTGATCGCTGGAAACATTCCAATGTCATACCATTACCAAAATCTGGAAAAGACGCTAGAGAACCTAGCAACTATAGACCAATTGGCCTGTTACCACCATTAACCCTAATTTACTAACAATACGTAAAATTGACGTGTTCTCTCACATTATACTGTGTATAAGCTGTTCGACGAGTCTGGTTGACTACTCACTGCAGCAGTGCTTTCCTCAGTTAGTTGTTGCATGTCCATATGAGTGGCAGCATCCTATCTGTGGTCTATGGCGGTAAGTTTAGCAATGTTCTAGATGCTACTACCTATTTGACGTGTAAATAGTAATACCAATAGAAAATAGCATGTAATTTATACGTCTTGTTAGTAATATAAGCGCATTTTCCGAGGGCATATTTTGGTCAAATAATGTTTGTCTGTGGCACTGAAAGATGATAAGCTCGGTAAAATATGTAAACTGGGAAAGCGACTGTAGGAAAATATGAACACGTCAAAATTACGTGTTGTTAGTAATAACGCCCTAAATGGTCATGTTAGTATTCCAGGCTTAAGCAAAATTTTGGAAAAGGTAGTACTATCGCGGCTAAGCGAGGCAACAGAACGGCAAAACATTATCCCTGATTTTCAATTTGGGTTCAGAAAACAGCACTCAACCACACACCAAATTTATCGGCTAAACAAGCATATTAAGGATCCGTAGGTGTTGTTGCACTTGACATTGAAAAGGCTTTCGACTCGGTCTGGCATGACGGTTTGCTGTACAAATTAATACAGTTCAATTTACCAGTGTACCTAACAAAATTTGTTCAATCCTTCCATTCAGATAGAACCTTTTCTGTGCAAGTGAATGACTCCCACTCAAGCATTAAAACTATACCCGCTGGAGTTCCTCAGGGCTCATGCCTCAGCCCGATTCTGTTCAACATTTTCACAACTGATGTTCCCAAAAGCAGCGATTGTCAACTAGCCTGTTTCGCAGATGACGTGTGTGCATCTATTATGATCATAAAGACCCTAATCAGATTCAGTCGAAACAGGAACTTCAGCTTGAGTGCTTATACCAATTTTATTTCCGATGGAAAATCAAGCTAAATACCAACAACCACCAAAAAAAGGAAAAGAACAAACTTGCCAAACTCCCCACTAAATTTTCTTGGCATTGATATTCAATGGAGCAACGAATTAAATTACCTAGGTTTAAGTTTGGACAAAAAATTAACGGGACAATGCCTTATGGAAATAACGTCTCAGAAAATGATGAAATCCTTTTGCGCCTTATACCCTTCACTAAACAAAAAATCGAAATTATCCACAGAGAACAAACTTCTAATCTACAAGATGGTTATCCAACCAATTGCTGCATACGGCTCGCCATTATAGGGACTATATTCCAAAACTAGAAAAAATAAGATACAAATCACACAAAATAAGATTTTGAAACATCTAACGAACAAGCCTTTTTTCTATTCAACCGCTAAGTTTGACCAAGAAACTAAAATTGTAACTATGGATCTTAGAAAAAGCATAGTAACCCATGCCATGCGTTAGTCCAGAATGGCTATGTGATCACACAACCCATATGTGTTTGACTCCAAATTTATTACACTACACTCCACGGGATAATTCAAACGTCAAAATATTGTCGATGCAATTATTAACCCTTCTGTCGTCGCCTACGAGCTATTATGCCTAAGGTGTAGCTGAATTTTCTGTGAAATCAATCTTAATTTTTGAAGAGGTTTAATTTTGGATCTTGAAACAGTTTACATACTATGTCTTACGATGATGCGCCGTTTTTTCGTTTCTTTAGATATAGTTTACATTTCGCCGAACGTTTGATCGCATTTGCGGCCGTCGGTTCCTTTGAAATATATATGGAAAGGGGTGGAAAATATTGTTGAACGATATTTTTCATCAAGATATAGTACCAATGGTCTGTCTGGATCTTTACGCCAACAGAAGGGTTAAATATCACGTTGGCATTTGAATAAAATTTTCACGCATACTATGAACTGCAATAGTGTAAAAACGGTGCCATTTTTATTTTCTGATGGCCACTCTGGACTAACGCATGGCATGGGTTACTATGCTTTCTCTAAGCTATGGATAAGCTAGTTAATAAAAACATTCAGGAATTTCGGGCAAAATGCCAAAACACCTTACCATTGGTGCTTAGCTTTTACTATTTTAAATTTAATTTGTATGTACATAATTAGTTAGTTAGTTTTTTTTCGTCACATGAGGTTTTAAGTTCGATCTTTTTTCTCTTCGGCAGTCTCCACCAGTTTAAAAATTTATCAACTAATGTTGCAATTAATATTATACTTTAGAGTTAAAGCCCTAGCCGGTATCTACTATAAATTATATGGGCTGTGTGAAGTTAGTCATTTTTTTGAAATTAGGTCCTTTTGCTCGGTGAACCGTTTGTTCTACAGCGGCTACGTTTGTTCTTGATTGTTCGCCAATTAATATCGTTTGTTCTTCTCTAATTATTTAATTACAGCAACTTTAAAATTGTGAGTGTGAACTTAGCCAGTCATTTTTAAATATGGGTCGGAAAGGTATAGGTTTGGTTGGTATCAATCGAAAGCCAGACGTTTGTTCATTTTGTAGGGCGTTTGTTCATCCTGGAAACGGAAGGATACAGGAATTATTAAGGAAGAGAGACGTCATCTTCACTCAACCAACGCCATCTACTCAGCTCAGCTGTACGATTATGGTGTGGATCTTGCATAAATTGTTCGCGGGACACGGGTTGCCCGTACAGCTGAGCTGAGTAGATGGCGTTGGTTGAGTGAAGATGACGTCACAATTAATCTCTTTTTCCTTAATAATTCCTGTATCCTTCCGTTTCCAGGATGAACAAACGCCCTACAAAATGAACAAACGTCTGGCTTTCGATTGATACCAAACCTATACCTTTCCGACCCATATTTAAAAATGACTGGCTAAGTTCACACTCACAATTTTAAAGTTGCTATAATTAAATAATTAGAGAAGAACAAACGATATTAATTGGCGAACAATCAAGAACAAACGTAGCCGCTGTAGAACAAACGGTTCACCGAGCAAAAGGACGTAATTTCAAAAAAATGACTGGCTAACTTCACACAGCCAATTATATGTTAGTGATAAGATAACGCTGAATAAAGATAGAATTGAATTTAATCAAGTCTAGAATAAAAAAAAAAATTTTCTTCAATTGTTGAAATTACGTTCAACACTACTGGAAGAAACGCACGCCCAGGACTGACTTTAAGACATGGCAAACAGCACTATTACTCTTGGCGGCAGGTCTTACGGGCTGCAAATCTTCGCTGCTAATGTGTTTATCAGTTCAATTTCACGGAATTTCGGTTTGTTTGTTTCAAATTTCAGCACATGAACACTTTTTTCCTTGATACACTGTTTCCCAACAGGTGGTCTCTGCGAGAGACACGTAAGTGGTCCGTGGAACGTTCTGCGGGAGAATTTTGTCAAAATATGTGCCTTCAGTTTTAAGAAATAAATTTCAAATAATTTCAAAATAAGTTTTAGACTTCTGAGACCCCACATAATATCGATTTTTTTTTTAAATAGCATCTTTACTGCGGATAATTCACCTAATCAATCACAATTGATCGATATTTCTTCTATATGTAGTTTGTAAAATCTTTGAATATGAAAGAGTTCCTGAATCAAGTTTAGTCGCAATTTCAACGTAAGCGAAAAATAATTGCCCGCGTACATACTCTCTCTATATAAACATTAAAATATTCAAAAGTTCAGGTATAATACACACGACATGTGTAAAAGTATCAAGCTATAAAAATTGCCAAGAAATTAGTACTCTCAGCGGCATCTTTGATTGTGTCGTCTTCAGTGCTAGATTTATGGCATTTTCCCGGGTCTCAAATCCACATTATCTGGTGGCATTAAGACAACATCTATAATATACGTTGATGATACCGGTCCATTGGCGACGGCTGGTATGCATATGCACAATTTCTCCAGAGGAGACGAGCACGATTACAGAAGAAAACTTTTTCAGCAAACCTAACTCCTCATACATCTAACTTACAACAAGCGGGGATCTAGTCAGATTGGAGATACAGCGAGCTCAACTGCTAGAAATATCCCACCATTAACATCATATTCCCCATGTTTAATGAATGCAATTGCGGACCGGTGTATGTTTGCTCTCTCCTACTTTTCTCCTCTGATGCTTGAGATCCATACTATCTTCTACTTCTGCTGCTTCAATTTCTTCTTCACCATATAATGTATGGTTGATATAGGGAGTGATGCTGATGATGCTTGAGGATGATCTTCATATGGTCATGGTAAGGTGTAAGCTCTTGGGTGATTGTTCTGGCTTAGAGAGACAGCTTATGGCAGAGACGACGACACCACCTCGCACCACTGCAGCCAAGCTGTATGATGATGATCTTTTAAGCGGTTCAATCTATCCTCTTATCTTTCACATATTACATACTTCTTTTCGATTGAGCCGCAATTGCATGTAAAAGACGTGAAGAAGTAAGTAACAGTTAACATACACAGTATGATCGCAAATGATGGCAAGTCAGTAGTCAGTCTGTCGGAGACCACGTCTTAAGATAGTATTGAGTCGCGTGCTAACTCGTACAGTAAAGACTTAAGTCCGAAACTTAGTGTATGTCTTTTGAAGAAAAACTATTGCAAGTGTTTGAGATAGATACAAAAAAAAAATTTAAGTCATTGTGCCGGTGATTGCAGGTGCATTTATACTAAATGTGCGGAAGTATATTTTTGCCCCTTAAAGTGCAGTGTGCTAATATCTATTATAAAATATCGAAATACATTTATTGAATAGTGTAGATAAGTCCACTTTCGCTATCTACCAAGAGTATTGGGCGAAGGTTTATTTCGCCGGGTTGACTGAAATATTGATTTACGATAATATTGTCGCGTTCATAGAGTGAGCATTTATCGAGAGACCGTTATCGCGTAAATCGGATTGGTTTTTCCCTCGAACATTTTTATGATTCATGCACCAGTTCCGGATTACCATATTTTTGCAATTAGTTTTTATGCTAAAAGTGAGAGTGTGAAGTGTGTCACTGTCATTCGGGTTTTAAGCTCACCACAGTTAATGCTAATAATAATTACTTCGAAATATTGTGAAACTCTTCTGAAAACCTATACCTTAATCGCACAAGCAACTCGTGTTTGTTCCATTCAAGATCGTTGACTCGATAAGTGCAAAAGACATCGATTGGCAATATTCTCATATCTTACGATCCCTTTTCAATTGTCTAGGTACACACATGCAAAGGTGAATATAATTCATCTATGGCTGCAATTTACTATCTTGGCAAATTTTAAGTGAATAATTTTGCGGTCTGGAGCGCCTTGTTTCATCAATTTGTATTATTATCAGATTGGTATGCCACAAGGTTGTGTAATGGTACCATCAGCGATTACTATACATATATGACATAAGTGTGACGCCAGCATTGTGAAGAATTATTGTGCATTCGGGTTTTGGTTTCTATTGTTGTCAACCATATACATAATATAATAGCTTTTTTTGAACGGTTTTTAAACACGTTAATAGACATAAACATTTCTTTGTTTGTGTCTTCGGCTCGTAATTGTCCAGGAATCGACACATTGTTCCTGTCATAAAAATTTAATAAGCCTCTTTCATTGTTTAAGATTCCGAAATTTTTAATAAAATTGATCGTGGTAAAAAAAAACGATACGTTTCCAATCGGTAATAAAATTGTGGCAAATTTTGCAAAAATATTTATAGAAATGCGCAAAGGAAGTGCAGTTTAGATAGCTGAAAAATTAATCAGAAAATACTGGAAGCGTAGTGTAAGAAATGTCCAAATTGGAAAAAAATTAATATCAAATAGAAAGTGAATTTTCTTAAATAAATAAGAAAGATAATTTTAATTTTCGCCAATTTTTCGCAATATCTCTGGTGAGTACATAATGTTTTCTAGTCAGTAAAATTTTTATTATATTACGTACTTATTCATTAGCTTTTCGTCAAGGAATATTATGTAAAGCGTACATAGCGTGCATATTAATGTTTTAGTGATTTTATTGTGTTCAAAGCCAAGTCAGTAAACTTTCCCAAAGAGTTTGACTGCAGTCTAATGAAGTAGTAATTTAAACTACATACATTATGCGTTCCCATCATAGATCATACAAATGTTCTCATAGTGATCCATTTCATTTTCATCATTCAAATTGAATAATCTCAAACACCCATAGCATAGAACACATTCAATCCAGTTCATTATAATGTTCCTCCGAGGTGATCATGAACAATAAATTCTTATTGTGTGAGAATATTCATAACTCCCGTTAATTGCTTATAAGAAGGAGCCCCGGATGGCGGTCTTTTTTCTATAATACTGTTGCACCGTGAAAAGTGAATTTTTGCTTTCATCACTGCGCTAACATGATCATCATCACCGCATTGTACTTTTATTCAGTATCGAATTAGATGATAAATCAATTTCATTGTACGCCAAGCAATTACAAGTACAATTGAGGAGTACTAGTACATGTGGTACGTATTTTTTTCTGAGTTCATGCGATGAAGTGGCATTTTATATTTTCATCTTTGCAGAAAACATCAAAAGGTTGTTATAGTTTATTATATGAGATTTTGTAAAAGATGGATATTTAATAATAATATTATTAAGGGAATTTGGATTTTTTTTTCACTTTGTGAGACAACAAAAATTATGTTGTTAGTTGTAATAGTCTGGTCACCAGTTTAGTTAATAGTTTGGATAATTATCAAATGTTTGAAAAATTTTGCTGCTATAACGCGATCCAAACTTTAAAACGTTCCTCTCACAAGTAGATAGATAGATAGAGAGATAAGGTTTTATTGATAAATTCATTGTAAATGTACAAAAATAGTTGCATATAAAACAAAGGTATGGCATGGCAATAAGCCGTCTGCCCGAGCAGATTAACATTTAAGACTCGTTATGTTACATTTAGTTGTATTATTATATTGATAAATTCATGCTTTGCTTCACTAATTCATTAGTTTTTTATTTTAAGTTATATTATTAATTACTTTTTTTTAAATTAGGACATGTTGCATTCATTATTAAGTGAATTCATTTAAGATGAGCTGAATGCTGGGTGATAAAGTTCACACAACTCCATATTCTGCATGTTTATCTACCCAGCATTCACCATCATTTTGTTTTTAGTGGTATATTTAAAATGCTTCGTTGATAATTTTCAATCGATATGACAGCGCTGTGTTGCAAAAATCGTATAGCCGGTTCCAGTTTGACCCATTCAAGATGTCCTTCACCTCCGCCTCCGTTAGTGTGTTTTTCCTAAAGCATTCTCGCCTAATCTCCTTAAAAACTGGGCACGATCCCACGAAGTGGAAGATATCCTCCCTGACCATCAAGTTACATAGGTTACATAAAATAGGTAGGTCGTCTCGATGTGGTATGTAATTTAAAGGCAGCAGCTCTCCACGTGCTCGAAAGATTAGGGATATTGGGGATGTGGTCTGGCTGGTCTAGCGGTTAGTGCGCGTACCTTCGGTGCACAGGGTCATGAGTTCTAATCTCATCGTGTTCCATGGTTTTTTTGGAACTCACGAGCTTGTGACGGACTATGATCTCACTCAGATGTTAAACGAGTACCAATTTAAGGGGATAAGTAACACTGCTGAGCGTGATGCTGATCTCATTACCTCAACAAAAAGCAGATAAGATCTTGGAAATAGGATGTCACTAATACATCCTGCGGCCTTAGTCCAATGTTGGATTGTCGCGCCTGTTATTTTTTTATATATTGAGAATAGCGTTCTTGTTGCATAGTAAATTACCTGCGCCTACAATGGGATTCGTGAACCTATAATTTGAAGACGATCGCCCTATCTACCCTAATGCCACACACACACGATCAATCCGAATCCATTTTTTTTTTTAAATTTTCATTCTGTCATAACAAAAGAAAATGTGCGAATTTGCCTTAAACGAAAATCCATAAAATGGATTCGGATGCTTCGTGTGTGGGCGGCCTAAGTTTCTAACTTAGACAGTTGAACAAAGCGACACGTTATTAATTCCACTGTATTCCTTGCTCCAGCTTTAAATTTAACTGTGCTCGAATTTAAATCCTTGGATTTTAAGAACGTTTGTACTAAATATAAAATTAAATGCAACAATCTTGGCAACACTCCTTTCAAATCAAATGTGGCCTCTGCACCAAAGCCCTATTGACCATGTATGTATATACCGCAAGCAAGATAATATATTTTAGTCTTCAACGACATACAGACCATACAAGTTAGTTAGAACTAAGCTTAGTACCACTCTCAAATTATTTTGTTCGTGTTTGACAGTTCATGAAAAAGTGGATTGGAACTTAGTGCGAAAGTTTAAAAGAGGTACTATCACCAAAAATGTTTTAAGATAGTGGGTCGGATTATAAACCGCAAATACAGCAAATAGCGAAGCCATGCCAGGAGCATTTTTGTGTGAAAATTTGAGGATCCGGATTGGTGAAAGAGGAACAATAAATTAAGCATTTGTTTTGACTTCGAAAAGTGTATATTTCTTCTTGACTACAAAAAATATCTAGGTCGGAGTGTTGTTTTTATGGTTTGAGAATTCTTCCATGTGGCTTTTGGGCCCCTAAATCTCGTGGGCTCCCCCGCCAAGCGGGCCCTGCGGGCCCTTATGCGCCGCCCCTGGTTGTGATGATATCGCATGTTCCGCATTGGATCTTAAAATTGAATTCCTTACTTCGGTTGTTAACATATAAAGTGCATTCGCCGATTCGAATGTCCCATTCCAGTTGAGTTGCGTCCCATGTTCGTAGGCTAGCTCTTGTAAGTCGCTAATAAGTGTCTTCTTTGTGGATACTATTTGCATCAGTACCTTTTTTGGTAGTCGCTTGACTTCCATATTCGAAACTTTCAGCACACATGCGTTTTTAGTGTGCCTATGAAAAGTGGATCCAGCCCCGTTTCTCGTATAAGCATGTAATTCGGTGTCGTCATGGGGAGATGGAAAACCATTTTTAAATAGAATCGCTGTAGCTTCTCGACTTCATCGTATTGATGTCCTCCCCACACTTGGGCTGCATACAACAAAATGGACTTTGACGCCGCTTTGAATATGTTATACTTAGCCGTGTGACATATATCCGGGTTAATAAAGCACTTCTGCCATACAGAGCTAATGGCCCATTTCGCCTCCTTCAATTTTTCCCTTAGATGCTTTTCCATAGATAAGTTGCTTGAAATAAGCACGCCCAGATATTTGTAGGTTTTGACCACTTTGATTTCCTGCCCATTGAAGAACCACTTTTCATTTTGAGCAAGTATGTGCCATTTCTTGAAAGCCATTATTTTGGATTGTGCAATATATTTCAAGGTGCTCAATCATTTTTTGTAGGTCACGCGGCGTTTCGGAGAACAACAAAATATTGTCTGCGTATAGTAGCCCTTACAGCACCATGTCGGATGCGTTCGCACCACCAGGCATATCTTCAAGTATATCATCGACATAAACAGAAAAGGCTTCCGGGCTCAGCTTGCAACCTTGACGAACGCCTACATTTGTTGCAAACGACTCTGACAATTGCTCTCCATTCCATATCATTGCTTTCGTATTTTCATACAGCTGTTCGAAAACATCTCCAAATTTACGCGACATTCCCTTGTTATAAAGTTTATAAAACAGGGACCGACGATCCACCGTGTCAAACGCTGCTTTAAAATCGATGAAAAAAGCATAAAGTTAGCGACCTTCATCCAGAAATAGTCGAGCCCAGTTGTAAAGTATAAATACATTGTCGTACACTGCTCGTCATCAGATTAGCACACCCCTTCGCATGAATAATTTCGGCTGATTTCCAACCAAACTAAAAGAGCTAAAATTTCAAAATTATAACTGTTAATAGTCTATTCAATTCTAAGTTAATTAACACAAAAAGAATTGTGTTTACATTTTTTATTATTGATTTATAATTGTTTTTCGAAAAAGAACACACAAAATAGCCATTTAAAATTTGTCATCAGGATAGCACATGTAATTTCTTTTTTGTCTATCTTCCACAATTAAAGACGTAGAACCCCTAATTGTTTGTGGTTGTTTGAGTGAGATATTAACTTTAATATGAATAAGGGAAAATCATTATCTGCGGAAGAGGGATCAAAATTTAAGGCTTACAAGGAGTCAAGGTGGACAAAAAGTGAAATTTTGAGAAAAAATTAATGAAAGTCGATAAGTTGAATCCGAATTCGTGTGTAATAAATAGCGATAAGATAAAAATAACAGAGGCGATAAAAATTGAGTATTTGTCAATCCCTATGAGAGAGTAATTTTGAGAGAAGCATCCAGTCCTCATGACTCGGTCGCAAGGATTAGGGTAACTTTTGACATTAAGGTGAGCCTATTGTTCAAATAGTGATACAAAAATGCTCCACATCTAAAGAAACTAAAACTAAAGGTAAATGCGCTTAAATTAAACTCGAGAGCACTTGACATGTAATAAAGAATGGCGCTATGTTGTCTATTCGAATAAAAAGAAGTATCATCTCACAGTATCACTTGGCCGTCGAGACCATTACACAATCTGTCCGACAATGAATGCGATCCTAATGGTGTCCTTCCTAGCAAAGATCCTGGAAGTATACATTATAACTGTGTTAGTCTTCTAAAGTGAACTTCTTTCTATCCGAAAAGATAACATAGCGCCATTCTTTGTTCCATGTCAAGTGTTCTAATGATTAATTTTAACGTATTTTCCTTCGGGGAAAGTTAAGTTGGAGTTTATTCTGTAGTTTTAGTTTCTTGAAATGTAGAGTTCTGTTATCAATGTTTGAACATAAGATAGGCTCGCCTTAATGTCAAAATTTACCCTAATCCTTGTGACCGAGTCATGAGGGCTAGATGTTTCACTCAAAATAACTCTCTCATAAGGATTGACATGTACTCAATTCTTATCGCCTCTATTACTTTTACCTTAACGCTACTTATTACACACGAATTCGGATTCAACTTATCTTTTATCAACTTTTATTAATTTTTTCTCGAAATTTCACTTTTTGACCGCCTTGACTCCTTGTATGCCTTAAATTTTGGTCCCTCTTCCGCAGATAATGATTTTTAATTATTCATATTAAAGTCAATATCTTACTCAAACAACCACGAAAAATTGGGGGTCCTACGTCTTTAATTGTGGAAGATAGACAAAAAAGAATTTGCATGTGCTATCCTGATGACAAATTTTAAATGGCTATTTTGTGTGTTCTTTTTCGAAAAACAATTCATAAAATGGAAAAAATCGAAAATCCATAAAATGGATTCGGATGCTTCGTGTGTGGGCGGCCTAAGTTTCTAACTTAGACAGTTGAACAAAGCGACACGTTATTAATTCCACTCTATTCCTTGCTCCAGCTTTAAATTTAACTGTGCTCGAATTTAAATCCTGCAACAATCTTGGCAACACTGCTTTCAAATCAAATGTGGCCTCTGCACCAAAGCCCTATTGACCATGTATGTATATACCGCAAGCAAGATAATATATTTTAGTCTTCAACGACATACAGACCATACAAGTTAGTTTGAACTAAGCTTAGTACCACTCTCAAATTATTTTGTTCGTGTTTGACAGTTCATGACAAAGTGGATTGGAACTTAGTGCAAAAGTTTAAAAGAGGTACTATGACCAAAAATGTTTTAAGATAGTGGGTCGGATTATAAACCGCAAATACAGCAAATAGCGAAGCCATGCCAGGAGCATTTTTGTGTGAAAATTTGAGGATCCGGATTGGTGAAAGAGGAACAATAAATTAAGCATTTGTTTCGACTTCGAAAAGTGTATATTTCTTCTTGTCTACAAAAAATATCTACGTCGGAGTTTTGTTTTTATGGTTCGAGAATTCTTCCATGTGGCTTTTGGGCCCCTAAATCTCGTGGGCTCCCCCGCCACGCGGGCCTGCGGGCCCTTATGCGCCGCCCCTGGTTGTGACGAAATCGCATGTTCCGCATTGGATCTTAAAATTGAATTCCTTACTTCGGTTGTTAACATATAAAGTGCATTCGCCGATTCGAATGTCCCATTCCAGTTGAGTTGCGTCCCATGTTCGTAGGCTAGCTCTTGTAAGTCGCTAATAAGTGTCTTCTTTGTGGATACTATTTGCATCAGTACCTTTTTTGGTAGTCGTTTGACTTCCATATTCGAAACTTTCAGCAGATAGTTCACATGCGTTTTTAGTGTGCCTCTGAAAAGTGGATCCAGCCCCGTTTCTCGTATAAGCATGTAATTCGGTGTCGTCATGGAGAGATGGAAAACCCTTTTCAAATAGAATCGCTGTAGCTTCTCGACTTCATCGTATTGTTGTCCTCCCCACACTTAGGCTGCATACAACAAAATGGACTTAGACGCCGCTTTGAATATGTTATACTTAGCCGTGTGACATATATCCGGGTTAATAAAGCACTTCTGCCATACAGAGCTAATGGCCCATTTCTCCTCCTTCAATTTTTCTTTTAGATGCCTTTCCATAGATAAGTTGCTTGAAATAAGCACGCCCAGATATTTGTAGGTTTCGACCACTTTGATCTCCTGCCCATTGAAGAACCACTTGTCATTTTGAGCAAGTATGTGCCGTTTCTTGAAAGCCATTTTTTTGGATTTTTCCAGATTTACACTAAGCTTCCACTATGTGCAATATATTTCAAGGTGCTCAATCATTTTTTGTAGGTCACGCGGCGTTTCGGAGAACAACACAATATCGTCTGCGTATAGTAGCCCTTTCAGCACCATGTCGAATGCGTTCGCACCACCAGGCATATCTTCAAGTATATCATCGACATAAACAGAAAAGGCTTCCGGGCTCAGCTTGCAACCTTGGCGAACGCCTACATTTGTTGCAAACGACTCTGACAATTGCTCTCCATTCCATATCATTGCTTTCGTATTTTCGTACAGCTCTTCGAAAACATCTCCAAATTTACGCGACATTCCCTTGTTATAAAGTTTATAAAACAGGGACCGACGATCCACCGTGTCAAACGCTGCTTTCAAATCGATGAAAAAAGCATAAAGTTTGCGACCTTCATCCAGAAATAGTCGAGCCCAATTGTAAAGTATAAATACATTGTCGTATGTAAAATACCCCTTTCGGAAGCCAGCTTGATTTTCCGATACAATATTTTCTCTGCTCAACCATTCCGAAAACCTTTTTTGAAGTAGTGTCGTGAAGATTTTTCCCGAGGCATTTAAAAACGATATTGCTCTATAGCATGCCGGGTCATTCACGTCCCCTTTTTTGAATATAGGGAATATAATTGAATCTTTGATTTCCCCGGGTACATCGCCACTATTGAAAATTCGATTATATTAGAGAGTTTTAGCAAGTCGTATGGAATAAAACGACATAATTTGACATTCCATATAAAAATTCGCTTGCTTACCGTATACGAAACAAAATATTTTAATTTTGCATATCCTAAGTAGGCATAGGTGTAAAAAACGACAAATTATTTCGCCAATTTCGACTGTTTCCAGAGAATCAAATATACGGAAATACACCCATGCCTACTTGGGACATGCAAAATTAAGATATTTCGTTTCGTATACGGTAAGCAAGCGAATTTTTATATGGAATGTCAAATTATCTCGTTTTATTCCATACGACTTGCTTAAACTATCTATTCATTAGTTAGGATATGCGCAATATTCTTTATTCCGTACTTATAAAACTCCACTGGCACTGTGTCATTGCCCGGTGCTTTACCGTCTTTACACGATTGTAGGGCATCTCGTACCTCGCTCACGGTTATTTTATCAAGTATCGGGTGACTCCAATTTGGCTTTGCATACTGGATAGCGTTTTCATCAAAAACAGCTTGTAAAATTTGACAGAAGTGAGTTCTCAGCAAGTTCACATGTAAGCTGCTTCCAATTGTAAACGGTTCATTTCCTTTCAGCTGCTTCGCTATTTGCCAGAAATTTTTAGAGTTTGTGCAATCTCCCAGTGAGTTCGCTTGCTCTTGGTAGTACTTTATTTTCTTTTCCTTGCATACAGCTTTAAATCGTTTATTCGAAAGGACGTACATTTTCCTTGTTAGCTCCGTGCCGCATCTTTTAAACAATTTTAAACATGAAAACGAGCGGTTTCTGCTTTTTTTCGCAGGACTCATCAAATCATGGGCTCTTAAATGTTTTTCTCGGCTTTGTTGATTTTGGAGTTGTTTGATGGTCGTGATATTATTCTCGGAAATGCGTTGATCTAGAATGGTTTTGTATAGGAGTGCAAGATTTTTCTTCCATACAATTTTTGGCAATAACTCCAGCGGTCTCGTTTCCGTTCTGCCGATGCAATCTAACCCAATCGTTGATATAATTGGGAGATGATCGGAGAACGTTTTGGTTTTACTATCAACCATGAAATCCGCTATGAGAGGTAGCCAGTCCCCTCCGGCCAGGCACATATCGATGACAGTATGTCCATTATACCCAATATAGGTACATTCACCGACATCTCACAAGTATCGGTGCGGGTCTCGACATCAGGTAGAAACTGAAGAAGGTATTTCGCTTGCCTTAGCATAGCAAGAAATAAATAAAAAATAAATAACAGGCGCGACAATCCAACATTGGACTAAGGCCGCAGGATGTGTTAGTGACATCCTATTTCCAAGATCTTATCTGCTTTTTGTTGAGGTAATGAGATCAGCATCACGCTCAGCAGTGTTATTTATCCCCATAAATGGGTACTCGTTTAACATCTGAGTGAGATCATAGTCCGTCACAAGCTCGTCAGTTCGAAAAACACCATGATCCACGGTGAGATTCGAACTCATGACCCTGTGCACCGAAGGTGCGCGCACTAACCGCTAGACCAGCCAGACTACTACTATAGCAAGAAATAGATTAGTAAAATTATAGGAATTTGTCTAAAATGTATGACAACGAATAAATTTCTCAAGAGCTTAACAAAAATTCCATTAACAAATGTATGGCATGAGAGACACAATTTTCTTAAGAAGTAATATGATTTATTATTTTAATTGATTTTCGTTTAATTCTTGTAATTTTTTATCAACAATATCATTCGATACACTCACATTACGTGCCCTTTACAGCTCTACTTCTGATTGCTTCCAGTAATAATCACTTGCACATTTACACGCTGCTTATAGAAATTCTTTAAAGAGATGGGGAATGGGATGGAAGTGGGCCGAAAATACAGTTTCAGGGATGTCCGAGTGAATAAAGGGGACTCGATGAAAAGCCCATCAAACCTGTTCATTATTAGTCTAGACTTTTCGTTATAACTAGGTATTACGGTAAATTATTACAAGTAATTGTTGAGTTTTTATTTGTAAACGTGTGTAATAATGATATATTATACTTAAATAGATATGACGGTTAGATGTTGTTTCATAGAATTTTCTTTAAACAAAATTAATTTATAATATCAAATCCAAAGAATCGTACTAAAAACGAAATGAAGTATAAATGGATGTAAAAAATTAGCAGCCTTTCTTGTTCTTGTATACAGAAATACGAGTATAGATGTAAAATAGTAAGAAAAAAAAATCAAAACACAAACTATCGAAACTTACATCTACCTTACTATATGTACCAATCAATTTACCGAAATTATACAATCTGGGTCAAGTTAAATTTGACCACTCTAAGCTAGAACGCAGCATATACTACCTTGAGTAAGTAAGTAAGCAATTTTGCGTATCCATTTTAAAACATTCTCACAATTTACTATTCTATCCACTAATTCTTGAGAAATTTTATTTTTTACATATGTTTACGACTATAATTTAACCAAATTGATTACTTGTAATTTTTCTTATTTGCTGAGTGGTCGAAGTGGAAGACACCGTCAAAACATATACATATGCTGGCGAGCTAGATTAGCAAACGAAAGACTTAGACGAGTAACTTACGTTTGAATTGATTTGATGCGATTTTGGAAAATTGCAGAGCATGATCGAAAGGCATATAAAGTAGGTATAGGTAATTGAAAGTAATTATTATTATTGCAATAAATCAGAATCTGAAAAAAAAAGTTAAATCAAATATATAAGATAATGATTGAATAGCGATGGTCTGAAGAGAGTACATATTCATAACTGAGTCATCGGTCACAAGCCACCCTCTCACTCTATTGGTTATGAAGATTGTGAAAACCAATTTCTTGGTGGTATAGAGTTATTCTGTAACGACATAACAGTTTTTTTTTATAATTGATTAAAACACAAATTACTATTTGAGATATTGGGCTAAAATTTATTTCAGTTGTCTGACAGAACATTTTACAATCGAAGAGTACCTATCACGTTTATATAACCCGCTGATGCAAACATATCGATCAATACATTCGCCCGGATTTCTGCTCACTTTCCTCACATAAACGGAGAATTCTGGCATCTCGTTTTCTTTATTCTTCCTGAGCTTCTCTATCGCTTATAACATATTTCTGACAAAAAATAAATTGAAGAGCCAACGTAACCTTATTTGGTCACTCAAGAAAATTTATTAAAACTTTATGGCAACAAACGGATCTCATGAGATGAACTGAAAAATTTTCTTTAAGTCTTATTAAGTAGTCTACAGACCTGGTACTATACTGACTTGTTAAGATTAACCTTCCGGCGGGCGCAATACTAATCCTAACACGATCGGGCGCAATGCATCTGACAGATTAAGTTCAGAAAATAGGATGAAACTAAGTTTCTGTATATTCTACACTCTTATTTATTGTTGAATTATCTTTTTGAAACAGTTCTACGAAATTTTAGAAACAAATACTGGCTCACAAAGTTTGATACCCTTCACATTTTCAATTTTCTAAGAATATTCCGCTTTCAATAGCCTCAATATTTAAAAAACCTCCAACAACTCGACCGCTTAACAAATGTGAGCTTATTTTACTAAAAACACACTATTGAACGATTTGGTGAGCCTAAAAGACACCGCAACGTTATTACGCAATGTGAAGAGTATAACACGTGGAAATTTTCATAGAAAAGGAATAATAACACAATCGGGCGCAATACATCTGAGAGATTATTTCACCCCCTCCCGCCCCTCAGACATATGGTAGATAGAGAATGAAAACTGCTTTGGGTAGTTGATCGATAAAGATTAAGCTACTGTGAGTTTCAGATCTCTCCCTTTTCATATCGCTGATTGGCGCAACAAAAACTGGTCACTTAATCTGTCAGATGCATTGCGCCCGCCCGAAGGTTAAATGCATCACTGTTGCCTCGATATTTCTCAACACACTAATGTTGATTTCATATGACAACTATCAGCATTATTTTTCTTAAAAATCCTTTTAAGTAAAAAAATGTTTCTAACTAACTGCAACTTGGACTTGTCGTGCTCTGTGGCCTTGATCGTTCGGTCGCCACTCTGTGAAATAGACACTCATAGAGAAACGAGTTTCCAAACTCGGCACGACTCGTCGCAAGTTTATTATTCAGAAGAAGATGATAAGAAATATTCTTATCGTAGAATAATAAACTAACAATGCGACTTGGAAGTGGTATGGCTGGCAACCGTATCACACTCCGACTTTAATTGTCTTTGTAACGTTGATGGACTACACACGGTAGTCATCAACGCACCATGCTCCACTAGGAGTTACGGTAATCGAGAGAGCAGCTTGGACGGAGATTTTGCAGTGACCAAATGTGAAAAGGGGGAAAAATCGATAAAATCTACTACTTTGATATATATTTTTTATTTTTCTTTAATCCTATTATTTATGGTTATGTTCATACTAAAATGAAATCAATTTGAAAACTTGGAAGCTCATTTTCATTAGAAAAGTAAAAAAAAGTCATTTTTGCAGGAAATCCAAATTTCACTCAGTTTTCTATATTCCAGATTACAATTTGAAAAAAGGTAAACGTTTTGCGTTTTTATTTTTTTTTATTTTTATTTTTTTGTGTACTAAAAGAGCTTGGCTCCCGCAGTATCGAAGCCATTTTTAAACCGTCAATCTCAAGGCACATAATACAACTAGAACCCTAGAAACCATAATTTGCAATAGAATCCAAGCTAATGGTAACTTTGGAATGATGGCAATTCGGAAACATAACAGAATCTGCCTATTGATAGTGTCGTCAGGGCTGTACTTAAAGGTTAAATCGTAGTGCAATATATCGGGGGTGTGTGGCAAATGATCATATCTTGCTGAAATTGTTAACTTCCAGATTCGTTTAGGAACCCCAAACGAAGGTGCTCGAATACCTACAGAAATAACTCCTGGAAAGTAGTGGAATCTTACGTATCCCACAGGGGCAATCGGTCAATGAACTTTTTTTTAAACTTTGTAGGCCTTGTGTAGGCCTTTATTATATTTAGTACAAAAAAAATGACCTTGCTACCACAATGCCGGGATAGTTGGTATATTTCGCTAAATTCGATTTCTGTCATCAAATTGGCCATATAGTGTTGACGCCGTCACTGCGGGCTTCTGAGCAAAGCACACCAAAAGTAGCGTTGCCCTGTGAATGTAATCTTCGGTACGGCTTTAAAAATAGCTCACAAAAGGGTTTTCCACTGAACAGGGAATTTGTTCTGATGGTGGAGCATTGCTCCATGGTCCGCAGCACATCCATTGGCATCTCTCCGTCTGTCACCACTTATGACTCATTTTCAAGAGTCATTTATGTGTAACAAAATAAAGAACATTTCTAGAAGCTAAAAAATTGTTGTTTAGTCAGGCAGTGATCATTCAAGCAACTAAATATAAAAAAACACGTAAATTCACGAATATCAGAATATGTATATGATTTTTGACCGTGCTGGTAAATAATGCATACCAAGCTCGATTTGGACATATGGAGGAGGAGGAATGGAGGAATCTAAAGGACACAATGTTGGTTATACTAATAAAAATAAAATAAAATAAAATTTACTCGCGTTGTATCTTACAGACACCGATCCTACAAAGGGAGCCTAAGGATAAATACTGACCAAGGTCCAACTTTTGACTGAATATTAAACCAACGAGACCGAGATTAAGTTCCGGTGCGGCCGAAATTTGTGAATACCCGCCACATTAGAATGAAACTTAAGCTTCTTTTGTGTTAATAATTTCCACCGGAGCCCTATGACGTGTTCGGATTCCAGCTGTTCCTGGATATGCTCTGAGGCTTTTCTATGAAGACACTTGGATGAAGTTTGGATAAGATTGGTTCATTAAGGAAAAAGTTTTTCTTAGAAGAACCTAATTTTCAGGGGTTGGTTTGCATGACAGCCCTATGACGTAGTGTTCCGATTGCATCCGTTCCTAGATATGTTTTGAGGCTTTCCTAGGGACATATTTGGGTAAAGTTTGATTAACCCTTCTGTCGGCACCTACTACAATATGCATATTCTATACCCAATAGGTCTGGCTGGACCTACTGAGAAATTTTTTTTTATTTTTTAGAAAAAGTAAAAATTTTATCGGTAAAATCATTCTATCCATTCTTTACTGCAATTTTTCAACAATAAAAGCATCAAAATAATTTTTGTAGATATACTGGAAACGTTTTTAAGTAGATATATTTTGAGGTGGTATTAGTACAAACGTGTTTCTCCCTTATTTTCTTCTTTTTTTGCTTCGCTTTTTGCATTGTGTTTATCTAGTAGATATTTCGATCGAATTTTCTAATTCCAATATCTTTGGGGAAATATTAAGCACTTTGTTGGCAGATTTTACCTCGATATTAGTCTGCAGATTTAGGGAAATAAGTGTGAAGAAATATGGAATTTCAAGGCAAAAATCATTTAATTCTAAATTTTTCGTAAATTTTTTGATCAAATCTATTTAGAAAGACGTTTGCAAGTCACTCATACTTAGTCCTTACTATTACAAAGGAAATAAAACTGGGTTGAATTTCCTAGGATCAAATCTCAGTTGATTAGGTGGTGTTATAAAATGTGACGAAATTAGGCATACCCATTTTCCGAACTTCACGGCTTTTTATAGAAAAATCTCAGAAATTTTTATCGTTTATAGTTCAGATTGAGTTTAAATGACATTATTATCTCAGAAATTTTTATCGTTTATAGTTCAAATTGAGTTTAAATGACATTATTACATCATAAATAACAGAATTTAATATTTGCACTTCTTACTTCAAGAGAAAAATGGGTGAATAACTATAGGTCTGGCCAGACCTATTGGGTATCAAAAAGCACTATAAATTGAAAATCGTCAAAAACATACTCAAAACTTCAAACCATTTTTTCAAATTTTCGCAAAATGCTTCCAAACATATTATTCTAGGATATCATGAAATATGAAGTCGCTGCGATTTCATCTTCTATGCTTTTTACACCAAAATATAGTGCCAAAGGTCTGGCCAGACCTTCGTGCCGACAGAAGGGTTAAGGTTGGATTGAAAAGAAAAAAGTTTTTCTTTGAAGAACTAAATTTTCAGGGGTTGGTTTGTATGGCAGCCCTATGACGTTATGTTCCGTTCCGATTCCATACTTTCCTTGACATGTTTCTAGGCTTTACTAGGAAAACACTTGATTGAAGTTTGGTTAAGATGGGTAAAAAAAATTCTAGAAGAGCCTAATTTTTAGGAGGTAGTTTGTATGACAGCCCTATGACGTAATGTTTCGATTCCATCCGTTCCTAGATTATGTTTTGAGGCTTTACTTTACACATTTGAGTGAAGTTTGGTTAAAACTGGTACATAAAAAAAGTTTTTCTTAGAAGAACAAAATTTTCAGGTGTTGGTTTCTACGGCAGCCCCATGACGCCATTGTACGATTCCATTCCTTCCGACTTATATACAACGTACACTAAAATTAAACTTGTGTACAAAATTTCAGCTCGATAGCTTCAAAACTGAGCGACTAGTTTGCTTTGCAATAGACGAACAGGTAGACAGACAGTCGGACATCGCTCAATCGATGTCTTTCGTAACACTGATCAATAATACAAATAGTCGAAAGTGCTTCCTTCTCTGCGCTGCAGACTACATGACAAAGTTAACATATCCTTTCACATAGTGACGATACCCGTCATATAAAGAGGAAGATAAAACGAGCCAAGAGCACCGAATTCCGAATAGTGTTCAAATTTATAAATATGAGTCACAAAACTTCGAAATTAAAGCCGTGTAGAAACGGTCTCATCAGATGTTTTAATTCTTTGGAATTTTTTTATACAGTATTTCTTCCTAATCATTATTTTCCCTTTGGAATAATTGACTCAAGTCAATCAGATAACTTTAAAGCGAGAAAATATGTACTTGGTATATTGCACTAAAATCCCGTAAATAAAAATTATTTATTTCGATAAATTAACGAAAATATTTTTTTTACCATAAAAATACTACTCAGACATTTTGAGTAGCAATATTCCATTCTAATATGCATCTCTCGTCTGGCTATTAATCATCCTACGTCGTCACAAAAATTCAAAACACCTAATGTCAAAATTAATGTTAAATCATAGAGCCACTAATTGCCAAAATTACACAATCTAGGTCGAATGTCATCAACAAGAATCCAACAATACTTTGTTAGGCCCAAAATTGCTTGGCCATTGTGCAATATTCTCACAATTTGATTTTCTTTCCACTAATTCTTAAACAATTACTAAAAGTCGTACTGGGGAAGGTGTTTCATCTACTTATGAGTAATTTAAACACTATACACTGATTACATGCAATTTTTAATGTTTGGATATTGGAACTGGAAACAAACGAAAAACTTAGGTGAGTAACTTACATTTGGTTTTGTTGAGGTTAATTTGATACGTCCGAGGCCCAATGGGGACAAAAAAAAAGCCGGAGTCGTACTGCGTTGGGAAGGGAAATTATGGCAGCCGATTGTTCGATCAGAGTCAGAGTCAGTGTGCGAATTTAAATATTTATAAGTGCACAGTTTGTCCGTGAGAATTTTTTAGTCAAACAATTTTTTAAGTTCTATTCACAGAACGCACGTTATGCTAGGATCAAAATGTTACAAAATGGAAGTATAAATGATTCCTAAACGGTGGTAGAGTATATTTGTGCCTGTGAATTTTGTATTGTTACCCATCACACACGCAATGCTTTAGAAAGTTTTTCTGCATAAATTAATCACAGATTTTGACAATTAAAATGACAATAGATAATAATTAATTAGTTAGTTATTGATAATTTATCTAGATGACACTATGGTACACATTTTTCAGGAATGATAAATTTCAAAAATATATTAATTTGAGAAAAAAATAATTATAAATCAATTCAATTCATTTTCTTAAAATAAAATAAGTAAATATCAGCTGTGACATTCCAACATTGGACTAAGGCCGCAATTTCCAAGATGTTAACTGCTTTTTTGGTGGGGTGTTGAGATCAACTCCAACTGCACGCTCAGCAGTGTTATTTATCCTAATAGATTCGTATTCGTTTAACATCTGATGGGTCGTAACTTCGAAAAGCATCAAAAACTGAATAGGTTCACGGCGAGACTCGAGCCCACGACCCTGTGCTCTGCATGGGTCTGCGCAACTAGTTGCCTCTGTCCGTTCCTTTCACACAAGAAGGTATATCGCACGCTTACGGTACCTGAACGCAACATGAGGATTGAAAATGGGGTGATTATATCTGGAGCGGCCAGAAAACACAGGTTATATGTTCCACTGGACCCAAATGGTGACCGGTCCTGGCCAAACAAAAACTAACCCGACCAAAAGCGCCTGCTGCAGAATAAAAGTATGCAGGGCGCCTCTCTTCACGATTAAAATTGACCCTGGAAGGAGGTGGTTAACCCTTTCACTTCCAACGGGACAATACATCCCAGCGAAAAGTAAAAAATTCTAGTGGATGCATTGGCACTTGAAACTGTGTTAGAACTAATCCCAATGGTACTATCAAGTATACTCTTTAATATAAACACAGTTAGAGTTGTTTGTCGACAATACTGTTGTTTTATTGGAGATTTTAGTTGACAGCTGCCATAACGCGTTTATATATTTTAAGTTTGATTTCGATAAAATAATCGGTTTTTGCTATATTTTTCTGCATTTTGTGTATTTTTGGCGATTATGCACTTGGTTTTATATCAGCTAGTTGTACGGAATTTTGAAAGAAAGAAGGTTAATTGGTATTTTTCTTTACTTTGAATTGTCTGGGATATAATGTCCCAATGGTATTTCAACATGGGTCAATATATCCCAATGGTATCGAAACCAACAAATGCTCTATAGCAATATATATGCATTTGAAGCCCATAAAGCGGGGAATAAAGATTTGGCAGCGATGCGATTTATATATAACGGTTATATTTACGACCTAAACATATATACGCAGGAGGTTGCAAATAAGTATAACGAAAATACACTAGGAGAACGATTGGTTTTACAACTCTGTGAAAGCATTCAACGTAAGGACATGTTACTGGCATTTGATCGATTCTTCACCAGTGTGAAACTTTTCAGCGAATTGAAGTGCGCAGCTGTTGAGACATGCATGAAAAATAGGTAGAATATGTTAGTATTTCCCAATAAGCTTGTCGAGAAGGGGCAGTCACAGTTCAAAATCAAAGAAAATGGTTTACGTGCTGCCAGGTGGTTAGATTCGAAGGATGTACTAGTAATGAGTAACTGCCACGAACCAGAGACGGAAATTATAAACAGGAAACAAAAAGTTGGTGAGATAAAAGTGGTGGAAAAAGTTTTTTTTTATAAATCATTGATGGCAGCAGCTGTGAATGCCCATATAACTCACCAGGAAACTACAAGAAAAAAATCTAGGTTCATCAACTTCTTGATCAACTTCGCTGAGCAAATGGTATTGACAGAAGGGCAGCCAAGGTTACGAGGATGCTAAGTGTATGGTCCTCGAACAAAACAGAGAAAACTCATGCTGAACATCGGCGATCATAAGCCAGTACCAACTAATGGTAGACGGCGTTGCGTAAAATGCACACAGAATAAAATGGACAATAGTATCAAATTTTTGGGTTCATCATGCAATGTACTGCTGTTCAACGCTTGTTTTAGTCCATACCATGCCTAAGAAATCACAGTATTATATGGAAATTAATTGAATTACACTAAAATTTTTAAGAATAATACTTTGTTATCAATTACACTTTTTATTTTCACCAATTCTACATTTTAGTTTATTTGAATACCGGTGGGACATATATTCCCACTTTGAAGTTCCAGTGGGACTATATGTCCCATTACATTTACCGCTGTCCCCCCTTTCTCCATTACCGTGGATTTTTTTCAGTATTTTTCTATTTGTGCTTTGCCCTATATCAATAAGTTATAAGCAGTAAAAATCAAATTTTTAACGAAAAAAGGTTTGGTAGTGAAAGGGTACACTACGCGGTTTCATAATGAGGAGGCGACTCACGCGTAGGACCCGACGAAAAGCTATTTTCATGATAGCGATGAATGCGCAACCTTTACCGTTAGACACATACGAAAACTTTAACGACACGAGACGAACTCACATAAACATACAAACTTATCTGCGACTATCGTTTGGGGGTTACCATTATTGTTCCATGATTTTGGTCACTCTACCACACAAAAAAAAAATACCGGCGAACAGAGGGCCGCGACCGCAATACGTGGCTTTTTTAGAATTTTAATGCATAGTGAATATTTTTTCTACATGTATTTTATAACCAACAAATAAGAATTGTGCACAACATTAATGAAATGCTTCCTGTAAATCTATTTTTGGTTTGGTCGAATTGAAGGTGGAACAGAATGAAAGGCACGCAATCTATTTACCCGCAGTTTGTATAAAAGTACTCCAAGGCAAATCTGCAGGCATTTTTCGATTTAAGATTTCTGATGGCCTTTGAGCAAAAAGAAACTCAGGAAAAACGTAAGGATGGCTTGGCTTTATATATGAACTGAATTACTATAGCTGTAAATCTACTGTTACTGTTTTTTTAATCAAGGAAAATCAACTTATATGAAATGATTCCATTGTGTCCCCTGACATAGAGCCCACGCAAGCTTTGCTATGAGTATTGAACAAGTATACTTTTGCAGCTATTCAGGGACACCCGGTTAACTTGGTCCTACAAACTTCAAAAATATTTGTGGCAAACACTATTACCACTCTATTTCCACCAAATCTCATGTTCATTGTTTCATCAAGTTAAAAGATATGCATTGAAGAAATGCTTAAGAAGCTTCCCTTGCATTGTGAAAGGCCCTTACTAAGTACTTACTTGGCTATACTTCCGGTTTGGATACAGATATTCGAATGAAAATTCGTAGACATATTCCCTAAGTAATTTTCTAAAAACCATTAGCAGAATTTTCATATTTGAAAACCTAAGAGGGGCTACACACGAACAAATTGAAATTTTACAAAGTTACTGTTCAACAAAAAACAACAAAAACAAATTGTTGTTGGACGGTGGATGTGACATGCTCAACAAATGATTTGAGAATCCACCGTCCAGTTTGTTCATAGTGGAACATCACGTGTGTATACTCCGCCAGAGATGCGACACACAAAATACATCTATCCACTATACAGCTGGTGCATAGTGGGATATCACTTGTGTGTGCAAACTCCAGCATAAATGTGTGCCGGCGGAGTATAAAGTTACTGTTATTTACTTTTCTTTAGCAAAAGTCAACAGTCTTGATATTTAACGTATATAAGGCCATACTGACGAATCTTTGTGCAAAGTTTTATATCGATCCCTATAACGGCTTAGAAAAACGGAGGTCGAAAAGGAAGTTTAATTTTAAACGCCAATAACTTTTTTACCGTTACTCGAAACTGGAAAGTTTTAACTGATATGGGATGTACTCGTTTAGATCTTTATTTTTATTATTTAAATACCCATACGTCAATCTCCGATAAAAACTAAAAAAGTCGATTTTTTCAAACGTTCGGGACACCCTGTTATCTTCTTTCTACCAACTTCTAAGGTATTTGTGCTAAAGACTGTAACCATTCTACATATTCCTACTAAATTTCATGACAATCGGTTGAGCCGTTCGCGAGTTATTTAGTGAACAGACGGACGGACGGACAAAATCGATTTCATAAGGGTTTTTTGAGAAAAAAAATTCAAAAAACCCTAAAAAAGGTAAAATCATCGACTGTCCTCGTCCCTAGCTTTTATAGCGGCCGTGGAAAACGCACTGCAACAGACAAATGGACAGCCAGACAGACAGACAGACGCAGGGCCGGATTTCCCATATGGGCAACCTGGGCAACTGCCCGGGGCGGCAGATTTTGAGGGGCGGCAATTTTTAAAAATATCCCTTGGTTTTAAACTCGGTGAAAGGTGCATTTTGGAAACTCGAAAAACAGTTCACATAATTAAGACAAAAACTTAAATTTCGTCTTTCCAATTTATTCAATTTAGATATATTCCAGGGCACCCACTCAATAGCACACTCAACTGAAATTGAAATCTACAAAAGCTGGGACCTAGCTTTCATGCAAAATTCTTTTAGCATTCATTCCGAGTAGCATACTGGTGGCGCGTAGTTCAGTGAGTATAGAAGTAGAAAGTATTTTCGCAAGGTATTGGCTTCAACTTAAGCAAGGGATGGGATCTAGCAAATACTTCACTGCTCATTTTAATAGGAAGCCTTGAGGAGCTTTTGGGTGCAATAATCAGGGATCCGAAGCGGCCCAGTTTTATCGCTCCGCTACCACTCGAACAAATTTGACATATGTCTCTCTTCTGACAGTATCCTTTTGTACGATATGAATAAAGATTATGGCTATTAGCGCAAACGATTTAATATTGTACAAATCTTACATGTAATTAAAACTTGAATGAATCAGGCTCAAATGTCAATTCAATACTTTTTATTTAATATATCTCTGAGAGGGCCGAGTTTTTACAAAAAAAAAAAAATCGATCCACTTCGCTTCGACGACCAAAAAAACGCTCCTCCCTCCGGGAGTTTGTTTCGCTTCAACCTTCTCCGCTCCAGATTCCTGTAACAATCAAGGAATTCCTGAACCCACATTAAATATTGGATATGTAATCAATACATGATTTCCCACTACACGATTTGTCAAAAGTAAAGGTTATTTGCCGTCATGTCTTGATCATTGCCAAGGTATACTTGAATAAAAAAATGATTATTTGAAAAAAAAAGTACATTGCCAAGAACTCGCTTTCGTACTAAACGACTCTCTGGAATATACTGATCTAAGACTTGGGAACTCTGCGGTCGCCAACACATGGGTTCTCCCATAGGTTCTGTGTGTGGGCCTCCTAAGTCAGTAATACTTAGTTCTTACTATTACAAACGAAATAAAACTCGTTTGAATCTCCTAGAATCAAATCTCAGTTGATTAGGTGATGTTATAAGATGTGATAAAATTAGGCGTACCCAATTTCCGAACTTCACGGCTTTTCAAAGCAAAATCTCAGAAAATTTTATCGTTTATCGTAAAAATTGAATTTTAATTACATTTATAATATCATAATTAGGAGAATTTCAAGAGAATTTAATATTTTCAATTTTTACCTCAAGACACAAATGTGGGGAAAAACTATAGGTCTGGCCTATTGGGTATCAAAAAGCACTATAAATTGAAAATCATCAAAAACATACTCAAAACTTCAGCCGATTTTTTTTAATTTTTGCAAAATGCTTCTAAACTTATTATTCTAGGATATCATGCGATTTCATCTTCTATACTTTTTTGACCAATATATAGTGGCAAAGGTCTGGCCAGACCTTTTGCCGACAGAAGGGTTAAATAGCCGAGAAGCAACTGGGAAAATTTGGTTTCAGGTGGACACCTCCACACTCGGGATATTAGAAATAATGCATTAGCTTCAATTTTCAGTACCATGTGTCTGTCGTGTGAACAGGTTTAAGAAAAAATTCACAATTTGTACGTTTAAATTTTCTGAATGAAATTTTCCTTCAGAAACAAAAAACGGAAACTCCACTTCCAAAAAATAATTCCACATGACACTAATGAAAAATTTTAGTTTTCAAGGTTAGGTTATTCGTTTATGATTTCTAAAACGACCAAAAATTCAAAAAATTCCGAAAGTGGGAAAGGTATTTAGAAAACATTCTAAACACGTTATAAAGAAAATGTGCAGTCGATGTAATGGATGCTGAATTTCAAAGCTTTTTTAAACAATTTCGGGAAGGGTCCGAACCCCATGGAACTTCACCTGGCCCGATTCCTCGGAAGCACCATATTGTCAAGCAAGTAAAATAACTCGCGCAAAAATATGAAATTTTCTTCTTACATACTACAGCACAGCTAACGTTTTGCCTAACATGTGTATACCACTAACACTACTTTCACTACTTTAACCAGTGGTGGAGGGCGGCTATTTGGTTACTGCCCAGGGGCGCCATAGAGGCTAAATCCGGCCCTGGACAGACGGACATCGCCCAATCGACTCTCCTCGTCTTACTGATCATGATCAATTATATAATTTTTATATTGTCGGAGATGCTTCGTTCAATGCGTTAGAAACTTCATGTCAAAGAATATACCTTTTCACTCTACGAGCGAAGGGTATAATTAATATCAATTGTAGCGATACTGCTTATCGCATTTTGAAGATTTATATTGCGTTGGACCTAGAATCCTGTTTTCTCTAACGTACATGGACAAGTTTTAGCAGAAATGTAGAGTTTCAGAGTTACTAGCCATAAAAACGGAAAAGCTCCGAAAATCTTGTGGGTTTTCGCGATTTTGGCCCTTTTTGCAACGAAATTTTGGTGCATGGAGCTCTGGACTCCACTTCAGCACCAAATCACGTAATGCCTACTATAATTAACTCATGAAGTAAAACGCAATTACGCAGTTTATGTCATGCAATTTATCAACACTTTCACACTGTCAACGTTAAATTTCAATTTTTTTCTAGCCATTGTCACAAGAAAATGTTGTAAAGATGTATGTATACCTACATTTCAATCAACTGAAAGTACAATGCATTAGATTGATCTAGCGCTTCTGAACAGCGGCCAGGAAATTACAGCAAGATAAACGACAGAGAATCTACTACTTGATGACACGGACACCATTCTTTAATTACTCTAGAGAGGACATGGTATAAAACATATTTGCGATGATAGATAAATATTAATTACTACAATATCTTGGACTAATTACAGCCCTGGGACTGTCGATGGGTTCTTGCTCTCGCTGATGCTAGACGTGGTAGTGAAAAAGTAAAATTTGTAAAAGATGTTTGGATACCGCCTTGTTAACACGAATGATATCATTTATTACATACATACCTACAATATTTCTTTTAATGATATGAAATATGTTTTTAGGCGACAATCACCAATGCCAACTCTTCATTATTGGGAAGTGTATCGATTTTAAGGTTTCAAGGGCCAACTTTCATTTTTGTCTAGTGCATTCCTCAAACGGGTGACGAAATCAAATAAAGGAGAAAGTTTTTGAAACTCAATCGGCTCATGAACATTAATTTCCTTAATTATATCTCCAACGTCTTTACTAATTGCATTCATTCTTCTTCATACTATTCATGCACGCATTCATTTTCATGATCATAAGTACACAAGAATATTACATTTCATGTATAGTCGTTTGGAATCTCTAATCTAATGCAATCCCGGAAGACATGATGAGAATCGCTCACCTGTTGCGATTGCGTAGAATCGAATGTGGCAATCTATCGTAACTAGGTGTATCTGAAAAAATCGAAAATGTCTATAATTAATACTTTATGTCGAATATCATGTTCGACACACTCATTTACTATATCGGGTGTGTTCATTCGTTGTCCATAACATCCCTCGACTTGCTGCCTCCCTCCCTCATTCCATACTCATCATTGACTGATTTATAACGTTCGATTAATTAATGGGAAGAAGCTATGAAGCTATGGCTCACATGTCTTGCTTTTTAGACGATTGATTGGGATTTATCTGGTCTAAACATAAATTAACTGATTTTTCAAGGTGTGTTATTAATATTTTTACGAAGATATGAAATGGTCAGATAGACCATGTTGTATAGCAAGAGAGATTTATGAATGCCACGATCACACGGCAAATTACCGAGTAATAATATGTGTTTAAGTTGCCTATTTGGACCGTTGATTCTACCGTTTATTGTGCCTGTTCAAGAAAATTGTTAGTATGAATCTGAAGTGAGGCGGTAAATGATGATTAAAACAAATAGTCTATAAGCTTCTGTTATTTAATTATTTTCGATAATGTTGCCATATGCTATACTGCGCTCAGGTAAATTCGTACAGGCGCCAAACTTCACTGGAATGCACCAGTACCAACGAAAATATTACCGAGGCGCTTGGTCTCTTTAAGAATTTTTTTTTAACTTCTCAATTGGTATAGTACTCATTTTTCGCTATATTTGAGCCTTATGGCATTATAGATAATTTGGAGAACGATTCGCATTCGTTTTTTTTCACTAAATTTTCTGATTTTGCACAATACGGTTTCAGCGTAATGGCCACAGTATGAAATGATTTCGATACATCACCAATATATGCGTATTGGTATACACACGTACTAATTTGCTCTGTGCTAAGCTCTTATTTTCGAAAGCATAAAATGGATGAAAACTGGTAAATAACATCGGTAAATACATATTGCATGTCTACAAATGCCAAAATATCGTTTAACCCATACAGTAGAAAGTTGTGTTCCATTTTTTTTTCGTGAAAAGTCCTATTTTGATTTATTGTTGGCTAATAGGGGTATAATTAATGTTGTTTTCAATTAAATTTAACTTTCGCGAAGATTACATGAATTCAAGATAAAAATCCAGGAAATTGGAGAAATTGAAAAATTCAGTCGTGAGTGCAGACATATGGTTCTAGAATATACTTTTAAAATAAAATCAAGAGTGAGAATGCGTTGAAAAATTATTATTTTGCTTCTTACTACTTACTATAGCGACAAGAGCTACAAGCAAACGCAGTAATTGAACGGAGGGATAGACGTACCCGGACCAGTATCAATTGGGAAAAAGTTTATTTATAGAAAATTAGTAAAACAACGTCACAGTTGTTTTAGATACAATTTTTGTGACCAACAATTTTCTATTTGTATGGAAAGTCTAAATACATCTTTAATTTCAGAAAAACATCTTGAATTAAATATCTGATACAGAGGCCATTTCGAAATTGGTTCTTTTTTAACGATTTCCACTTGACACATTGACGACAATTTTGTTCAATTCACCCAACTAATTTTCAACCTCATAGCTTGGAATTTTCTTAGAAGCGGCGAATTAACAATTCAGATTTGCCCTTATTTTAAAGTGCCGCCCGAAAAATTTTGTAAGGAAAGTTGTTAAAAATCTTAAAGCTTATTTTAAGAGTAACCCAAAAGGGACAAAACGGCACTAATTGAACATTAATCGAAATTCTTAGGCATGCAAAGCTGTAAGGTATAATACCAAAAGTACCTTTACTATGACGAAACGTAAAGTATAGAAACGGGTCAAAAAATGTTTTTTCCAGAAGATATAGACATAATCAAACCGTAAGCTCACCTACATCAACAGATTCAATTCAACAGTCTTAAAATGTTTGATGCCCAATTGATATTATTAGCCCCGGTCCCCCAATAACCTAAAACCGAATCTGACTCGTTGTGATGTAGTCAAAACTATTAAAGCTATAACGATATATATGTCATGTGCATTTATCTTCTTGAACCAAGCTGCTGCAGAGCTTATAGGAATAGGTTCACCCAAAAAAAGGTTTATTCTACGGAAATTGAAACCATGAATAATAAAGTGATTTGTGTGAAACACAAGTATTAACTAAGTTTATTGTTATTCGTTATTAAACTTACAATTAATAGTTTGATTATTAACTTATTCACAAAAAAGCAAATTTTAGGGTGGAAACTAGAATAGGTTCACTAAATAAAATACATGTGCTCATCAATGACATTAAGATGAATCCTTCCTTTTAGTAACTGATTGAATCACTCCGTTTCTGAATCAATTCGTGAATTCGATTAGAACTATATTTCGCAGGATATCTGGATCAATTTTTAGCCATTCGGATGAGATCGCCTTTTGCAATTCTCAAACATCAGGAAACTGACGCCCATTTCCATACACCCTTCTGACTAGTATCCTCCATAGATTCTCAATTGGGTTGAGGTCAGGGCTTCTGGCCAGCCAATCAAAATTCGGTACTTCCTTTCTTTGAAACCATCCCTTAACCACCCTGGCAGTGTGAATGGCCGCCTTTTTTTGCTGGAAAATGAAATTTGGGACAATAATATTTTCTGCAGCATCCATCACATTTTCCAGCAGATCGATGCATCGTTCAGAATTTATTCGACCATTTAAAAATGCGATCGGGGTCCTACCAATCGCGGAGAAGCCAGCCCAAACCATCACATTTCCGCCACCGGAATGACGGCTCATTGCAAACTGCTTCTCCTTGCGCAAAATGCGCCAATAATACTGACATCCATCAGGACCAAATTAAACTTTTTCCATCGGTGAACAAAATGTTATTACCCTCTGTTGCCCAATGCATGTGCACTCAGAGAAAACTTATTGTAACATTAACTATGCAACCGAGTTAATACTACTATTTCAAATTTACAATGAACATGGTTGATTTGTACTAATAAATAGTTCTTTCAACCAATTAAATGATCATTTAGATGTCATACTTTGCACAAGTGAAAACAACTACGGCATAGTTGTTTTTGAATATTAGCTTTGCTGTTTCTTTTATGCGATGTCTCACAATGTATGGTATAAATTACAAACTTCATTACTCATAGAGTCTGGTTAGTCTAGTCTAGTAGGTAGGGCATTCGTCTCCAAATCATAGGGTCTCGGGATCGAATCCCACTGTAGGTAGGATTTTTATTAAGCAATTTAGAGTGTAAAAAGGTTAATGAAATATAGAAGAGGTCAATGAGTTATATGACTGATGAGTTATATGTTCTTTCCCTGGGAAAATTATGTTTTTTTATCATAAAAATATCGAGAATTACTCCTTTTGATGCGATTGGAAATACTCTTTAGTGGTCATCAATTTTGATAAAAACATATTTTATCCAAACCCTCCGTTTTTCTGTGGGGTCATAGATAAGTTAAACATTAACATGATTCATATCAATGCAGCATTTTTGATGATACAAATATGAATACGCGTTGATTTTCAATGGGGGACATTTAATTATAGGCATAGTTGGAATGATTATACTCCAAGTAAATTTAACTAGGTCTATGGTTGATTATAACTGAAAAATATGAAAGCCATCAAGTAAAAAATCAACCAGGTTTCATAGTTGTACTGACTATGACATGACAGGCTGAGAATCATGGGGTAAAATTGTTAGGTTAATATGGCAAATAGTTAATGGTACTATTATTTTCGTTCAGTGTGATCTCAAATTCCATTTGTTTGGCTGTATGGTGCGCCATTAGTAGAGGTTCACATAACCGTTCAGAGTATCGCAAGTGTTTCGATATGCTCAAAATTTGTCGAATACGCCGAGTTGTTAATGCGACATTTACATTAGCCTTTATCTGGCTTGAATTCATACCGTTGTAGCTCGCTTTTCGTAAAAGGGCTCGAACAGTCCGATCATCCACTTTGCGATTCAGTCCATATGTAACTCTGTTTTCATAATTATTTCCTAAATTGACAAAATTATTAATTTACGGAACGACGGATTCTCCTCGCAATTTCGCGGTTACTCAGCTGCATTTCTTTGAATCCGTTAATTTTTTAAATTTCTTCTGCAAATAAAGGCTTTCCTCTTTTCATCTCCTAAAAAAGTCATTAATTGTACACTCTAAAAAAAATTACTCCAATAATAGGAGGAAACTTTTTTTCCTTCTATTATAGTAGTAAATTTACACCACTATATGAACGAGAGTAATTTTACGCTTTACGGTGTAAATATTTACTACAAAATAGGTGTAAATTTGCACACAAACTTACTCTTAGACTTAAGTAAATTTAAATCAGAAATAAGCAAATTTGCACGAAAAAAATGGAAATTTACACCGGCAAATATGTAAATTTACATCTGGGTTTATAATATTATTTACGGCAGCCCGTTCTTCGGTGTAAATCGTCCTGGAGCTACCCGTTATTGCAACGACCAAGAGCTGCCGCACCCCTTTCGGTTCAAGAAAAAAAAGCGCTACAACACAACAATAATATGATGCTCACACGAACGCACTTCGGACGGAACAGACTAACTGCACACATAACAAGTCACTTGTGAGATACAGGAAAATGCAATAATGCACAAAAGTCAGTTTTACACAAATGTAGGTGTATTTTTTACACCAAAATTGGTAAATATACACTGAAAATGTGAAGTTACACAAGAATAAAGTAATGACACATCTTCACACCAAATGTGGTGTAAAATTACACTGAGATAGAGTAATATTGAAAAATCTGTGTAATATTACACTATTTTGTGGGTATACTAGAAATTTTGTTGAAAAATAAACGATTACCTACTGCAATTTTGCGAGAAAAAAGGTGTAAAATTCAACGAGTTTTCGATGTAAAATTCAACCTTGTTTTTACAGTGTAATGCAAGCGCCACTTAATTTTTCAAATTAGAATCCAAACATTTCCTTCTTTCGTTTTTGTTGCAAATTTATCAAATCTTCTATTTTTATTAGATTCGAAAACTACAACATTTCACATGAACCTATTCTAATTTCCAGCTATTGGTTCGCTTCAAACGCCATAGTTCACATGAATTGATCGAACTGACGAGTAAATTCTCTAGAACTGGCATATGGCAAACACTGTTATGGCAGCGTTGTGGAATGTTTACTTTAAGGTGGTTTGACTTGTGTTTGTTTGCTAAGTAACAGAAATAAATACGTTTATTGGGAGCCCTTCAAAGTGAACCTATTCCAATTTCCACCACTGTACAACAATTATCTTTGTTAAATGTGCTGGATGCCAGATATGTTTTGCTTTGTATGTAATTATGTTGAGCTCTACAAATACTTGTTTCGAAATATGCTTGATTCAAAGGTTTAAATTTATTTCTTAAATAAAATATAGAATCGATTGAGGTCTAATGTAAGCGCTATTTTACATGTTTATCTGACAACTGTTTTCCAAGTTATACCAATTTACCATCGGATGCTACTAAATGAAACACCCTACACTCTCCTCTGTTCTAGTTACTTGAATGAAAATATAAATACCATAGAAATGTAATTTAATCAACGCATGCAAGTCTCCCATCCTTTTTAGTCCTTTTTGGGAGTTTTTTGATTAACATTTTTCTCAGCAAATGAGTTAGCCTTATGCAAACCCACTGATTCGATAAACAACAAAAAAAAAGTAATTCTCTTTTTTTTTTTTTGGAGCCCTGTTTTGGGACATTTTCATTATATTATTTCCATAAGAACTTACGGACGTGAAGTGTTCATCGTTTGTTTTTGCCAAATTGATTCATGGTCATAAAAACAGAATAATCATACGTTGCCACCATAAAACTCACTCTAACCCTCTTCTCGTCCAAGCTTTTATAAACACTGTAATTTGTTGATTTCCTTCAGACAGAAAACCTCTTTCTCTTTGGCGGCCTTAAAGCTCTTTACACACTATAGAAGATTTTGCATAATCTTGAGATTTTACAAAATCTAGGCGAAAATCTTGTAGATTTTCCATACATTTTCATAGATTTTGTACGGAGATTATAACCAAAATCTCGGAGAAAATCTTCACAAAATCATGGTGAAGTGTGGTGAGCTTCGCATTTGACAATTCTACAGTAGAGGTCATCTCATCCATTTTCGCTTGGCATATGGTTTTGTACTCAAAAGTGTGATGTTTTCACCTATTGACGAACATAAATCATTGACATAATTCCTATAAGATAGATTCTGCTTCTTGTTTTGACAAATTAATATACATAACAGTTTCAGTCGTGCATGAAATTGTCGGAGTTTGCAATTTAGACGGATTGTACTGTACTGTCAAGTCGTGGAACAAGATTACGACCATAGTGTGAACAGCATACGAGATTACATAATCTACGTAGATTTTGCGGCTATGTGTGTAAAGCGCTTTACCCTGTTTATGGAAAGCTTCGAATTCCGGGAAATTCATTGGAAACGCAAAAACACGCACACAAGTTTACATGCCATAAACATATGATGCCTGAGTTAAATTAGCGACTTGATCATTAGTGTCAGGTTACTATGAAAAGTCTTTCGTTATGGAAACATCTAATAAATTAAATGTCTTTGTCACCTGTTTTAACTATGCGAACAAAACAACTGGGTTGAAATCAAAATACATACAATAAAATCTATCTATCTAATCGTGTTAGTTACACCATTTATAACTCAAGAATGGCTAGATTAAGTTCCATGATTTTGGGTTTGTTGGATTAGGCTCTGGCTGGAATAGCAGAATAATTATTGAATCACGCGAAAAATATTCACAATAAGCGAAAATTCACAGTGTGTTCTTTTTCACCTATTTCTGTGTGTATTTCTTTAAAATATCAGCGGATTTCAGTAAATTCCACAGGATTAATCTCTACCCAAAGTAACAGGACAGCTAATGAGACATATGAAAAATTCACAATGGGCACAAGTATGAAGACAATTCTTTTTCACATACTTCTTTCTGTCTTTCTCGAACGAATTACAGGATTTCAGTAAGTTGACCCTACCCATAAGGCTTGACCCGGAAGCGTATTTCGAAATGCTTGTTCAGCTCGTCCCCACGTAGGTGACGAAATCGATCAGCTTTTCAAGTGGCAAAGTACTTAGAAACCCTTATCGATTTCGTCCCATGATAGTGGACGAACTCGCATAGGGCTTCGAGTAAATTTTTCGTGTAAAACAGCTTGAAACCATTGTTCAGCTCGTCCTCACGTAAAGTAACGAGATATCCGCTTTACCAGCGGTAAAAATAACAAAAGTCATGAAAATAACAGGTTTTTATTTTCAGTTACAAAAGAGGGAAATATTTGTTGTGCGTATACATTACTAGCGCTTCGTATACATTAAACAAAGAAAGCACCAGCAGTATAGCAGCAAAAAAAAATATAAAAAAATTGTGATTGAGTAGTTTATGCATAAGAATGGCTGATCGATGTTGTAACATCGCGTGGGGACGAGCTGAACAAGGGTTTCAAGCCGTTTTAGACAAAAAATGTACTCGAAATCCTATGCGAGTTCGTCCACTATCAGGTGACGAAATCGATAAGGCTTTCAGACGGTATCAGCACTTGAAAAGCTGGAGACGAGCTGAACAAGGTTTTCGATATACGCGGCCCAGAATAGCAGTATAGCCATTGAAATAAGCAGAAAATTCACAATGAGCAACAATTCACCATGAGTTTTTTTTCGCATATTTTTGTTTATATTTCTTGAGCGTCTTAACTGATTTTGACAGATTTTCTTGCCGAATTGGTCCTCTCTCTGAATAATATTGAAACACGCGAAAAAAAATCACAATGAGCAAAATTATAAAGATTTGTTTTCGTATATTTCCTTCTGTATTCCTTGAACGAATTGCCAGATTTCAGTCAACGGATTCGAGCGGATTGGTATACACCCAGAATAACTGTTGATGTTGTTGTTTTAGCCAGATGGCTTTAGGCTAAAGTGAAACAGGGTACATATAGAAAATGTATAAATATGGCAAACTTTCTCAAATTATGCAAAACTGAACCATAGTTTTCCTTGTTAGTGAAAAGGTTTGGCTACGATATCCCGCTCATTATATTCACGTTTTTCAAAATCCAGACATTCATTTAAATTTAAACCAGTTTTAAATCCCGCTCAATTGAAATCCCGCCTAATTAAAATGCCACCAATTTAATATCCCGCCATTTCAATAACCCACTAATTCAAAATACCGTTTTTTAATATCTTGTCATAGAAGGTAAGTATTCTTTAAAAAATCGCGCGCGCGATTTATGAAATCGGGGTTTTAAGTGGGCGGGATTTTGATGTGGCGGGATTTTGTAATAGCGGGATTTAATAATGGCGGGACTTTATAATGGCGGGATTTTAAAGTGGCGGGATTTAGTAATGTCCGGATTTAGTTACGGGATTTTCTGTAAAAAGCAGGATTATTAACGAGCGGGATTTTGTTTTTTCGGGATTATGTAGGTATTCCATTGAAAATTGATTTTTGATTCTGAAAGTTATGAGTTTTTAAAATACTCAATTGGAAAAAAAACTCGAAACAGTAGGAATAAAGACAAATATTGAAAATCTTGAAAAAAAGAGGAAAGACAGAACAGAAGAATTGTATTCGCAGTAAGAATATTAAAAATCTATTTTTATGAAAAAAGTGGACCCGTAGCGAAAAGAATATAGCGCAGTAAGCAATACAATAACGGTCATATAACCATTTTGTGATACTGAATTTAAAATCTATTTTTCTTGAAAAAAAGGGGGAACACGGAACAGAAAGAATATAGTGCAGTAAGAATTTTGAGAATACTGAACCTGAAATCTAACTACTTATGTTCGTAAATTTTATTTAATTTGCCTAAACTATGCAATTGAATCGGGGTCTTTACGAACGATATGCGAGCGAAGCGAGCACAAGATATGAGTTTGTATAATAATAAGGGAAACCCAGTATTTTTTTAATTAAATTACTTTTTATTGGCTGGACTTTATTTTTATTTTCAATTTTTCCGGTCAAAAGGGCATTAAAAAAATTCTAATTGGTCAATTTTTTGAAAAACTTTCGATGAAAAGATGAATTGAGGGGCCGATTTAGAGCTAATTGCTTGCCACATTCTGCTGATGTTTTGACAGTCCTAGCTGTCTCCATTCATAAGTTAATGCGGTTCAAAGATTCGACTCAAAAAAAAAATTGCAAAGGAAGTACCAAGGGCAATCAGAGGTAATTTTGTAAAAAAAATAAATTGAGGGAGGTAATCGAGAAGCCGCTGTGGAGCACATTTCGGCACTCATTCCCCCGATAATTTTAGAGTCCTAGCGAATCATGGACAAGAATCGAGAGACGGATGTAAAACGTATTGTGGCGCATTTTTGGCTGAATTGTAGCTGTATCCGTTCAGAAGTTATAACCGTTCAGCATATCTTTGAACCCAACAATATAAAAACGAGTGATAAGTGGGGTCAATTCATAAAAAAAAAATACGATGAAGGGCGATTTGTTAGGCCGATGTACAGCATATGCGGGCACTTTTTCTAAGATGTGTAATCACACAGGTGGTAAATCCCCTTGTTGCATTCAATTTCTTCAAAATTATTTCCAAAACGAAAGAGTTACGCGAGTAACCTAACAATTGGACCACATTTATTACAACTTACTTGCACAATTAGTTCATTTAGCATTTGGTCCGGACTCCGGACTATCCACGCCAGTTGGTTAGTCTCATACCAAAAAAAGGGACTGCCTTTTGCACAACATTATGCACACATTTCAAGAAAAAAAAAACTAATATTTTATCCCACTTACGAAGTAGCACCTTTTCTCATACTTTCTTTTGCTCAACATGCACAATTACTACCATTATTTGTGTATTGTATTAGGTCGAGTAATAAATGTACATCTAGATGTGGATTGATACGTTTTCCGTCGTCGTCTAAGCCAGAACGTTCAATCGCAACTTTCAACTCCAATGAAGAGATGAGAACATAAGAGTAGCACATTCGATTGATGGAATGGATTTGACCTAACGTTATTGATGTCTGTACTATATTTCGTACGGGAAGAGACATTTCATTTTTAATGCCAACATTTTGTAAAGTATAATTTCCTGAGCTTACTATACACATACAATAATAATAAGAATAATAATCAGCCGACCACCCGCAGCCCAGAAACCTACATCCACGATAGCAATTCATTACAAAGTTCATAGTTTATAGAACCCGTTATGTAAATGATCCTTGTCAATATATTGTTAGTTATCTAATTTTAAACTATGTATGTCTCAAGTTACACAAGTCCTTTTCATTTTATGTGTTGAAAACATTTACATGTAAACGGTTAAATGGTCTTTTAGAAGAAAATTGTTGAAATTTATCTTTCATGGTAATTTTATAACGTCAACAATATCTTCAATACACGTGCGTGTCTGTAAATCATTTGACCATTTATTGAATAATATTACTTGCGAATATGCGCTTGTATCTATGTATATGTGAAATTTATCTTTAGGCGGTCCGCAACAATCTTTTACTTTACAATTTTACAAGAATCGATCGATTAGATTGGCTACGGTGTATTAAAATGTGAAAATTTTCCAAAGCATGTAATTTGAGTAGGTGTTAAAATATCATAGATTATTATTATAGATAGTATCAGCAGCAAAAGATCTTATGTCGGATACATGATGTACGTACATAGATTTTCTGAATGTCTGCAAAATTTTTGTACAATAATGAAGCATTCATCTTAAATGTGAAGCCAAATCGCATTGAAATTGGGTTAATGGAAGTGTTCATTGCTTTCTTTCTGATTTATGCGTGTAATATTGTATGTATGCGGAAATTGAAAGGTAAAATGCACAAGTGAGTGATGGAGGCCTCCTTTATTGAGTGCATTGACGTGGCGGTCGCTAAAACGATTCAAAGAAAGTGTCTGTTTCAAATTTGTATATGTACTAAGAAAAAAAAACTGACGAAAAAAATGTAGAAGGTATTTCAAAATTGTGCGTGTCAGTTCTGAACCGACATTCTGTAAGGCGACAGTTGACTGGCGATAGTCATTTTCGTCATTTTCGAATCATCTAAGGCGACAGTCGCCCAATGTATTTTAAATGGCCGTCATTTTCAAGGCGACAGTCACTTTCATGAAAAATTCACCATAAGTTCAATACGAGCTCTTGTTTAAACATCAATTGTGTACCAATAACACAATGCGACACGCCATAACCAATAATTAACGCTGAAACCTTTCTTCAAAAAGTAAATTCCATCTAAATTGACAAAGCGACAGTGCAATGAAAATGATAGGTGTCGACCTTTGGAATCATGTAAGGTCATCACTTTGTATACGGCGACAGATGGTTTTTGTGCTCGCTGTGCTTCGTGTGACAGAGACAGATATATGTAGGTGCTTTTGCATTATAGATACTTTAGGGTCATCCGATAGCATGCATTGCAAACGTACATCTGGACATATGTACGAGTTCTCAAAATGGACTTATATTGTCGTCCATCGTACGATCGATTCCATGGTATATGAAAAGCGTAAGGAATTTCTTTATGCTTTTCAATGTGTGTATGCATGGGCGTAGCCAGGGGGGGGGGCAGGGGGGCGACCGCCCCTCCCTGGCCGGTGAAACTTTTTTTATTGAATTGAATATTAATAATACTGAAAGAAAAAAAAAAATATTTCAAGGATAATTTTTTTCAGATTCACTTTTTCGCATTTTCGTTTGCAGTTTCCATGTTCCGAAAACCACACAAACATTTCCATATCAATTTATTACAAGCCGTTCATATGGACATACCTAATTCTATTCTATTTCGTCCAGATTTACAGCAATCCTGAGCGCTATGGATAGCTCTTTTCATGTCTATACAGTAGACTCGGGTAAACGTGTACTTCGCCAAACGTGAAGGTGAACAATTTTATGTGAGCTACTACTCTGAAACGTGAACAAGTCTTGAAAGCCCTAAAACATGAACATTAAGGGAGGAATTCATAGTCCTCACTTAAGGAATACGGATTCCCTTAAGGAATAATTATAAAGGAATTATTGGGACAAAACGTCACTTTTAAATGCATTACCTCATTCAATAAAATAATTTAATTCGGAAACCTAATTAGAGTAACTGACAAATAAAATATAAAGAAGTATCTACTAGCTGCAAAATTTAAATTTATTTTTCAAATACGAGCGACTATGAACTGTAAAATTTATAAGGATTCCCTTATAGGTCAGTCAATTTATGATTTTAGGTCGCAAAAAATAGCTCGGCTCTGCTTTTTTGAGATACTGTTAGGGTAGATACCAGAAGTGTACCACCAAGTTTGCAACTTCGAAAACCTATCCTAACCCCGTGATCCTCAAAAAACCTAAAAATGTTCGAAGGTTTTTCATATTTCGGTTTGTGATTTCCAAAAGTCGTCTGCTTGATTCTCAAAGCGAATAAAACCTTCTTTAATTTGAGTCCAGCTTTGTAGGTGCAAAGGATCTCAAAATACTCGTACAGCACTTTAAACATTGTTTTTTTTTTTTGTAAAAAAGTTCGAAATGCTGTATCTTGGGATCCTTTGTACCTACAAAGCTGGCGTTGCACTCAAACTAAAGAAAATTTTGTTAGCTTTAATAGTGCAGTGGACGACTTTCTTGTGCCTTACAGGCCTTCTACATCTGCAACTTCGTTGCCAACCTTGGTTACAGGTACCTAACTACACACTTGCAACATTCCGGCAACCACGCCATTCACGTTCTTGCAACCTGCACCATGCCTACAAATCACTTATTTTCCGGTTTTTTTTTTGCGTGTTACCAACTTAGGTTGGCAACCAAGTTGCAGGTGTATAAGGGCTGTAAGCCACTTGTGGAAAATAGAGAATCGACTGCACTTACGTCCCATAACGTATACGGTTTCTCGCAATGCCTCCTAATTTGACCACAGTTTTTCAGTCGAACTCTATGCATTCAGAGAACTAGCGTGAAATTTTGTCGGCCTGTTTGCATCGACCAGTAATTTAGGTACGCTCTCCAAGTACTGCTCCCTTTCAACAGCTTTGGTTTTTACAATTTGGTTTGCAAAATTTTGGACAAGAGCTTGACTGTGGAATGCTCTTGATACCGCCATCCGCGGCAACGATATTGTCTAAATAGATGAATTAATATTTATGGGGGAGTTAAATTCCCTTTCAGACTAAAGGTACGTTGTCCTCGACGCGGCCGCACGACAGCGACTCGCTCATTCCATATGAAAACTCGTTTTTAAAATGAGAGAGAAACGAATTTTTATGGAATGAGCGAGTCGCTGTCGTGCGGCCGCGTCGAGGACAACGTACGTAAGCTGGACTCAAATTTAGCACTTTGGTCTTGTTTAATTTTGTCTTTAAGTCGACTGCGTTTGATTCCTTCACGAGATCCAGAGCTATAACGATCAGATCGTTGATTTTGTGCGAGAGTACTTAATTGTCAAAACTTCATCATGCAAGCTCCACGGCGTCCCGGCAACTTAAGTCGAATGAGCAAAAAACTACCATCAGAATGGAATCCTGCCCAACTTCGGTTTAAACTTTACTGTGGGATTCCGTTCTGGGGAGGGTTAGCTAGGACTCCCGATGTTATTGTAGAAGTGTAGAGGAGCAGCTGAGTTGAGCAGCTAAAGAGGGCTCTCAGTGGAATAACTGAGCGCTTGGGCTCCTATTTGGAAAAGGAAAAACAGCTTAAGAGCTCCATTGGGCTCCTATTTTAAGGAAGTGGAAAAGCATGTACCCCTAAATGTCTCCAGCCGACTGTCGGATAATGTTTTTTTCTATGGATGCTGTGGATGTGAGATAAGAGGCTTCTCGGTATGTTTCAGCAGAAGATGCGATCCTGTAGAACCAAGCAAAGCCAGATTTCAAAACGGACATTGATGTCGCAAGTGGAATATGCTGCCCAAAAGCTGAAAATAGCACTGAATATAAACGAGTTACGTTTTAAAAAGCAGAAATGGAGGCCAGTTGAATGTAATCAGAATAACTAGTAAAAGTCTAAACACTTTCAGGGGCAATTTTCCTTTAAATGGTCTTGAAAATCATTCTCGACTGTCCTTTCCTAAAATTAAAAAAAAAAAAAACAATCATGAATGGGTACTCGTTTAACATCTTGAGTGAGTTCATAGTTCGTCACAAGGGGCGTGAGTTCGAAAAACAAATTAACTGAATTCGTTCACGGTGAGTCTCGAACCCGTGTGCAAAGAAGGTGCGGCCACTAACCATTACACCAGCTAAAATACTCTAAATTTTGCCTAACAATATTTTCGCGACCAACGATTTCAAATTCTAAGAAAATCTTGATATTGAAAAAATTTCGGGCTTGCCCCCCCCTGACCGAAATCCTGGCTACGCTCATGTGTGTATGCAATGTATCTAGATGTATGTGTGTGTGACTGCTCGTTTGGTTCGTTTGTGTGTGCTTTATCTGATGACAGATTGTCGAAGTAAAGCTATCTTCAGGAGCGAAAATAATGAGTGCATTCAATGAACGAAATTTACTGCAAAAACACTGGAAATGCTACAAGAATTACCCGCCACCGATCTCTTCCTCCGCTGAAAAGCCTTCACGCGGAATGAGAATTTAATTGGAAGAGCACTTTTCTGCTACATTTTTCGTTCTGAATGCACTCAATATATTTTTTGGAGATGAACATTCATCGCTAATTTTGATGAAGAATGACCGTTACAGCCACAAAATGAAGAATAGCCACCGATTTATATGAAAAACACTCCAACACCAAGAAGATTGTTCAAACGATCGGAAATATGTATGGCGTGGCGAACCTAACAGATCATATGACACCTGAAGACGTCAGGGTGGATAGTGGATTGATAGTGTGTCTTTGGTGAAGAGCTTTGAACTTTGAGCGAAACATTGTAAGTTCATTATTGGTTATTGGATATGTCGACAAGTTAGCGAAACAACTTTTGAAAATTGACTGGGCGCGCGCCTATAATTTTTTTTTATTGTCCTTTTCGTGCCATGCAGCTTGTTTTTTCCATATGATTTTTAGTTAATTTTAAATATTTTTTTTTTCAAACGGCGATTGTCTGGAGTTTATTAATTAGTAATTCTAAAATGAAAAAAAATAATAATAAATGAAACGGGAAAAAAAATAAAAGTCGACATCGAACAAGCAAGTGACAATTGCCCACACATTAGTATTATCTTCAAATCTATACAATGCCCACGCCCTGTCAAGAAAAATCGTAATTTACTAACATTTACTCTAATGTAAACACAATTAACCCTCACTAAATATTTCAGTATTCTAGACCCACTATCGCATCTATGTCCTTTAAAAAAATGTACATCCTCACGCCAACGCCAATTTCACGCACCAAAAGATACATATAACAATCATTATGTACAAATGACTAGCATCCACCAAGTATCTATACCCGCAACTAGGCATAAAATGTATGTAAGTATGTATATTACATGATCATAGATTGTACCCGCGAAATTGAGTCATTTATCCGATGAAGTGCAGCGCTCCTGTCCTTTTTAACTAGTCCATTCCCTCAATTTTGTAGTAAAATATTAAGTTCTTACATCATAAATAATTCCACAAATCCTCCAAAAGCGCCCTTTTGTTTATTCATTCACACCAACAACTTAAAAAAAGTCGAAATTATATGAACTCTCAAGCCATTTCCGTTATTTTTCGAATTTCGTATGAAAGCGACAGTAACAATGCTGGCGCTAGAAAGTGATCGCTATTGGCGACAGTTATGGGCGATTATCGATTATATGATCCCAAAAAAAGCTCTGTCGCTTTTCTTTCATACACTATCTCTTTCAAACACACGTAAAAACCCATTTATAAATTGTCGCCCGACGAGGCCATAACTTTCGATTATCACCATTGGCGATGGCGATTATCCCTTTACAGAATGTACCCTCTGCTTATTAATACGAGAAATATAAAATTTTAAATAGGTAGTTCCCGTGCATCTCTCAATTCGCATGCATACAAAGCCACCGTTTTTGAAACTCAGTGATCAGAACTATTAAGGTATACGAATATTTTAAATACCGCTATCTTAGTTCACATATGGCGTGGGTCAAGAATAATGGCACCGTTTTTTTTTTCCCCATGTGTCATCATGGAAGGAGACTGAAGGGACAGGAATGAAGAAAACTCTACTGAACTTTTTGAACAACTAAATAACCATGCGTGCGTCATAGTTGCATGTTCGTGGGTTTTCATGTGTTTAAGAACCTAAACAGAATATTGACTCCTATGGTTAGGGTCCAGAACATGCCACAATGATCCTCGCTTGTCGTGCAAGCCGACTAAACAGATATGGTATGCAGGCCAGAAACTTGCATTCCCTGAAATTTTTTATGCTAACAAAACGTCAAGAATTTCTCGATTGACTCATCGATTGTGGCTATTGGGTTTCGGCTTTCGTACACTGACAAAGCTTCTATAATGTACGTACGCTTCTTGACAAGTCATCTGAAGGTCCCCAGAACGTGCTCCCGAGTACGGGTGGCTCACGGCATGGCTGACCTTTTTCCCTATTCCTCGGGAAGACAGCCATACAAGTCAAATACGACGCAGTTTCCTCGTAGGGGCGAAATCCGTTATAAGCGATCGTGTAGAGCCTCGGAGCTGGCGGCTTCGCATCACCCGAGCCACGAAGGGGCTAGTTAGGGAGAATCGCATCGGTGGAAAACTAGTTTGTGGATTGATGACCACACGGCCTGAGCCAAATTGCTGCATAGTAAGCGAAGGAGCCACTCTGAAGTGAACGGTTGCGCTATGAGTCTGCCTGAAGCAGACGAGTAGTCACAGGCACAACGATCCTGCGGCTGGCGAGCCGAATTCGGTAGGTCTAACCGAAAGGGGGCCAAAGGATGATCACACCTGCTATTGAGAAATCTTAAGCGAATAGTATAGTGTGATGGGTATGCCCAAGGGACCATGGTCCCTAACCATCTTGGTGTTGGTCTCGAGGTGACTGTGGTGCTCGACAAGTCGACCAGCTAGAGTCGCATCCCAAGGCATCCCGGCGGAGAGCACTCTTTCGGCTTGACGCCGGATAAACTGCCGTTGCCAAAATGGAAGGAGGTATGGCCGCTTGGCTTAATTACTCCGCAAGGCACGCGCCAGTAGACGCAGACTCAATGATATTGGAGATGTATTACATGCATCCTTTTCTCGATTGAGCATAGGCTATACATAGAGAAAATCCCAGAAACAGCGAGTTTTTGTGAATACGTGTCCTCGTCGTATATAGAAAATTTCCTTCCCAGAAACTATTTGAAATAAATATTCAGCGGCATACAGGTCAGAAGCCAATACACGAATTGATACGAAGGTGCAAATGGCACATTTTGCGAAAGAATAATAACTGAGTTGCTTAACAAGCCATGAAATGCAACACTTTCTCTAATCAAGGCCGGCTAAGAGGCAGGCCCAGACTAGCATGACCATGACAAAAGAGTGCAAGAATCTACACAAATCGTTTGTCATAATCAAAATGTGCATCGAAATTTTCGATAACACTCGCCGGGTCTACCAGACCATGTTTCGGTACTTACTAAACATTTTACATCGGTACTTAAAGGCTATTAAACACGGTGTCGATTTTGAACCTGTTTCACCTCCCTATGAATCTATAAATGTCGATAATATTGTGAAATGTGAACCATATTCCGTTTACTATTTTGAGGTTTAGAAGATGTCTTCCACATTTTAAGTATTAAACATATTTTAAGTATCGGAGTACAAAACGACTTACATTTTCACATTTCACAAAAGACAATATCGTCGCTTGTTTTACGTCGTTCGCAAGAAAATTGCCAATTAAAATATTTCTTTCTAGCTAAATAGTTTGGACAATTACATTTCTTTTATTTGGGTATATGAACTAAGCCACACTTTTTAAAATTTTCCTAAATGGTTTCCTCTCCGAAACACGAAAGAAGCTTATTTTCTTTTATTGGCATTATAAACAATCATTTATCAATAAAGAGCTTTAAATGTAATGGATAATGGCTAATTGCTTCCAAATCTTAAACTGTATGAATATCGGAAACAGAAATACTAGTGAAATCCTCTGAGAAAAGAAATGAAAATGTTTTTGCACGTGCTGCAGACACTAAAAATATTTTAATCATTCATTACTAAAACATAACGGCTCTTATAACACGAGATATGCTTTACACTCTTAAGTCACTGTGATATAAGATAATATTCTCACTAATTCCCCTTTTACATGCACGATTCTGTTGCATTCAATTTATCTCAATAATTTCCCTAAACGAAAGATTTATGACAGTAACCTAATAATGGCGTCATTTATATTGCAGTTTGTTCACGTATTCGCGCATTCAAAACCACGATAATCCGTTACATATCAAAAATGCCATCAAATATATTTTCCTTCATCAATCTATTCTTCAACACTTAATCCATAATTTCACCTTATCTTTGTTTGCAAATAACACTTTTGTGTAAATGCATTCTTATCGGAATCATTAAAAACTCATTTTGCCAGCGAAATAGACCATCGATTTTCAAATACATTTATGAATAACTTCAACGCAAACAAGACTAATTTAAAAACCCATCCAATTAACAGTCGATTAAAATTGTTTTTATACGAAGAATTCAACTACTGGAATTGCTTTTTAGATGCGGGTAACCACCTGACTCGACGGACGTGCGGCGCTTGTTCCACTTTTGTTTGTTTAGACTATTTATACACAGCAGTGCATATGAGTGCTCAATCGTTTTGATTATATTTCTATCACTCAGATGGAATATAATTAATCACTTAATTAAAAAAAAATCTGGTCACGGATTGATCATAGGCTCAGTAGTATCATGGTCTCATCCTGGCACAATGGCAGACCAAAAACGACAATGGAATCATAAAATCTGGATGCCTCTTCTTTATATCCGTAAAATATATTTTGACATATAATTACAACAGCAAACCGCACGCCAAGCTATTGACGGAACATATTCAAAATTCCGACAATTTCCTATGGAGTTGTGTCGATACATTTGTAATTAATCAAAAGTTGGGCGTGATTACCCATTGAGCGAAACGAACGATTGATTTACATTCATATAATTTTTATGATATGACTCGGCGTTGACCGCGAGTCGGGAATTGGATATATGTACATTAGTGTACTCTGAAGCATGTCACAATATCTAGTATGGATGATTCTTGATGATTCTTCGGAAACCATCTCTTCTCTACGTGTGGCCATTAATGGAGTTTGTCCGACAGAGTATTTTATTTTGTATTCAAGATTTGTTGCATCCAAGATAGACTCATTCATTCACACTGAGTTTGATTCAATGTCGAACTCGTATACACTTTAGATATTTGAAAAAAAAAGAATCCACAGGTGGAAATTTCATTGAACAGACTTTACTCTAATTAGATATGTTTTTTTTCTGGTTAATATGAGATTATATTATTCAAAATTCAGGGTTTAGTCGCGCGGGCGGAGAATATAAATGTTGAATCGTAAATAGATGTTTTCGTTTAGCTGCTTGATTAGGTATGCATAAATGCAGATAATTCCAGCCGGATAATAATTGCAATCGACAGCTTACGGTTTATTATAAGATTTCCCCTGATCGTATAACGGACCTTGAGAAGGTCAGACCCAATTGGAGGCCAATAGACTTTTTGATGGTGTCTATAGCGTTCGTATATAGTTTCTTTGTGCCCGAATGGATTAATCGGAATGTGATGACTGAAAAAACGTATCCGTTTGGTAATAAACGCGTATGATGGAAATTATTTCGATTCATACTTGGACAATTATTTGATTAATTGCTATAAATGACGTTAGGCGAGCAGTTAGCAATTTTGCTGATCATTAATCTTGTGAGTTGTGATATTTAGTCGGCTCTCTTTTATTTTGCGAATGTATAGATACATAATATTTTTTGCGAGCCCGCACACCAAGTGTGTTGCGTGAAATTTAAGCCCACTGTTTATATGGTAGTGCCTAAGATTAATTAATTCACTGTCCTACAAATTGATTTTGTATGATCAATTTATACATGAAGTTTTTTTTTGTGATTTATGGCAGTTATGCATAAGTAGGTTATTGTTTCCCTACTATTTGGGAGCGCGCGACTCCCTAAGTTTGAAAAATCAACAAATGAGTATCTCGCGAATACCTCATGAATAAGGGCGGAGTTCATAGTCGTCACTTAAGGAATAAGGACTCCCTTAAAGAATAAGCATAAGGAAATGCTTATTCGGGCAAAAGTTCACTTATAAAGGCATTGCCACATTCAATAAAATAATTTAATTCAGGAGCCCAATTATAGTAACTGACAAATAAATTATAAATGAGACCGGGGCTAATTTCGGGCGCGGCCGAAATTTGAATACCCGTCACATTTGAATGAAACTTAAGCTCCTTTTGTGTTAAAAATGTCTACCGCAGCCCTATGACGTGTTCCGATTCCATCTGTTCCTGGATACATTGGGGTTAATCCAGGAACACACTTGGATGTATTTTGGGATTCAAAAAGAAAAAAAATGTTCTTACAAGAACCTAATATTGGAGGTTGGTTTTTATGACAGCCCTATGATGTAACGTTCCGATTCCATCCATTCCTAAATATCTTTTGAGGCCTTACTAGCCTAAGGTGACCAGATGCCCGAAGGCCCAATGCAGTACACATTTCGGAATTCGGTTTTCAGGCAAACCCTCAATCGTACTATTTTATTATTTGTTATCAATTGCTTAATATTATCAAAACAGCAGGATCCCGATGTGATCGCATTAAGCGGCGTTAACTGTATGTCACGAGGCTACCACCATGATGGATTCCATAAAACGACCACATATTCTCCATCCTTTCATAAGTGATACCTTCCTAAACGGAATGCAGCAAGAATAGTAGCCTTTATTCCGGGAAATGTGTGGTGAACCTTGGGAAAGCAAGGTTCCACGGACGTAGCCAGGGGAGGGTCCAATTTTCCACAGTATTTCTAATTTATTCATTCCTAAAACTCTGCCGAAATTAAGCTTGCAGTCAGATAAATTGTGTCATCTGGACGATAGTAGTGACTACATAATAAACAATTTGAAACACATAATAATCTGGTGACCCAAAATTGGGATGGTCTTTTATAATAGAAACTTCAACAAATTTCGTAAGACCTCATACAGGCTACACAATTTGAAATAAAATATTTCCCTGAAAGAATGAAGCTATTTTTTTTTGAGTCGTGCGAAGGAAGGCAAAAGCAGCACGACGCGGGCACCGAATACGCGATCGTACTTTCCATAGTTTTATAGTTGCTGCTTCGTGCATATACCATGGCCCACGAGCTCTTCTATAATAATTGTACATAAACTAAGTCATTGGCGTTGTAGACGTGGCACTGTCTGCTTCCGATGATAGCGGAGCAATTAAGTAATCGTACATGCTATCGTGCTCGTCCAGCCTCTTCAAGCGATAAAATTAAATTCGACACAGGAACAGTGGGACAGGAGGCATATTATGCATTGGGGCAACGCCTAAACTAGTGTCTACAATTGACAACAAGATTCTAATAATGTCATAATTTCTGAAACCCAGCTTAATCCTGGCTACATCCTTGCAAGGTTCTGTTGGTACTAAACAAGACCCAGAAAAGATCCCTCAATTTCTAGATGTTCTCATTGACAAAACATCATCAGCATGTGAAGTGCAAATGTATGTTTTAGCACGCAAAGTTATAACAGGCATGGGAGAAGTGTAGCCACGATCTCGTTTAAAAGCGGCAAACTGTATAACACAATGAACCCGGATTTTTTTAGGGTTAGGAATAGGTATTTAATTCAAATATACGACAAAGATTAGGATTTTTTGTCAGTTTAAATTGTCGGTTCCATTTTGTTAGAAAGGCATTTTTTTAAAACCATATTTTAAGAAAGGGCAATTTATAATCCAATTTGTTTCAATACGGATTCGATTTCCGCTTTCTAGACAGTCGATACTAAGTGATTTTTCAATTTTGGAATTTCAGTGTTCGAAACTGCAGTCTCAGCAGCAATATAGAGATGATGATGGCCCTTTCCCTATCTCTGACTATCCGTGACCCTGAGACAAAAATCATGAAGCTGTTTATTTGAAGTACGAAAATTACACCTCCGTGTACCTACCTGTTCAAACGTTTCGTTTTGTTTATGTTGTTTATTTCAATAGATAAATTAATACCTCATTGCGTAGAGAATTCTTAAGCGGATGGCGACCCTCTGGGGATTTATCGCTACTTTATTGGATTTGGTCGAAATATAGGGGAAATCCTTGCAGACTCCTTTAGTTTGCATTTTCTTATTCCTAAAGAGGTTGATAGGGGAAACGGATGGAGTACAGTAATTTTTCCATCGTTTTGTGAAAAAATCTGAGCGCCAAGTATAGCTCTACAGCTACAAGTGTGAGCTAGAGCCTTGAAATTTCACAAGTCTGCCAATTTTCAAATTTATTGGGCAAATTTTATAGAGTTTTCGATTAGAAAAGACGAAAGTGCGATTTGGGCAGCTGTAACTGTTGAACGCAGATAGGGGGACCCCAAAAATATGGCGAAATTAAAGTAAATGTAATCCCCAGGTTGTGGAGCTACCTGGCGCTTACATTTAGGTACATCAAATTTCAGAACGATTGACCAAAGAGTTCCGAAATTATCGAAAATGAACGTTTGCCACGATTACCTTGCTAATACCCTCTAACAGACTGAGTACGGGCCTCACCGAAGAGGTTGTTATGCAGTCATTTAGGTTTGTTTGGTGTGGCGTTGGGAATACTGTACATTTACTAATGCTGTACGACAGGTCAAAATGCGGTACTCTATAGCAAAATGCTGTACGTCTGGTCAGCTTATACTAGCCACAAATTGTGTGTTCCGATTTCATCGGTTCCTAGATATGTTTGGTGGGTTTTCTAAGAACACATTTGCGCAAAGTTTGGTTAGGATTGGTTCATCAAGAAAAAAGTTTTCTTAGAAGAATCTAATTTTCAGGGGTTGGTTTGTATGACACCCCTATGACGTAGTGTTCCGATTTCATCTGTTTCTAGATATTTTTTGAGGCTTTACTAGGAACACATTTGGGTGTAGTTTGGTAACGGTCGGATCAAAAAGGAAAAAGTTTTTCTTAGAAGAACCTAATTTTCAATGGTTCGTTTGTATGGCAGCCCTATGACGTAATGTTCCAATTCCATTCGTTCCTAGGTATGTTTTAAGACTTTACTAGAAACACACTTGGGTGAAGTTTGGTAAAGATTGGTACATAAAGAAACAAGTTTTTCTTAGATAAGCCTAATTTTCAGGGGCAGCCCCATGACCCCATGGTCCGATTCCATTCGTTCCGACATATATACAGCGTATACTAAAAAGAAACTTGTATACAAATTTTCAGCCTCATAGCTTCAAAACTGAGGGACTAGTTTGCGTTGCAACAGACGGACAGACAGACAGACAAATGGACATGGCTCAATCGATTTCTCTCGTCACGCTGATCAATAATATATATACTTTATATCGTCGGAGGTGCTTCCTTCTGTGCGTTGCAAACCTCATGACAAAGTTAATATATGTACCCTTTCACATAGTGACGAGTATAAAAATTAGCTAGTAGTAGCAAAATTCAAATATATTTTTTAAGTATAAGCGACTATGAATTGCAAAATTAATAAGGATTTCCGTAAGGGTTTCCTCAAGTAAAAGTGAGAACTATGACTTCCGCCCTATGTTTTTGTTTTAAATTACCTTTAATATGATTTTTTTTTTGTTTTTGTTTTTTTTTTATGATAATGGCCAAAGTAGTACCTAAGCGTTCAAAACCAGTTTATTTGTTGTTGTTTTTTTTTTTTCGTAAAAATGAGAGATGATAAATTTTTCAATGATACTTTTTGCCAGATCTTTTAACAATGGTCACTATGTTTATCGCACTATTCCGCTGGGACAGCACAATCAATTTTTTTTAATTCTCTGACATCACTACTGTCAGGGGCAGTCTATAAACACCAAAAAAGCCATTAACATATTTTTTCTTACATTCACATAGGTCCGTTTGGTATGACCATCTGTCGTTAATTTTCCTCAATCGTAAGGATATAAGAGTTGCAACATAGCGTCACAGGGACTTTTATTGCCTATAGTTACAAGGTCAAAAAGGAAGAAAGTATGCCTCACTCTACCAAAATCCTAACGTTTAATATTTAATGCTGTGGAAACTCATAGACTTGTAGAATTTCATACAATTTTGGAACGTTTGAGTTGCAACTCCTAGAAAACACGTAATGATCTAGGTTTAGGTACAATGCACTTAATCATAAGTGAAATTGTTGAAGGAGTGGAAAACCACATCTATCACACTACATCTACATTCAGTAATATCCTCTGATGTAAAGTCAAATGATATACCTGTGTCACTTATGTATACTGGATTAACTTCAAATTATGACATTTTGGATAATTGAAGTTGAATGTTTGCACTGTTTTCTACAATCTGCGAATATGTAAAGCAGTGACGCAACCAACCGGGAGGAGCTAGTGCGTCTACCCAGAAATTGCGAAACAAAAAATAGCAAAATAGTTCCTGTCTTGGAGCGTATTCCAGTCGCGTATATAACAAATTTTAAATGTTAACATCGCTATTTTTTAACAAAATTCTGCACTATTCAGAAACATACTGAGGTCTGGGGTTATTTTTGAAAACAAAAAGATTGTCTTTAGAATTAAAATCCTCGTGCTTCGATAATATCGATTTTAAGCATAATTGTTCAACAAATTGCTGTGTCTGTAATAACGATATTGTTTGAGTATTTCCGTAATTCAATAACGTTTATTTGAATAATTAGAATGATGCTTCATTAAAACGTGTGAAAACCAAGTGTTAAGTATAATGGTGCATGTATAAGTTGTGGCTCCCTAATTACCGTGTTCATACAAATGATCGTGTCAACTCAAGATGTGGCGTGTCAATATGTGTAAAAAACACAATTAATCAAAAACCTATCCGACTAAATACGAAAGTGATTGAATCGGTTGGTATTGAAATTCAACCTTTGAATGCAGTAGTGGTTGCCGTATATTTTCCGGCACAGGTTCTGGAATTGTGCTAGAGCTAATAAAGCTGGGAACATATTGTATAGCTTAATGACCCGCCGCCATTTCCTCATTCATGCGCCAAACGAACCAACATTCTTCCCGGGTAGGGGAAATAATTACGTTCTTGATTTTATCGTTAGCGATGGTTTGGTGAATATTTCTGAAACGAAAGTTTTAAATGCACTTAATTCTCCCCACCTTCCTGTTTTTTACTCAATAAACTACAATACTTCTGAGTGTAGGAAAGCTCTTACAAGAATATTCTGCTATAGAAATACGAACTGGAAAGAATACAGGCGCATACTCAATAACGAAACGTTGCTTTCTTTTTTAGACTTAGCCGATATCTCTCATCCCCAACAAGTAGACGATATCACCAGGCGAATGATAGGTGTCCGCAGGAGTAAAAACATTGAAATTAAAAGACAACTTAACCAATTAAATAGTGTCATACGTTTCAGGATCTCTTTTATTCGTGGTAAAATCATGATTCCATTCTCAGCTACTCATTTCTAAACCTGGCTTTCTTAGAAAATCCGCGCAGACCGTGATGCTGCAACTCAAAATAGTAAGAACTGATAATGCAACATTACAAACGGAGTATTTATAACGGGTTATTATGTGGTCGTCTCAAGACGACCCAATCCTTCGTCTCAAATTTAATGAGAGAATTTCAACTTTTGATGCTTGGAGGTTTTCACACTTACGCCAGATTACGTAATCTGTGGCAAATTATGTATTCTGGGCTTTAATTAAGCTTCAGATTACGTAATCTGACTATTACAAATCAAGTACCCAGAACGAGTTGATTTTATTCACCATTCAGTCGAGGTGAATTTTAATACATTTTAAATGTCGAAAATGTCACTCGTAACGCCAAAATGTCTTTGTTAATGTCAAATTTATGGTGCTGAATGTCAATATTTAGAAATTTTGTCAGAAACAAAACAGTCACTTCAAAGGAAACAAGTCAGTAATGCCTTGCATTTTTAATAATGCATTGCAAAAAACACAAGGTCATTCGATTGCGGCAATGTTATTCGACACCCAACAATTCGATTTCCTCATACTACTATCCTATTCAACATGAGGGCAACATTCGATATGGTGATGCCTTTATCCAAAAGGAAACGCCCTTGTTGTGTTTCACAAAAAGAAAAATTATCACGTTCATTGAACACGCAATATCAACGAGGCAATTTAACTGACGGTGACAAGATGGATTCTGTTGCACACTATTGAGATTACAGGCCCAGCTTACTTAAAGTACCAACGCCAGTAGCTTCTTATTGAACTGTAAAACAAGTCTCTGTTCTCTTAATATTGACAATACTTTTATTTCTGTTAACATAATAGTTATAAAACAAACAAAATATACGCTTTTACAATAATATTAATTATAAAATTTAATTAAGAATGTCTTAAATAAATTGTACGAACTTATTAAATGACGTTTGACAATTACTAAAAATTAATATTTTTCAAGGTCAAAACGACTAGATCAAGTAACGATAGTGTGAACACCAAATTCACCACAGCTTAATTTGCCTGATTAAGATGCGCTGACGCTGACGTAATCTGGCGTAAGTGTGAAAACCTCCTAACACTTGATAACAAAATTTCAATTTTTAGAAATAAATAATAATATTAATTTTTTTGAAATATTTAGAAAATTATAACGATGCGATTTTGAAATAAATAAAAATTGGCGCAACTGTCAAATATTGGACCAAGGCTGCAGATGTGTTTGTGAAATCCAATTTCCAAGATCTTGGACAGCTTTTTGTAGAGGTGTTGAGATCAACAGAGTTATTTACTTCCATGAATGGGTACTCGTTTAACATCTGAGTGAGATTATAATCCGTAAGTGGATTGTGAGTTCGAAAAGTAACATAAATTGAATTTGCTCACGGTGAGACTCGAATCCACGACCCTGTGACCGAAAAAGAGAGTACCATCCACTACACGCTCTGTGGCTCACTTGGTTGAGTTCCACTCTACGATGCCAGTAATCTAGAGGTCCGGAGATCGAATCTCGGCGTAGTCCAGGAAATATATAGTGCTTGCAACATTATATACACTCCTCTATATGTAACGTTGATTCGAAGTAGCCTATAAACGGCTGAGTGAACGCACCATGCCCCACAAGGGGTTACGGTACACATAAGAATCCACTACACTACACAATGCAATTTTCCTGAAGTCAAAAATTATTTTAAGTCTGTTTCATCTACATTCTATTTTTTTTTATGCGTTTTGCTCTCAAAATGTCATTTTCAAAATTGTGAATTCTAATTGTCAAAATTAATATTGTTCTAAAGCAAACACTTTGATTTGATAGATCAAAGTACCGCTATAAAATGATTAAATGTTCTAATGGATTTTAAAATTACATTCTTTTATTTTGCAGACTTATACCGGATTTTTATGGATACAATTTTATCATTGGGCGTCGTTTTGTTCAGGAATAACCAAGCCGGTGAGTAAATGTTTGTTTTTGCTGTAAACAAGAATCTCAAAATTAATGAAAATAGTAAAGGAAAAGCATATATTGCAAATATTAACGGATATTTGCACTGCACAAAAGTTCAAGGAAAAACAGGACAAAAATACGAAATGACATTAAATGTGGCAATTTTTCATTTTACCTAGTGTCTTACGAGTATGATGGAAACTTCAAACCTTACCGTTGCACACTCAATACATAACGATACAGCTGTTTGGCCGCATAAATCTTTCAGAGCCGCAGCTGCTTTGCTAGAACACTTCTTTATACGCGCCGGATACGACTCATCAACTTGGACCATTGCATTGATTGAGATGAATTGATGTCATTGATTTTTTTTTCCTTGTCGTGTCGTCGTCACCAACTAATTCACCTTCTCTCGCTCGCTGGACGATAAGTGCAGCCGCGGCCGGCATCATTACGGCAACACGGAGCGAACTTCGTATGCCATGTTGTAGCAACCATAATTACTTTACCTGTTAGCGTTAGGTGACTTGATAGACGATCGCTGATTACAATTGTCTTAAGGCTTCGGGTAACTCTTATTCAGAATCAGAACCGCTATACTTCTTTCATGAGGAGCGTCCAGCGTCCACTAAGGTAGACGTTTGTTTTATATTACTTTTGTGAGGTGCTTCTAATACCACCAACCACTATAGGTAACTAACTATAAGTATGTACATATTTATAAATATTCCATCGAAATAATCTTAAGACGTATCTACAAATCTTGAGCTACTAAAACCACAGAGGACCTACAACCGAAGGAATCTGGTTGCTAAATGGCGGTAGTGTTATTACCTCGTACCTTAGTTTTCAACCGCTTGTACGAAGCTGTAGATTGTAACGCAGTGCCTGCTTTTTATCTTCCCAAAGAAGAGGGCGTAGCTTTACATTTTCGCGGCATATGGCGGGACATGGCGTGATTTGCGTAAGGTGGACCTTATTGAGAATGTGTTTATATGCATATACTAGCATTTTAATGTTCAAGTACTAATTATACATTCGAAATGTAGCAAGACAACAGTGTTAAACGTTATTAGTTCTTTGATTCATTCTAGTAATGGAGGTTAGTCTATTCGATTCCGGGATAATTAAGTGTATGTCTACATGGTGATTAGAATACGGTATGGGGTGTTTGTTGGCTTGTTCGACAAATTTATTCAAAGCGTATAATGGCTCTAGTGATATTATAAATGGTATTTAGTTGATAAAATACATTTGTGTGAAATTTGGTTGATTTTGGTGCACAAATAAAAAACTTTTTCTTAGAAGAACCTAATTTGGGGGGTTAAGTTTGTATGGCAGCCCCATGACCCCATGGTCCGCTTTCATCCTTTCTGGCATATATTTTGTGTTATCTTTAGAAACACATTTGTGTGAAATTTAGTTGAAATTGGTACACAAATAAATAAGTTTTTCTTAGAAGAACTCCAATTGGGGGGCTAGGTTTGTATGGCAGCCCCATGACCCCATGGTCAGATTTGATCCAGTTTTACATATGTTGTGTGTCATTAATCGAAACACATTTGAGCGAAGTTAGGTTGAAATTGGTACACAAATAAAAAAGTTTTTCTCAGAAAAACCTAAATTGGGGGGTTAAGTTTGTATGGCAGCCCCATGACCCCCTTGTCCGATTTAAGCGATTCAAACATAGAAACAGCCTGCAACAATAATAAGCATGTGTACAAAATTTCAGCTCTCTAGCTTTTATAGTGGCCGAGGAAAACGCACTGCAACAGACGTACAGACGGACAGACAGACAGACAGACGGACATCGCCCAATCGACTCCTCAAGTCATGCTGATCATATATGTATATTTTTTATATGGTCGGAGATGCCTCCTTCAATGCGTTACAAACTTCATGACAAAGTTAATATACCCTTTCACTCTATGAGCGAAGGGTATAATAATTGTACTTGGATTAATTATAAATTGTATTAACGCATCGTGAATATAGATTTTATAATAAGTTAAAAGTTTATGTGAATTTTCATTTCTCCTGTACCAAGGAGTGGTCCGTCGAGCGAGACCACACACATTGCGCCCCACATTGCCAAAAGCAACGAGGTAGAACTGAAACAGGAAGAGTGTTAGTTAAAATCTCACAACGATAAACCATATCACTAACCTTAGCAGTCACCGATCACGATCCTACCTCCTGCCCACGATCCGCGGCTAATTGGCGTCCAGCACACAAACTTTGCTCGTCCTGGATGTCCTTTGAAATACGAAGAAATCATATAATAGGGACGTTTTATTGTGTTTATCCCGTGCAGGTTTGGGTAGAACTTCATATAAAAAAATGACACTTACCCAGGTAAAGTTAACCCGTGCAACTACCCTACACGGGATAGAGCTCAAATGTAGATGGCGGACGCATAGGGGAAATATGAGGGAATTTGTTTTTTCAAACCAAATTTGAGAGTTTTTCTAATCACGAGAAAAGATTTTGCAAAGAAATAATCATCTTTTGTGATAAAATCCACCACATCTAAAAAATAAGAAGACGAAAGCGAGTCAAAGATGCACAAAAACTGTCAAATGTCAGCTGTTTGGTCTTAACCGGGATGTTACCCGCGATCGTTTTTTTCGAGTCAGACTTACACGCGATACGAAAAAAACGTCGCTATTATTTGATGCCGATCCAAATCAACATAGTTGCAACACTTACCACCACCAAACGTAAACAAATACGAAACAACACAGTACAAGTGACAGGAAAATCAGCTGATGACATTATACAAACCCGCAACATGTTGCAATGAATGCGCTGGGATGCATTGTTACAGTTTCTATGCTCAGTACATAAGAGAAATATAAGTTCATCTTGAACTTGAATTCGGCATGTACATAATGCTGTACAATACGGTACACGGCACTTCGATCAAGAAGCCGTTGCACGTGGGCATCTTTGCACTTAGATTGTTACATTTTGGTTTGAAATTAATTATTAGGTCCTTTGCTTGCTTATTGATTTGCTTTTGATTTATAAATTTGAACCTTTGTATTGGAAATAGATTGTAAACAGTTAGCCGTTTTAAATATAGTTTTTATCATAAAAAGTGCGTTTTGTGATATTTTCTTTCTCCTGTACCAAGGAGTGGTCCGTCGAGCGAGACCACACACATTGCGCCCCACAGAGCTCAAGAGGCTGCCATACCAACTTAGCCCTCCAATTTAAGCATTCTCTAAGAAAAACTTTTTTGTTTATGAACCAATCTTAATCAAACTTCATATAAAGGGATCGCTACTTATGTTACATAACATATGTCAAAATAGATGGAACCGAACAATGGGGTCATGGGGTTGCCATACAAACCCAATTCCCCAAATTAGGTTCTTCTAAGAAAAACTTTTTTATTTGGGCACCGATTTACACCAAACCTCACGAAAATGTATTTCTATTGATGTCACAAAACACATGCAAAAACGAATGAAATCGGATCGTGGCTCCCAAAAAAATTTTATAAGTTTTGTTGAGCATGCTACATCCACCGTCCAACAACAATGTGTTTTTGTTGCTTCTGTTTGACTGAATATTGTAATGACATTTTCTTTTTGAGAATAGGAGTGGGGTATGTTGTCATATTGATCAAACTGGTTAGTATGACAACATACCCCACTCCTATTCTCAAAAAGAAAATGCTATAAATAGTGAATAATGTCAATACAATTAATCTACAAACATGATTCGCATTGACATAACCCGGTTGACACTATAAAAGAGCAAGCGCATACCCAATGTTGTTGTTGTTGTTGTAACGATTCAAGAGATCGGTTTTTTTTTTTCTAATAAATCGAAGGGGGTCTTGGCAGCTCTTGTCCGTTTTAACAACGGGTAGCTCCGGGACGATTTACATCGAAGAACCGGCTGCCGTAGGAGCATTTTTTTTATGGACAACACAAACATCCATGGGTCACAGTGGGATTCGAACCCACGCACCGGCAATTCAGAGGTAGACATCTCTGCCACTGAGCTACCGAATGCCCCCGCATACACAATCGTCGTGCATTCCATCGAATGTGTTGGAATGCACCACACATTGTAATGGTCGAGCTACTCGTTAGCACGCTCAAAGGTAGCCACTGATGAGTCGGCGTGCTAACGGACGAAACCATCTGACAATGCGAATCGCCTGAAGTGGTGATTATTTCGGGGATCATACTAGCCGGTTGATCAAACTGGTTAGTATGTCAGCGTACCCCACTCCTATTCTCAGTCAAATACTGTTTTATCGACGCCACTTAGGTATGCGAAAATGGAAGGAAAAGCATAGATGGGGGAGGATTAAACACAAGTCATAAGTACGCCCAGAAAAAACTTTTAGCCCGAGGAGACTGAAGGGTATCCAAATTTCCGCCGCGCCCGAAATTAGCCTCGGTTTCGTTTTTATATACATATAGGTTTGCTCCTATTAAATCATAATAGGACAAATCCTATTATGGAACAATTAGACGATCTGTTTGTTTTTAACCCTCGGTGAAACTAATGTTTGAAAAGTCTCATAACGTACTAAAGGATGTGACCAGACCCCATGGTATTTGTGGGCATTTAAATAAAAAATAAAAATAAATAACAGGCGCGACAATCCAGCATTGGACTAAGGCCGCAGGATGTGTTAGTGACATCCTATTTCCATTTTTTGTTGAGGTAATGAGATCAGCATCACGCTCAGCAGTGTTATTTATCCCCATAAATGGGTACTCGTTTAACGTCTGAGTGAGATCATAGTCCGTCACAAGCTCGTGAATTCGAAAAACACCATGAACCACGGTGAGATTCGAACTCATGACCCTGTGGCCTGTGCACCGAAAGTGCTCGCACTAACCGCTAGACCAGCCAGACTACGTGGGCATTTATTTACCTATGTATGCTTTTATTTTTTATTTTTTCTTATGTTTTGTTAACATAATATTTCAAAATTTATTTGTTATTCTCTCTTCATTACCTTAACTCCTAGTGGAGCATGGTGCGTTGATGACTACCGTGTGTAGTCATCAACGTACAAAGACAACTGAATTCGGAGTGTGATATGGTTGTCAGCCATACCACTTCCTAGTCGCATTGTTAGTTTATTATTCTACGATAAGAATATTTCTTATCATCTTCTTCTGAATAATAAACTTGCGACGAGTCGTGCCGAGTTTGGAAACTCGTTTCTCTATGAGTGTCTATTTCACAGAGTGGCGACCGAACGATCACGGCCACAGAGCACGACGACGATTTGTTATTATTCAGAGAGAATTCATTTTTGAATTAACAATATGCGCAAATGCATCATTTCATATTCATACCACAAGACAAGTAATGCTGTTTTACGACAAATAATACATAACAGACTACAAGCAAAAAAAGGTGATAATATACTTAACTTTCTAGTTTTAACGGAAAAGGATGGACATTTGTTTTCCGTATATATCGCCAGACCCATGTGATGTATAGACCAAAAAGTCCTTATTATTACTCTGACAGGATATTTTTCCCAACTGTTTTTGGTTACCAATTTCTAGCAAATTTTCAAGAAAATTCATAAAAAATTGTGCTAGTAGCTATAATGGTTTTCATTTTACAGCAAGGTTAAAATGACAAGAGTTAAACAATTCAACTGTTGGGACAAAGCAGTGATTCTCATATAAAGTAATAATATTTTTCCTATTGACCAAAAATAATGCGCGAAAATAATTAAGTTAATGAGATTTCCCATTGAAATTTTTCTGAGTGAATAAAAATCATGAAATTGCTACCAAAATCTTGTTATTGTAGGATTTAAATACTCACTTCATAACACCAATGATATTTTTATCATAAGTTGCGTGTCTTTGGCATCGAGGTAAGGACATAGTATCCTAACTTCCATATAAATTTGACAGGAGCTGTTCTATATAGAATAGTACGTGACAAGATTTACTTTGAAATTTAAATTATCGTGTCTTGTTCTGGATTCCAAATTAAGATATTTCTTCGGCTGCCAAAATAATAATTCTTTTTCATATTATATTTAAATATGCTAATTCAAATGCAAATACGTACATGTTGACCAATTGCATACGAATTCGATAAATACCGCCCCAAGGAAACCGTAACGGACTAAAAGTATTATTTTTAATGAAAATCTCATCAATGAGTTGCTAAAAAAGTTTAGGTTGTATAGTATAGAAAATTGTAGACTAAAGTATGTACATATACATATGTTTGCTTCTTAAATTTACCGTTCTAAATAAAAGCATAGATGACGGACAGGCACCGGATTAATATCTATATCACTGCTATATTGATTTGAGATAGTATGTAACAGATAAAAGGCTTCATTCACCATAACCGATATCCACCGTAAGATTCGATTGATGATGTCTGTCGCGAAGTGTTGCCAAACGTGATCTCAAAGCTAAATTTTATTAACATATGCTAATATTTGACCGTTGGCGGTTTAATTGTAGCTGTCATGCATCATGCACCATGCGAGACGATTAAATATTTTTCTATATTCGTCCATATTGGTATAGGGACCTAAACTAGACACATGAAGAGAAAAACAAAACCAACAACAATTACAATGTTTTTATTGCATTCTTTGAGGAAGCTTTTCTAATTTCATTGGTGTTGTTTTTGTTTTTTCAGATATTGCAACTACATAATCTTTCTATCTGCGGTCAAGGTTTGAAAAACTATCTACAAGTTATTTTCAACTGTTTTTGTGGTCTTTCTAATCAGATATCAGAGATTGACTGAAAAACACTTGAATTAATCGGTAGACACCACTGTATATACAAACATCGAGTCGTTGTGTCTACGTTTACCTGTTGCGCTCATGGAAATGATTGTTGAACCATGTTTTTTTTTTAAGTTACGAGAGGTTCTTGTTCTTATGTGCAAATTTGTTCCAGTAGAACACATTTCATTTTTTTTTCTCTTTATTTGTTTCGAATAGTATTCCACTCGCGGGTAAATGAGCGAATTTAGAAAGAAAATCAGAATCGATATGGATTAACGGGCATTAGATTGGCTTGCTTGTCGTGTGTCATGGATTTACTTGCGAAACAATCATGTTACTCATTTATTCATGCCAATAAATAACTGTTGTTTCATATGGATAACGATATAAAGAACCATCAACAAAGAAGTATATTCTGACAGGATTTCCATGTTCCAACAAATACAGGGTCGCACACCCGAACCTGACGACTTATAATAAAATCGAAAAGTAATGCTACATTTTTCTGCTACTAAAGACCTCAGGACAGTTGTGAAATTTAGATGGTAACTTTTTGAAAAAAATCATGCGACAAAATGGTGTCCGTTTTCATAGAGTCGTCTTCGGTAATTTTCTTACACATTTTGTTGCGGCCACTCGGACGACCTGTCCTCGTGCCGATCGAACCAAAGGAAAACAGGGACAACTTTTTGGTGTATATTCACAAACTATTTTATTTTCTCGATCTCGACTTTTCACAACTTTTCACGACGACCTCTCAATGACGACTGACTAAATTTTAGAACATATGAAACTCGTTCTAGGTACGTTGGTACATTCTTGTACAAAATTATTTTTGAAAACTTTAAAGTTACGAATTACTTTCAACATACTCCCACCTTTCTTTTGTGAGGAGTCGAGCAAAAGAAACAAATTTATTGTTTAAAAATCAAAACAACAAGTTCAAAAAACGCGTGAGGTTCGTCTTACATAATTCAAACAAGACTTTTTCCAAAAAATACGTATTACTGAAGAGAGACGCTATCTTTTAATATTATTTCTCAAATTAATATCGAATTCAGATTTATGATCTACGTTAATAAATTTTGAAATAAAAAGAAATAACCTCTCTCTCTTTAACAAACTAATATTCAAATATTATCTCATATTTAATATTGATCATCGTACCGTAAGGGTGCTCTCACTTTGCGGCCGAATTTCGTGGTTTCGCTCGACCTGCGCCCACACGGCTCGTTGAATGAATCAGGCTTCAATTCCCTCTCAATCGGTTGCTCACTCGCTAGTGGCCCGCGCCCACTCTGTTCAATGGGCTCGTGTATAAGTGGCTCGCGCCCACTCTGTTCGAGGGATTCGTGTACAAGTGGCCCGCGCCCACTCTGTTCAATGGGCTCGTGTACAAGTGGCCCGCGCCCACTCTGTTCGCTACGTTTGTACTTTGGAAGCTCGCTTGCGTCTACTTCCAGATTATATAGCCGTTGAATCGGCCTAGTGAAGACACCATTCGAAGTCCTCACTTCTGCTACTCTTGACCGTCCGTCAATGCCCGTGTACAAACGGGTCACTCGTCCCAGCGGCCAATTCACTCGTTTCTTCGTTTCCGTTTCGATTAGGACCACGTCGCCAATTTGAATTGATTCTTTCGATTGGGAACCGCCTCGTTGCACAAGTTGGGCTAGATACTCTCTTCTGAATCGGTTCCTTATTTCACCTTTAAGTACTTCCATGTTCTTATATTTCGCCTTAATTTCGTCAGCTAAAGACACTAGTTGTATTTCGGGTATTTCGCAGCTCTTAATATCTCGCATGAACATGGACGGTGTAATCGCAATAAGGTCGTCCTTGTCCTCTGTTACGTAGGTAAGTGGTCGTTCATTGACGATAGCTTCCACCTGACAAAGACATGTTTCAAGTTGAACAAAATTTAGCTTTTTATGCCCCAGCATTCGACGTAAAAGTTCTTTTATCGTCCTTATAAGACGCTCCCACCATCCTCCCCACCATGCGGCCGTGGGTGGATTGAATCTCCATTGTATCTTTTGTGTTTGGCTCATCTCGTATATCTTTTTCCAATCGATAGTTTTCAACAGATTTACTGCTCCCACAAAATTACTACCGTTGTCGCTATAAATCAATGAGGGTCGACCTCTTCGGCTTACAAAACGTTGCAGTGCCATCAGAAAAGATTCGGTAGACAATGAATCAACAAGTTCCAGATGTATACATCGATAAACCGCACAGGTAAATAGCACGAACCACGTCTTGCTCCCGTCCTTGAGGAATAAAGGACCTGCCAAATCGATGCCAGTCGTTTCGAATACCCTGCTGTCTGTAACTCTGGCTTTTGGTAAGGGTGCCGAATCTGTTTCATAATTTCGGCTCGAATATCGTTTGCAAATTACACATTGCCTTATAAGCTTTCGTACGGTTCGCCGTCCTTGAAAGATCCATACGTTCTCTCGTAACATTCCCATCACAATCTGAACACCAGCGTGCGAATTGTCAATGTGAAGTTCCATAATCATTCTCGAAACCATCTCGTGATCGTTTGGTAACAAAACCGGCAAACGAAAGTTATAATCGTCATCTCGTTGAAGAAGTTTCGTCTTCACTCGGACTAGACCCTCCAGGTCCATCTCTACTCGAATTCCGTGTATCGTGTCAAGCGCTTGTATACCCGCTTGTCGTTGTATATGTTTCCAAATAGCTAACTCAGCTCGTTGTATCTCGTCGACTTCAAGCAGATCGTTATTTATCGTCTTCTTTCTACACGCATTTATAAATCGAAGAACATAACAGTAGACTCGAATATTCTTTCTGTACGATGAATACTTAAATCGCAAAGTAGGTTCGCTGCACGTCGCTAAAAGACTAACCTTCGTTTTTCGTCGTTCAGTAAGTACTTCCTCCTCGTTTACTTCATACGGCTCGTTGGGCCAATTTTCTTCATTATCGAGCAGCCATTCGGGGCCCTCCCACCAATTCGAACGTACTAATTCGAAAGGCGAACATCCTCGCGATGGAAGATCCGCTGGATTGCAGCTTCCCGGTATATGTCTCCAAGAATTGACATCCGTCGTACGTAGGATTTCCTTTACTCGGTTGCCCACAAATGTGCCCCACTCGTCGTATCGTTGAATCCAGGCCAATGCCGTCGATGAATCGGTCCAATAAAAGCACTTCGCTTGATAAATTTTTAGCGCTTCTTTCACACTATTTGCCAACCTCGCGGTTATTAAACTGGCTAATAACTCCATTCGCGGTATGCTTCTCGTCTTCGTTCCTGTTGTGACTGGTGCTATTCTCGATTTCGACTGTATGAGTTTCACCGTCACTCCATCGGCATTTTCAATTCGCAAGAATATCACTGTAGCATACGCTGTCTTACTAGCATCTCCGAATCCATGTATCTGTATTGATCGAAAGTTTTCCGTTTTCTTCATCACGAATCGTGGAAATTTTATTTCGTGAAGACAAATAATTTGCTTCCACCAAGTTGAAGCCTTCTCTCGCAAATCCGTAGGCAATTCATCATCCCAACCTGTCTTAAGTAACCAGGCCTTTTGTATGACGAGCTTGAGCAAAATCAACGTCGGAACAAGGAATCCCATCGGGTCGTAAATTTTATGTAACATCGAAAGAAGTTGTCGTTTGGATATGTGGTCTGTAATTTCTTCTCGGGGCAAATCGAAAAGTAGTACATCTTCGTGTTTGTTCCACTGCATACCAAGAACATGTGTTATGTCGGAAGGTGAATTTTCATAACAATTGGTCTCCCATTGGCGCAGATCCATTTGCGCCTCTGCTAGGATATTTGTAGATGTACTTCGAAAGTGTTCATATTCAGCCGGAGAATCTACTGTTGTCACGCAATTGTCAACATAAAATGAATCGCCGAGTTGTTGCGCTACTGCTTTACGCTCGTCTTCGTAATTGTCGAGATGATGTTTCAACACCGCTCCCAATAAGAACGGACTGCTATTCACTCCGAATACTACTCGTTTGTGTCGATATGTTTTTGCTCGCTCTCGATCCTTGGAACACCACCATAGGAATCGCAGCACATCTCGGTCTTCCTCTCGAACGCCAATCATTTGGAAAGCTTTACGGATGTCTGCTGTTACGCCATAAACGCCCATGCGAAATCGAATCAAAACGGCCACAATCAACTCCATCAGGTTCGGTCCTACCTCAAGACCGTCGTTCAACGATGGATTGCGTCCATCTTTGCATGAAGCATCGAATACAATGCGAACAGGTGTCGTATTACTATCGGGGCGAATCACGGCTCGATGTGGTAGATAATGCACTCGCTCCGTCACCTGATCGTCGCTTACTTCCTCGATGAAGTTTTCGTCTAGCCACTGCTGAATTATTTTGTCGTACTCTACGAAGAATTCTTGATGTAGAAGTTTTCTAGTTACTACTTCCAACCGTCGTTTCGCGATATTAAAGTTGTTCGGAAGGTCGATCGATTCTTCTTTCCACGGCAAAGCTACGATATATCGTCCCGTTTCGTCTCGTCGTACATTTCGTGAAAACTCTTGTTGCGCATATTGTTCTCGTTCTCGCTTAGACTTCGCTTCAGAGTAGTCTTCGATTCCAATCGTTTCGAGACTCCACAGGTCAGGTACACTCAGATTCTGTATAAACATCGACGTTACTGTCATGGATGCTGCATGTCGTGGACGAGATTGTGTCTTCAATACACCTGATACCGTCCAACCTAACGTCGTCTCCCACGCAATGAGACCGCAGTCGAGGATTATTTTCTTTCCGGTCACAAATCGTCCCCATAAGTCACTTCTGTAAGAACACATAAAAAAAAATAAACGTTAAAGATAACTTCAATTCTTCTTTTTCCCAGTTGTATTCGGGCGACCCATCTGAAAATATAAGGAAAACCACACCTGAGCACTACTATATAAATAAAATTAAGCATTAAAAAAAAATATTGATCAAATGACATTCACAAACAATACAAAAGCCAGTTTTCCTACCCGGAAAACTGTCGATCACAGGTCTGGATTGAGATGATAACCTCCTCCCAACCACTATGAGGATAACCTCCTCACGACCCCGAAATGGCCAGGGAGTGCACGTCCCTACGAGGTTGTAACCCAACCTCGGACCTCACCCAATGATAACCTCCTTGGGGATCAGCCATCGCTTGTTAATGAACTGCCAAGGATAACCTCCTTGGAGCTCAATACTATTAATTACTAATTTATTTTATTTTATCATTTGATCAAATAAATATAAAAAATAATAATAAGAAGCAATAAACACTTGCCCGTAAGACTACTTACAATGTACGATAATCCAGATAATAATGGAAACACACACACACACACATTTATATAAAAATAAAAACTATTCACTTAATATAAAAAATATTTACTCGTATTATATGTATCTGTCAATACTAAATTGTTAATTTCAAACTGCATATTAAAATTCTCTACAAGCCTTCTATGCCAGCTTGTAGAAAATTTTAGCTATATAAATGTAATGCATTTCTTACATTCGGCCATCCGACAAACAACTCGTCCCGAGTTGCTGAGAATAATTGGCAACAATTATTTTTACTTTGAAAAAACAATGTTTCAATCAATGTTAATAGCTTGAATAGTTTTTTTTGTACTGGTTTAATAATTAATTTGTTTTATAATATCGAGTTATACGGTACATTTTTTTTCTTTTCCTTTTACACTATTTTTAATTTAAAAAAATTTAAATTTATTTGAATTCTCCGTAGAACGACGTCATTAAAATCTTTAATATTTGATTGCATTTATCAAAAATTTAAAATCAAATCTATCTCCAGCGAAGACATTTTTTAAATATTTTTTTTTTAGTACTTGCTTGCTCGAAGTAGAGTAATTATTTTAGTATGCATGAAATTCCAAAAATAGAAATTTAATTTTTTTTTTCAGTTTCGAAAAAGAACAACAACAGTTTTTAATATTACGAATCCATCTTCTCACAAAAATTGAATCCATTCAGTTGATTTTTTTTTGTAATTTAATTAGCAGTTTGAATAGTTAAACTCAAATAGATTTTTTTCAAAATCATATTAAGCCATTGATGTTGGATCTATTATCGTTTATAATCTGACCTTAAATCGTCATTTGACATAAATGAGAACGAGTACAATTTTTTTCTATTAAAATAAAACTATGTTTACCATACATATTGTTTGTTGAAGTTTTTTTTTTTTTTAAATACGATTTTTTTTATTCTTACCGAATTTTAATGTTAGAAAATTACCAAAACATACGATATATGCAACATACAACACAAAAACATGGCCTACATGCATCGATAATATCTATTATAAATTCAAAAATATTGATTTATTAGTCATTGGAACAATATAATTATAAATTAATTTAATATATATTTTTTTTAAATAGATAGGGAAACACAATCTATTCCACTTAAAAAAAATCATTAACGGGAAATCCGACAAAATTTTCCCAAATCCAATTTTTAATTCTGATTCGCTATTTTTTTTAACAGAACTTTTTCTTAGACGCATCTTTAGCGTAACAGATATACATATATTTTTTTTTAATTTTCACAAAACAATCGATAAATTTCTTAATAAAATTACTCATTCTTGATGTAAATTTAAAGATTTACACTCATATTAAGTAATTTTTTTTTATTTAAGTATTCGTATTTTGTTTAACATCGAATTAATAGAAGATGAATGCAAAAAGACAATATAAAACGAATTAAGCATCAAGATTTTTTTTTTTAATCAGCGCCGTCCGAATACAACTGTGTAGGCGAAATCAGGATAATCCCACTTCTGATATGTAAGAACACATAAAAAAAAAATAAACGTTAAAGATAACTTCAATTCTTCTTTTTCCCAGTTGTATTCGGGCGACCCATCTGAAAATATAAGGAAAACCACACCTGAGCACTACTATATAAATAAAATTAAGCATTAAAAAAAAATATTGATCAAATGACATTCACAAACAATACAAAAGCCAGTTTTCCTACCCGGAAAACTGTCGATCACAGGTCTGGATTGAGATGATAACCTCCTCCCAACCACTATGAGGATAACCTCCTCACGACCCCGAAATGGCCAGGGAGTGCACGTCCCTACGAGGTTGTAACCCAACCTCGGACCTCACCCAATGATAACCTCCTTGGGGATCAGCCATCGCTTGTTAATGAACTGCCAAGGATAACCTCCTTGGAGCTCAATACTATTAATTACTAATTTATTTTATTTTATCATTTGATCAAATAAATATAAAAAATAATAATAAGAAGCAATAAACACTTGCCCGTAAGACTACTTACAATGTACGATAATCCAGATAATAATGGAAACACACACACACACACATTTATATAAAAATAAAAACTATTCACTTAATATAAAAAATATTTACTCGTATTATATGTATCTGTCAATACTAAATTGTTAATTTCAAACTGCATATTAAAATTCTCTACAAGCCTTCTATGCCAGCTTGTAGAAAATTTTAGCTATATAAATGTAATGCATTTCTTACACTTCCGATTAGGACGTCTACGTCGGTTGTTGTGACGTTGTCGATGACAATATTGTATTTTCGTAGTTCATCGACCCACTCGCCACTCGTAACTGTAGCTAGCGGCCCACAAATCACCTCGGTTTCGCACAGATCGACAATATGCTTCTCGGAGTTATTTAAATTTTGAAGACATATGTTTGATACCCTGTGTGTCTTTTCGGCTGTAACAGCCCCTCCAAATAATGAGTTCCTCAGCAACTCCTCTCCAACTTTACTACAGCCCGTATCGATCGCAACCTGTCGCCGAATATAACTTTTCTGGCTGCCATCGTCGAAAATCAAACGAACTGTCTTGGTCCTCTTTTGTCCCACAACTCGGACCATCACTGACTTTAGGAGTACCTTCTCTGTCGATATACAAGCGTAGTTACTTGCTGACGTAGGCATTTTCATTTTTTCACCCTGTCTATTCGGAACGTTTTTTATAGATTCAGGCGTGCTCGATTCTACCTTCTGGCACATTATGCTATAATGCCTTCCCGTACATATGACACATCGAATGGGACATTTGCAAAATTTCGAAATGTGATTCGGTTTGAAACATGTCGCACAAAGACCTTTCTGTTTAAGTTTCTCGAAGCGCTCGGGTCGGGTCATATTTTGCGCTCGGAAACAGTCTTGTGAATTGTGATTAGGTTTTTCACAAAACACGCATGTATTCGGTTTGCCGGAAAACAATTCTACGGCTGTATACATGTCTCTCGAATTCGAATTTCGTTGGACTTTTCCAACCTCACCGGATCTAGCTATTTTCGGTATAAAACCTGCCTTAGCGACAAGCCTTTGGTCTTCATTCTTGACCTCTTGTTTCAGAAATTCCATAAGATATTGCAACTCAGTTTTTTCAGGGTTATCTTCATTTTCCGGTTTCGGCCTGTATGGACTACGTTGCCAGGCAATCAACAATTCTTCCGGCAAGATCGATTCTACCATCGGAAACAAAAATAAGGCCATCATTTCAGTTGTGACGCCAAGCGTCTCTAAAGCTCGTAAATCGGTTTCTAAATTGTCGTATAATTTCGATAAATTATTAATTTTCTGCTGGCTATTATGTTTAATTATTAGTTGCAATAACTCTCGAACATGAATTTGAATCAACATTTTTTCGTTACCGAATCTGTCTTTTAACGCGTCTATGACTTTCTCATAATTATCTCCCGACTGGGGATATCGCTGGACTAAGTCATGCGCTCTAGTACCCGGAATCATGGATTGGGCTAAGTATTGAAATTTGTCGGACGAATGAAGCGTCGCGTCTAGATGTATTTTTTCGAATTGTGCCCACCAACCTATCCATGACTTATATTCGCCGTCAAATTTTCGAAGCTCTACTTTTGGTAACTTGTAATTGCGCTCCCTCGCGGGTATGTCAGAATGTGCACTCGAAAGTAGGGAATGCTCACCCGAAACAGGCGTCGTACAGACTTCCAATAAGCGCTCGACTTTTATTTTAACTCGTTTGAACGCCCTCGAATATTCAATTATGTTCTCGTGCTCTGTGTCGGCCTCGTCGCATGCACCCTCCTCGCTACTTAATTGAGCCATGATGCGGCCGTCTACCAACGTCAACTTTTCGAAATTTTCCTCTAACAACTGGAGGTTGATGCTCAATTCGTCCCGGTCGGGCTCAGAATTCTCTAGCTCTTTATTTATGACATTTATCAATTTCGTCTGGCCCGCCCGTAATGGACGTCTTTCTCGTTTTAACGATTCCATATTTTGTAATGGTAAAATGACAATGTATGTAACTTACTGCGTATTACAAATCGCCGTGCTGTTTTTCTCGTTTCACAACGTCGCTGATGTTGTCTCTGTCGCCGTGCTCGTTTCACAGCGTCGATGTCGTTATACTCTATCACCGTGCTCGCTACACAGCGTCGATGTTGTTGTCTATGTCGCCGTGCTCGCTACACAGCGTCGATTTTGTTGGCTATGTCGCCGTGCTCGCTACACAGCGTCGATGTCGTTGTCTCTGTCTCGCTTGAACGTGTCTCGACGTGTTATAACCTGTGTCGTATCTGCTTTGTTTCACAGGCCCCGTTATACGCCACGAAATGTCGCCAAAATTCTCGAACTTTCGCACCACCAGATTATATCGCCACCAAATTTTACTCAAAATCCTCGAATTCTCGAACCACCAAATTGTGTACCGAACAGATGCAATGCAAGGCAGTCGGAAAATGCAATTCTGCCTGCAGAATATTGCGTCAAAACACGAACTATGCCGCCACCAATAATCGCGTCGAGACACCACCAATCACGTCGGGGTCACCAAAATTTGTTGCGGCCACTCGGACGACCTGTCCTCGTGCCGATCGAACCAAAGGAAAACAGGGACAACTTTTTGGTGTATATTCACAAACTATTTTATTTTCTCGATCTCGACTTTTCACAACTTTTCACGACGACCTCTCAATGACGACTGACTAAATTTTAGAACATATGAAACTCGTTCTAGGTACGTTGGTACATTCTTGTACAAAATTATTTTTGAAAACTTTAAAGTTACGAGTTACTTTCAACACATTTCGCAGCAAATCAACTTCAATCTGCCCAATCTCTTCGTTGGTGGATTCAGTTGTTTCAACGTATGCATGGTTTATTTTCATAAATGCGTAATTTCATGAGCCCAAAGAAAATGAAAACAGAACTGATTATGTCGTGTGACCGATTGGAACAACGAAAAATTTTAGGTTTGTTTTTTTGGTTATCCCGTGTAGGTTTGGGTAACGAAACTTCATATAAAAAAAATGACAGGTGCGTCAGCTGTCATTTTTTTATATGGAGTTTCGTTACCCAAACCTGCACGGGATAACCAAAAAAACACACCTTTTGACATGACCCAGTCTGGAAGCAATTTGCGGAGGACTGATATTGAGCCTGTTGTCTTATTTTGTTGAAACCACTGTAAGCACGATTATTATGCTTAAACGCAGTGGCATGACGTTTTTTCGCGTGCGAACTCAATGCGGGGCCCTTTCTTATACATTTAAAATTTCGATCTATTTGATATCCACATAGGCACAGTGGGGTAGATAGCTTTTTTGAGGGGGAGGGGATCATTTTGCAAGGTTGCTTATACTTTTACGGTTATTAAATTTCAGAATAACAATTTATGCATTTATTACACTTCAAATTAACAGTATTTTTCAGCAATTTTTTTATTTGCAAAATGCACTCAGAGAAAAGTTATTGTAACATTAACTATGCAACCAAGTTACAAATGAACATGGTTGATTTGTACTAAGAAATAGTTCTTTCAACCAATTAAATGATCGTTTACATGTCATATTTTGCACAAGTGAAAACAACTACGGCGTAGTTGTTTTTGAATATTAGATTTGATGTTTCTTTTATGCGATGTCTCACAATGTATGGTATAAATTACAAACTTCATCACTCATAGAGTCTGGTTGGTCTAGTAGGTAGGGCGTTCGTCTCCAAGTCATAGGGTCTCGGGATCGAATCTCACTGTAAGTAGGATTTTTCTTATGCAATTTAGAGCGTAAAGAGGTTAATGAAATATGTATAGAAGAGGTCAATGAGTTATATGATTTTATGAGTGACATGTTATTACCCTGGGAAAATTATGTTTTTTTATAATGAAAATATCGAAAAAATCAACCAGGTTTCATAGTTGTACTGACTATGACATGATAGGCTGATAATCATGGGGTAAAATAGTTAGGTTAATATGGAAAATGGTTAGTGGTACTATTGTTTTCGTTCAGTGTGGAGAGCAATTTTTGCATTCGAAAAAAAGTGTCCTGAAAATATTGAATTTTTCGCAAAAAGTGTGACACTGCATCGATAATAATTTGACTTTCTTACAACGGTGAGTGAATCCACAGTATATTTCAATTTTCGTACAAATTTTTGCTATTGTGATTGGAGTATCAGAGGTTTATATTGGGTTAGATCGGTAATTCTCAATTGTTTTTTTTAGGCACGGAACACTTAGCATCGCCGCATTTCTTCCCGGATCATCTCAAAACAGGGATTAAAATAAATTATATAATTATATCTCCAGAAAAGGGAAATTGTGAAGACGAGAGCTCGTTGGGAATGCCCAGTATACGTATGTGGATTAACTACAGCTTTTGTGTTTTTAAATCGAAATTCTCCGATAACTCAGAAATTCGTGGGTAGATATTTCAAATGTTTTCAAACTTGTTGGATACCGTAGCAGCTATCTTGAATGAAAAGAACTTAAAATTTGGACCGCTGAAGATTCGTTAAAAAATCGTAGAAAAGTTTCGATTAAAACAAATGTAATCCTCTAATTTATATGCGCCTTAATTGAAATTCCAGAAACCTCAAAAAACACTGCGGGCATACTTTATTTTCTGGTACTACTTCCTTTTCCATTTCATAAAGTAGAAAGTTGTAAAAGAAAATCGGTCGAGTCTCTGATGCTGGCCAAATATTTTACAGTGTTGATTTTTGGTACAGTGGTAAGCTTCGGAATTCGAATAACTGCCTGCATAATACTATCTATATATCTTTCAATTTTAGAAATTTAAAAAAAAATTTAAATAATCTTGGTTATAGCTTTGAAAGTTTTTCGTATTAAACTCAATAAAATTGCGAACAACTAGAGAAAGTCAATAGTTTCTTTTCTAGCAGCACTTCTAGATACTTTTCTATTTTACAATTGAAATTTGAGGAAGTGCTGAATTTTCTATTGCAGTTCCGAAAATGGTATCACGTTGAGGTTGAATAATTCCAGCTAAAAGTTTACTTTTGCTTTGTTTTACGTATCTAAAGTAATAACAAAAAAAATTTGACCGAGGGGGGGGGGATTGATCCCCTTGTCCCCCCCCCCTTATCTTCGCCACTGCATAGGCAAGTGTCGGCTGACTGGAATTACTATTCTATGTTCATCAATCTTTAATTTGTTTTAATTTTTTCAAAATGAAATTACAGTTCTGTAATAAAATATTAATAGGCAATCATTACAGTCTTATGTTTGTATCAGTGCAATGATTTTACCAGCGCCATTACATTGCAAGAGAATAAAAAACCTTTTGATTCGCTACTCCAATAAAAGCGAGGAACTTCCTTACCGTCTCCTGCTAGCTGCAAACCTACCCACCTACGGCTGAAAACATTGGTACTAGATTTTGAATCATTTAGTCTACTTGCCCCAGTTTTGCGGTATTGTGCATGTATCGACATTGCACATAATTTTCAAAGGTATTTGTTTGGGAAAACGAGCAATCATGACTAATTTGTTAGTTTGATATGGATATCCGCCAATTAGAACTATACATTTTTAGTTTGAAATGGATATCGTCGATATCCAATAGAAATTCGACAAAATGTTTCAAAATCCGCCAGTTTGTAGCGAATATTCGCCCAATTTAATCTGGAAATTCTTCACTTTGATTTGGAAATTCGTCAACTTGATCTGTATATTTCGTCAAGATAATTTAGACATTCATCAATTTGAAGTTCAAATTCGTTAATTTTACGTGGAATTTCGTCAATTTGAAATAATTTGCCAAACGTATAATGAATTCTCCAACATAATTTTTAAATTCGTGAACATAACTTAAAAATTCGTCAATTTTAAATGGGTTTGTATCAATATTAAAAAAGCATAACTATTCGAAAGAAACAAAACACCGGGTTCATTCGCGGCAGTATTAGTTCGGTACTTCTGATACTGTCACTGGGCCACGTTTTTGTGCCCTTGACTAAGAAGCATTAATACTTGAGACAATAATATAGCTTTTGGGGACCATTTCGTTTTGGGGGCCCATGTTCCAATGAACACATGGAACTCCGTACGTTATGCCACAGCTTAAATGCATCATATTCATAAGCACGGTTTTTCGGTTTTAAATCGTCCACTGGTCCGTTTGGTACAAACTAAAGCGCTTTTAACCGAGGAATGGAATGCTAACTGAAATTTTTGCTGGAAAAACTTTAGGGTCATGAGTTTTTAGTAGTAAATTAAATCGTGTAGAATGAATTTCCGACTTTTTTATTACGTTTCAAAAATCGCCAGGTTCCCGTGGTGCACCCGGTATATGTAATTGCTGTTAATCCATGCACATTGTCACGGTTTCGAAGCCTGTAAACGAAGAGAGTTTAGGTTAATTTTGGAAATGGAACCTCTGTGACGGACTACGATTCCCCCAGGTTTTTAATGAGCACTAGCCCATTTTTTATAGTAAATGGGTGAATTCACATTGTAAGAAGTAACCGGACGGGTAAACTTGCAAGACAAGAACCATCGTATGATCATTTCACACTATCCGATCAAAACACGGACCGGCGAACAATAATCACACAGCAAGTATGTATAAATATTGCCATGCACGCTCCAAAGTTAGTGTACAATGAAATGACGAGTCGACAAGATTAAAATGCAAGTAAAACACGCGCTAATTGTCGTCGCAGAACGCCTGAACTATCGGTAGATGCAATCGTCTTATCGATCGTACGTTTCTTACGAAAGAAAAACAATCGTGTCACGATTTTTTTCTTTCGTAAGACTCGTTCTTACAATGTGAAATGCACAATGCTTGTCTGCTGGCCACTACAAAAGCTCTCTGGTCTTGCAAGTTTACCCGTCCGGTTTCGTCTTACAATCTGAAATCAGCCAATAGCTCGATAGAGCCCGCTGTTGTAAACACTCTATTAACCCTAGATAACCAACGTTATTCTTTATACATTGTAACCAATGTTAGTCAATCAGACTAACACCATATTAAGTCTCATTTTTTGAACCTAGGGATGCATCAAATATATTAAAAGCGGTTCTAACTAAAAATACTATCATTATTTTTACTAAGTGTTGAACCAAAAAGTATCAGTGTTTGGTTTTTTATTTTATTTTAAAGAAAACTAACTGCCTACTTATTAAAGGCATTTGACCTTATCACTATAGCAAAATAAGTTGCACACTACAAAATTTTGTCGTTTCGACCTGCAGTACTTTGGTTTAACGATAAACACATCGTCACTAAAGCTGCAAATAGGTCTATTGTTGATGATATCGATACTTTACTGATCCACTTCCTAGGATGTGAAAGGACAAAACTCTTGAGTGGAAGAACAAAAACCAGCAACCAAAGGAAATGTCAATGGTAGTTGAAACAACTAACATTGGTCATGCATCCAAACTAAACTTTTCCCATCACATTTAAATAAGCATTACAAAAATCTTACAATTTGCCAGTTTATTCGACTTCATCTTCAGAGCCAGAAAATATATCAGTCGAATTTTTGTACGATATTTACTAATTCGAAATATTAGATCAACTAGTTTCCTATTTACAACCAAATGAGAGCCATTTCACAACCTAATTCTTCTCTGTGTCACCTCAGTCTAGTAACAATCTATTTTTCTGCTTATCATAGTCTATCAGATCTCCACTCACCAGACGCTATATACATAGAAAAAAAGCATAAATAAAATTACATAGAATTTCCTATATTTTATAAACATTTATAAATAAATTTAGCAACAAAATTATCATAATACGAGCATCAAATTTGTGTAAAATGCATTCAATCGTGATATTTCTGCGAAAGAAAGAAAATCCAAAAAGATTAATTTGGGTTAGTTACATAATGACCGGTAATCACGTGATTAGTATCATTTAACATGACGTCTTACGATAATTGTGTGCGAAAATCTAGAACTGAAATTTTATATGTTGTGGCGGCCGATATGCATTCACGATTAGCCGTTTTATGGCTCCTGGTTCCGTCATAACATTTTTATGAGCTTATCGCAATGCCATATTGTTGGCAGTCGCGGGTTGATATAATCTAAGGTATTTGAATAATTTTCTTTTTAATTGAGTTTTTAGTGTTTTTATTTCCAAAACAACAAAGATACAGAAAAATAGTCTGAGAACGAAAAAAATTCATAAAATTTCCTTTGCTAAGATATATTATTCCATAGACTTCTTTTGGGAAAATTAGGCGCTAGACTAAAAACTAAGTTAGAGTATTTTCATTTTGGACCTTTTTTAAAAAGCTCCCTAACTCTCGAAAGGACGCACGTTAGACCATGAAATGTTGTGTGTTTATTCATATTATTTGCCGAAAATTTAGTCACTCTAAGAACCTCCATTATACCCCTATTTGAATTTGCAGAACGGAATGTCCATAACTTCCCCTCAAAGATGGAGCAGGATGTTAAAGTGTGGTCGCCATTTGAGGGCACCATTATACAGCCGACCAAAAATCAACTCAATTGGGTCAAAACTAAGGGTAACTCCCATGCAAAGTGACCCACTGGGAAATTGTTCTACGCACTACTCATTTTATAAATCGACGAGTACTGTAGAAGGAGGTTGCATTGGTCACTTTGTATAGCAGGCAGTGTTGCCAATTTAGCCATTTTTTGGCCAAATTTAGCCGGAAACTAGACGGTTTAGCCGGAAGAAATTGCTAAATCCGGCCGGATTTTTTGCCGGATTTCATTTTTTGCCGCCGTTTTTCTGGCTGAAACAATTTTATGAAATTTAAAAATCGAATACATTTTGAAATGTAAAACTATGTGCAGTTGCTGTAGTATAGGTAAAATGGTATTCGCTAGAAAGAAATATAGATTGAATCGGTTAATTCAAGAGGAAATTGTTTTTTCATATGTGTAGCATATGACAATTCCTGCCTAGAAGCACTTAGCGAACTTACCGATTTGACATTTTTATTTTTAATAATGTTTATAGGATTGAAACTAAATTTTATTGATGAAAGTGAATATAATTAAAAAATTGCAAATTAAATGTTGGTACAGCATATCTTGGTGAAAAACTTGTACTAAAAAGTTCGGAGTGCAATGTTGAGCCGTGGAACAAGCGTAGGCATATCGGCATAAAATCGTTCATTTTAAATGCAAATAATCGTTAAGGTAGTCTATTGAATAATTTCTATAGATTGATTTCAGTCTGATGAGAGGTTTTATTAAATTAAAAATTAATTATTATATGCATTGCAGGTCATTTTTTGACTCATCATCACACGCGTTTTAATACTCAGTCCTTAAAACGCGTATTCTCATAATGCTTACTATAATTAATTTTTAATTTATTAAAAACTCCGTTTTGTTCATAGTTATCACTGTGTTTAATTCATTAAAAAAAGTACATTTTTTTTTTTGCAATTCATGTAGAGATCGGACGCATCAGACTGAAATCAATAAACAAGATTGCCGACGTGGTTAATAATTGTGAGAAAAGCACACATAATTCTCAATTCCTATAGAACGGTAGATCGTCCCAAATTCCCAGGAGTTTCAACTGAAAAAACCCCAACATTTATTATTTTTTTAGGTGCCATTAGGATTCAAAGAACTTACAAATCTTTCAAAAATATATACGAACATTTGGAACAGTCGAAATTCTCGACTACTGATGTTGATTGTAATGCCAGCGATTACAGCATGCGACTAAGAAATAACGTCCGCATAAACACAATCAGTAGAAGAAATAAATCTATATGTATCTGTTTTTTAATTATATTTCACAATGTCATTATTTTGGATGTTTTAGTTGGTTTTTGGTCGTTTTTCTGACTGCAAATAATTCTGCCGGGCTTTCAGCCGTTTTTGAAAATTATGTAGCCGATTTTCCGTCTAAATTTAGCCGGAAATGAAATCTTCAGATGGCAACACTGATAGCAGGTACCCTTCGCTATGATCCGATTGAGGTGATTTTTGGTTTAAAAAAAGATATGCCGTTGGAAAGACAACCCGTTGAAGCAACTTTTACCAACTTTGCGGAGTTGTACGTATAAAGCACCGTTATGAAATTTCAGTTTGAATTTTCGAAGAAAAATTTTAAAATTTCTATTAAGTTTGAGTAACTGTATCTTGAAAGTGGCGATAATTTTGGCAACAGGAAAACCTTCAGTTTTGTGAAATTTTATGTAGTTTCTGAAACTGAAATCAAATCTTGGATTAAGTCATGAGGAGTGCTGCAAATTATGATTTTGCATGACAAGTCACGATTTTCGATGACTTTCACAAAAAGAGCGATAACAGGGTAACGGTAAAAAATATTCCGATTGTATTGGTAATTTTCTTTCTGAAACAGACTGTGCTATCAACCCTTACAGTATTGACTACCTAATGCGGGACACCCTGTATATTATTGCAAAGGAAATTTTATGTATTTTTTTTTTCTTTCCAGATTATTTTTCTGCTTTGAAAATAGTCGCAAAAACTTAAAAAATACCCCCGTTTCCCCTTTTTTTCAAGGTTGCAGGACTTTTTTCCCATAATCATCCCTAACCATCCTGCAAAAATCCGCCGATGTTTGATTTTTACCGACTGAATATCGTATTTTTCGAAGAAGATATTCAGTCTTGCCAAGAAGAAGATGATGGAGAATGGAATGGAAAATCCAAATAAATTCGACATTTTTTATAATGGATCATTCATCATTTCACTTTTGAAATTTCAACTTGTGGTAGATTTTGGCATGATTGAAATTTTCAGTAATAGCATTAGTGTATGCGTCATCATCAACAACGTTAATACAATGATCTGCTTAGTTGCACCGATGCCTCCCTTGAATTTCAATTCTCAGTGCAGTACAATTATTGCTTACTGGTTACTTTAAGTGACTAACTGGACTTCCCTGCAAAAGCCATTCAATCTTACCAATGTTTTTCCTACGTACCTACATAGATGCAACCGGGTAGGCACACAATCATTAAGTATCATGTTGTGCCCCCACTTTAAGAACTTTGTCAATACGCCACTGGCAACGTCATAACTTTTGACTTTTGGTATCCGCGTGAAAAAAAGCCTGGTGTTGCAAGCAAAATGATTTTACAATATGTAATTGGTGAATTGGAGGCTATTTAAATATATGAAACTTCGTTGAATTCAACGAAACTCAAGACTTGACTCGTTAAATTAAAAAATACCCCAGCCCTAATCTCTACATATAAAAAGTGAACGTGATTTTTTGTCCCACATAAATTCGAAAACCGCTCGACCGCTTTGGATGATTAATTTTTTCTTAAAAAAAAAGAACGATTTAAAGACAGAGAAAATTTTGAAAAGCCCTAAGGTTTAGTTTTGCATTATAATTTGTTCACAGTGACCGAAAACATATAATTTGAAATGAAAATAGACCCAAAAATTTCCATACAAAATGACACATTGAAAATACGCTATTTTGCGTCTTTTCATTATAAGAGAATGGACGGTCAATTTGAAGTGACGAAATATGTTGCAAATGACTATCGATGACTACGCCATCACATTTTTATACTTAGAACGATTTATAGGAAAAATAATAGAGAGTTTTAGCTTATCGTTTTAAATAAAACGACACAATTTGACATTCCATATAAAAGTTCGCTTGCTTACCGTATACGAAACAATATATCTTAATTTTGGATGCCCTAAGTAGGCATAGGTGTAAAACACGACAAATTATTTCGCCAATTTCGACTGTTTCCAGCGCATCAAATATACGGAAATACACCCATGCCTACTTGGGACATGCAAAATTAAGATATATTAGACACGTTTTATTGTGTTTATCCCGTGCAGGTTTAGGTAGAACTTCATTTTAAAAAAATGACACTTACCCAGGTAGAGTTCACGCGTGTAACTACCCTACACGGGATAGAGCTCAAATGCAGATGGCGGACGCATAGGGGAAATTTGAGGGAATTTGTTTTTTCAAACTAAATGGGAGAGTTTTTCTCATCACGAGAAAAGATTTTGCAAAGAAATAATCCATCTTTTGTGATAAAATCCACCACATCTAAGAAATAAGCCGACCAAGGCGATTCAAAGATGCGCAAAAACTGTCAAATGTCAGCTGTTTGGTCTTAACCGAGGTGTTACCCGCGATCGTTTTTTTCGAGTCAGATTTAGCCGCGATGCGAAAAAAACGTCGCTATTGTTTCGTATACAGTAAGCAAGCGAATTTTTATATGGAATGTCAAATTATGTCGTTTGATTTCAAACGATAAACTAAATCTCTCTAATACTGTCGGTTGTCAAATGAAATTACAAATAGTGCACTATGAACACTTTTCGGTGATTTCTAAAAACGTAAGCCTAAATCAATCCGTTTTCGCGCACTGCGAACATAATATTAGAGTCACCTGTTTCAATCACGTTTTCATTTACGACATTTGAATTTGAAGGAAATATTTTTTACTGAATCAAATACAGTGTAACCCTGATAAATTGTATTCAAAGTGCATAAATATTCATACGTTGCATTGTGATACTCATCTGTAAGAATTTTGATATTATTTGGAAGAATTATTTGAAATAGAATACATAATATTATATATTAAGTAGTTCTATATTAAGTAGTAAAATAAAATAACCTTGACGACTATCATCAATACTAGTAGAAATATGATTTAAAGGTATTAAGGGTAAGGGACTACATAGCGGAGTCGTAGTGTAGGCGTGTAGCGTGTAGCTACAGAAGGTTGAAGGTTGACGCCGCCCTCCAGGTCCAGGTCCCAATTCGAAAAATATATATGCCCGAGAAAGATCTTCTTCTCTCTGGTAGGGCATTCTGCGCAACCGACTACAAAGAAATTGGAAGATACTCACTTCTTCCACATTTCTGCAGCTTGAGAACGAAAGTTAATCCTACTGGCATAAGGGGGTGCTAAAAGGAGCGCAGCTATCAGATAAATAGATGAATTTCACTTTTTCTTCATTTCATCCCATTACGTACACCATAAATAAAAAATTAAAAGGAGGTGGAGGAATGTGTACACTTAGAAAAAAATCATCACTTACATTTGAAGTGAAACATATTAAAAACAAAATTGGAATACATCAATGAATCATTTTAAAACAAATAGTTTTATATTAATTTTATAGGATTCACTTTAATGATCTGTCCAAAATTTTTGTTTTCAAGTTGTTTCATTTTGAAGGCTGTGTCCGTCACATGTACATAAGCCCGCCGCTATTTTGTTCAGTGCTAGTAATCTCAGCTTAGGCTTAGGTGTAGGAAGTCAAGTAGGACTACGAAACGATAGGTACCCGGTTCGATTCCCAGTAGAAGCAAAGTGAAAAAATAAAGTTTTTAAAATATGGTAAAAAAAAGTATAAAATAAAAAAAGGGGGAAAAATATTTTAGTTATTTATTTAATCTTACAATCAAAACATTTTAAATTTAAAGTTAAATCACTTTTAAAATAAAGTGAAATCCTTCGAAAATAAAGTGATATATTCCCTTTTGATTTGACATGCAGCAATTTTAAAAGTACAAGAATCACTTAAATATTTTCACTATTGATTCAAAATGAAACATTTTTGAATTAAACGTAAACGTATATGGAGTCAAATCATATTTGAAAATTTTAGAATCATAGCTATTATTTTTGATTTTTAAAGATTTTTTTCTGAGTGTAATAATTGTCGTTATGTCCATCTATAAAAAAAAATCTATAGGTAATTATTCAGATCAGACTTTATCAGATATTACAAAAATCTTGAACTATGATCATCAAAGTAAAAACCTGGAAGACAAAATCGCAAATTATGTTCACATTTTAAAAAAAAGCAGAAAACCGCAACTGAATCGCAGCATCAACCATTTAATTATGCGCCCAAATAACGTTAAAAAATTTTTAACTTGACACAAATTCCAAAAAAAAAAATTTTAAATTTTCTGCACGTGTATCTTTCAACATTTATCCATATGCTTATGTTGTCGACTGTGGGCTTTGTCCTAATTAGTTCTTTCCTAAAATCAAGTTGCTTGCTAAATACTACAATTTACCTTACCGCATACATGTGCTAACAATGATCTAGCGGTTTTTATTGCTAGATCATCGCAATATGTATACCTTGTTTTATTTTACGAGACATTTTGCTAAGCATCCATGACAATTGCATAAATTTGCGTGAAACTGAATAATGTTCATTCAACCTTCTGGCCAAAAAACAATCTTTTTTTTTTTGCCCTCTTCATTCAACAACCATTTCACCCAGCTATTTGCTATTTTCAAAAATCAAGCATTACTCGAATTTGCAAAAGACCGTAATAACAAAACGTTTGTATGTACATAGTATGTATACATTACTCTTGTTGAAACGTGGTTCAACAGCCGCATAAGAGTGTACAGTGCATACAAATTTCGACCCATTGATAGCGTGAGAAGTGTATTAGTTCGAACCAAGCCCGCGGATAGGTATAATAAGTCTGAAAAGTCAAAAAATAAACAAACACTTTTGGGATAGATTGAATGTCTTCAGATGACTTTGTGGTTTTTATTTTTAGCCACGACCGATGATAGCCAATGGATCCATTCGTGATTTTATGCTATTACGGCTGGTACTCTACGAATTGGTAAATATTGCATAATAAATAATAATGTTTGAACCAAACTGCTGTAATCGATTTAGAAGAAGCTACCTTTTTGCTTAACTGTATAATAAGGTGGGAGGCTGCAAAGTCATCAAAGTGTTGAACATTTTACTGATGTTGATTTCGAAGTTCTCGTCATGTGTATCCTTCACTTCGACGGGTATAGATGTAAAGTCAAAGAAAATAAACATACCGTAATAAATTGCTTTCGTCAAATAGACAAACTATCCAAGGGAAAATAAAAAAAAAAACTAATAACACATAATGATCATGAGATTTATAAGAATTTTATTGTTGAGTAATGTTAGCATTAAATAGATTACAATTGGAAATTGGAAGGACTGGATTGAAGTTAATTTTCAAAAGGTAAATTACTTTCTTTTACTAACCCAGCATAAGTGCGATTAATTTAATGTTGTTGATATTAACTGGAAATTCTTTTATTCTAATAGATGATTTCTTTTCGTTACAGACGAAGGTGCCTCAATGAAGTCCAATGTCAAAATAAATGATTTCTTTGAGAAATAGAGATAATATAGAACATTTGTGATGTAAGTATGTATTACAATTTCATATCATTACATGTTGAACTTTATAAAGTAGCCTAATATACACACATACATGTCTCCTGATAAGTCAGAAAGGGGTAGACCAGATCCACAAACGGATGCTGTAGTGTAACTTTCCTCTAAGTGTATACATGTAATGCAATGAACATCCTTCTTGTAATAACAATGAACAATGTTTTCGTGGCTGTGTGTGGCTTGAGGCTGAAACACCATATTACATCCATACAGAAGAGTTTTTATTATATGAAGCCAGTCGGTTGTTGATGCTTAATAGTCTCATAGTTGCACACCTTCACAGCTTCATTAAAAATTAACCAGAGGACGGGAACAAGGAGGCATTCATCAATTTCAAAACTGTCACTTTTCTCGGTAACCGATACAGGCTCAAATGCGATCATTTATATCGAAAATGATAGTCGTTACATATTGATACATTGAGTGACAAGAGTTTGAAGCTTCTGAAAGTTAACTTTAAACTCATTTTAAATTCAAATTGTTTTCTCTTGAATCGAACCGTTCTTAAGGTTTGTGTTCGTAGAGACGACTCATGGGATCATCGCTCAGCGATCGAAGTTAACACACCGGTTTTGACCACTATATGCGGATATTTTCTTTACAGACATGTTCCGGTAGGTCGTAGTCAACACAAGGAAAGTACGACCATTCAAAAAATATTCAAATATGGCCCGGAATTGGATGCAAAACAACGATCGCTAAGCGATCATCACGTCAGTCGTCTCTACGAACACGTACCTTTACAACGATTCGCTCCGTGACAATTTACTTCGAAGTACCGGCTGCCGTAGGAACATTTTTATTAAGACAATACAAATACCAACGCCATCTAGATATATCATAGCAACGCCGTCTATATATTAAGGCCGCAATGTAGAATCTGAGACGTCAAAATCAGCTTATAATTTTTGGTTATGTTCGCCAATGTTGCACGGTTTTGTTTTTGCTTTTTATTACGTCATATGCTTGTTTTTGTTGTTTGTTCGTGTAAATCCGAAATTTAAGAGCTAAACTATGACGTCATTGTACAGCTGAGTTGCGGCTATGATATTTCTAGATGGCGTTGATCATAGCCGCAACTCAGCTGTACAATGACGTCATGGATCCTGCTTAAATTTTTCGTCGGACACGGGCAAACAACAACAATGTCATGAGAAGCAACAACAATGCAATGCAATTTAATCTGAGGATTTTACGTTTACGAGTCTACATTGCGGCCTTAATATATAGACGGCGGTGACAAATACCCATGGTGACTGTGGGACTCGGTCCGTTCGTTCACACGACGGAACTGCAGAATGCTCCTACGTGATATCCTTCTTCGTAAGTCATTAGTCCTTCAACACTTCAAAATTATCATTCAAACAAATCAAATCAAAAGCACAACTGTAACTACTTAAGCTAAGCAAAATATATTTTTTAGGTATGCATTTTCCAAAAAAAAAAAAATGTCGTGGACACCAGTGGCGCAACCACAGAAGGGGCTAAGGTGGCTAAAGCTCCTCCCAGACCCAGAAATTGGGAAAAGAAAAATTGCAAAATCAAATTTGAAGTAATGCGTTTCGTTGCAGATTTGCATATACACTCAGAAAAATAAGCCTAGATTCATATCAAAAACGACACATTTAATTTAACTGAACGTTAAAAAAAATATTATTTCAATTTCACGACTTAACCGCTTGAATTAAAGGAATTCTGTTAAAAATAAAAAGCAGCTCCATTTCAAACGGAAAGCATTAAAATCAAACGACTTGCATATTGAACTAAAAGATATGCGATCAGCCAAGCTCAAATCGACTCGCTCAACACAATCCACTACGTCTAAATCTAAAGAGAAAGCATAGCAAGCATTGCATTGCATTGAAGTTCTACTAGATCTACACCCAATTGAAATCCACCTCGAGACCCAGGCAAAACTAGCAATGATACGACTCATTGCTAGTGATGCCAGTCTGGAGCTCACTAAGGGGCAGCTCAGATGCCTCGAAAACAACACTATCCCTCCCTCCCTCCGACCACCTTGCAAAAGAGCTCTCATTCGGACGCTGCTTCCGGGCTGTTATATGGAGCAGGGAGGAGTGGCACTCTAACTTCGCTAGGCTGCATCCTCAGACCATCAAATGGTTTACTGACGGCTCCAAGACAACCGATGGCTCAGGAGCGGGTGTGGTTGGCCCAGCACATAGGATATCTATACCTATGGGCCTCCACACTACTGTTTTTCAAGCAGAAACACACGCAATAGAAACCTGCGCGGATCTCTGCCTGCGAGAGAACTACGTAAATAAACTTATAGCCATTTTCTCAGACAGCCAAGCGGCGATTAAGTCCCTTACTAAGTACACCTTTACGTCTAGACTTGTTCAATGCTGCCTGAAGGCGTTGAACAAACTAGGCGAGAACAACAGCCTAACACTTTTCTGGGTTTCAGGTCACATGGGCATCGCAGGGAACAAACAGGCTGATGAGCTAGCACGCACAGCTGCATCTTCCCCTTTCTGCGGACCTGAACCCTTCTGCAATATCTCTTCATGTTTAGTAAAGAGAGCTTTCAGAGACCAAGAACGACTCAAGGCAACTGAGCACTGGGATAAACTACCAGGGCTCAGACAATCGAAAATGTTCATAGCAGGGTATTCCCACAGAAGAACGGCTGAGCTGCTGAAATTAAACAGAGCTAAAGTACGCATCATCTGCGGCATTCTCACAGGCCACTCCTGTCTGAGATCACATTTACGCACAATAAGAATTGTGCAAGATGCGAGCTGTCGATTCTGTGAAGAAGATGACGAGACCTCTTTCCACGTATTATGCGAGTGCGATGCACTGGCCCAGCGTCGATGGTCACACCTCGGAGTGGCCTTTCCAGATACGGACGACATAGCTTCGACATCTATTAACGACCTCAACTCGTTTCTCAGCACGATCAACCTTGATCGTTTGACTCCAAATTTATTACACTACACTCCACGAAATATTTAAAATGTCAAAATATTGTCGATGCAATTATTAACCCTTCTGTCGCCGCCTAGGAGCTATTATGCCTGAGGTTTAAATGAATCTTCTGTAATGATGTAGGCCTGGTAGATTGTTGAAAATAATCGATTATTATCGATTACTAAAAATAATCGATTATACGATTAATCAAAACCTTAAATAATCGAAAATACAATTAATCGAAAATACGATTAATCGAAAATAAAATTAATTGAAAATCCGATTAATCGAAACTACAATTAATCGAAAATACGATTAATCGAAAATACAATTATTTGAAAAACACGATTTTCGCTGTTTGGCGGAAGATGTCTGTCTGGCAGCAGACCGAAATTAAAACTTACGTCTTGCCAAACGGAATTAAAAGGCAATCGAAAGGAGCCAACTTCCTACTAACGTTTCCGTCATTTCTCCCCTAGTCACCTCGGTTTTCCCGCTGTAACTCCACAAAGTGGCTGCTTGGCGGGAGACGTCTGGCACTTGACGAAAATGACAATTTTCGTGTCGCCGAACGAATTTGGTGGCAATCGAATGGTCTCGACTCCCTATTGACGATTCCGAAATGATTTTTCCCTAGTCACCCCCGTTCTCCCGCTGCAGCTCCGCAAAGTGGTTGTTTCGCTGCTTGGCGGGTGACGTCTGGCAGTAGATGGAAATGAAAATTTTCATGTCGCCGAACGAAATTGGTGGTAAATGAAAGTCTCCACTCCCTATTGACGATTCCGCAGTCATTCTCCCTAGTCACCCCCGTTCTCTCGCTGCAGCCCCGCAAAGTGGCTGTTTCGTTGCTTGGCGGGCAGTGGCGGCTCGTGGTGGAAAATACCGGGGGTTCACAGGGAAACATAAAAACGTATTGATTATATGGCAAGAATAGTGATGTAGCTAGATTTTTCATAGTTTGTATTAAAAAAAAAACTGTTTTTAAATTACATATTATTATTCTGCAGACTATTTCCAACTTTTGTTAGCTGGAATGTTCGTTTTCACTCCCGCACAACAAACAGGGAAAACACACACATGGGGAATCCATGGATTTTATTAAATTTTCATTCTGTCAATATCCAAATCGGCCTGTGGGCAAGCTCATTGGACAGAACGAAAATCCATTAAAATCCATACATTCCATATATTCCCATAAATTTACGTGATTTCCGCGTAAATTGCCCATTAATTTCACGCCGAAATTGTTGTTTTCTGTCGCTTGCACTTGCACTAAAGAAATCAAGGGTGTAGTTCTTCCGCAGTTTTTTATTTTAATCATATTTTCTATTAGAAAATTTTTAAATTTAAAAATCGACCATTGCAATTTCATTCATCGCGATTTCAACAGAGCAGACAGATGCGAGCATTCGGCACAATCTCTCTGCTTTTATGTAGAATTTAGTTCATACAATTTACAAGGCGCTGTGCGCAACCTCTTTGTGCACAAGCTCTAGTGTAAATTTTGCACTACCCCCTTGCCCCGGAAACCGCTAAGATATCCAAAATTTGAGCGTGTGCTCCTCTTCCCAGATTGTGCACCCATCGTGATTGCAGGTTGTTTGTCGCAGTGTCGTGACCATGTCGTATGTGCAGTGAGCAGTCGGCATAGTGTACATTCATACATAGATATGGGCTGGGCATAGATTCAGTAGGTAGAATGTGTATCTTGGTATAAATAGAATAAGGCCGTGTTGCGGGCTAGATGTGCGATTTGGGATACGCATTTTCGATTTGAAGAAATCAGTGAATTACGTACCCTTACGATTTTTTTGTCAGGGGGTGCACGTACACTTGTGCACATATGGGCGAGCCGCCACTGTTGGCGGGTGACCTCTGGCAATAGACTGAAATGACAATCTTCGTCTCACCGAACGAAATTGGTGGCAAATGAAAGGTATCCCTATTGACGATTCAAAAGTCACCTTCGTTTTCCGTCCGATGTTCCGTTTCCATTATGTTGCGTGGCTCATAAGGTTGAGTTGCCATTATATGATCTACTGCAATAGAGACAAATCGCGGCGCGGTTAAATTTCCGCGCATACAAAAAAAAAATAAAAACATGAAGTTCGGATAGGACACATTTAGATATCTTGACAGTCATTACATTAGCCCAAGAGGTTATCGATTACGGTAAATAACTCTTTTTATATTTGAAACAATCGCATTTACATTTATTTTAAATGGATGCACATATTTAAAATGAGCGAATTTGAATTTAAATTAACTTCTAATTCTTATCCCGCATTAAAGGACTTGCTTGAATTGAATAATTCTTTTTCTTATACCAAAATTAAACACACAAAGCTTTCGAATAAAATGTAGTTTTTTCATATTTGCGAACATTTTTCTCAGTGTATGCATTCTTGTTTTTGGAGTATAAAGCGCACCATCAGAATACAACTGCCGTGACTTACAATTTTCAATTTACACATTGAATTTGATGTAGTTTTAAAAGATCTACTCAATGGAAAAATGTTCAAACAATCTACAATCGCTTTAAACTGAACCGCAAATGACACCCATTAGGAGACTATACGAAAGAATACAGTCATATGTTACTTGTTTCAAATACAACAACAAGTTCCGCTGAATGCCAGTAGTCAAATATACGGCATTTGCTCGGCAAAAACCCTGAATTTTGGCAGGATTGCTGGCGACTGTATCCTGATTATAGGGAAAAATGTCCTGAACGATAAAGGTTCCAAAACTTAGGAGTAGGGGTCATTAATATGTTTTTAGCGAAACAGTAATTGTTTTTAAAATATCAAAAACGGCAGAAGAAACAGAAAAATTGTCTAAGAACATAATAAACTATATAAAATTGCTAGCCTTTGCACGAGCAATAACTCTAGAAAAAATGGAAGCTAAGCCATGAAATTCGGTGTCAGTTGTTGTCAAATTACGCTCGCGGACTCTTTGCGACTTAAAACTACAAAAAAAGACACACAAAAACCATGGTTGCAATGGAAACTTAAAAGACCACCGCATAATGTCATTACTGGAGCAACCAACTTACGGATGCAAATTCTCAATTATGTGGCAATCCATTCTAACCCCCTCCACAGTAAGATCCTGGCTGCGCCATTGGATGTCACAATTATAAAATCTGTATTCAAGTCTTCGTTTTGATGCCAATCTTAATGGGAAAATATCGTTTTTCTCGCAGGATTTCCACAATTTGAAGTATACCGTATACCCCAGGAAAATTGGCATTTCACTTCGGAAAAATTAAGGGAAAGCTGGGTTTTTGCATGAGCCTTCCTTTCGAGGTCATAAACAAGACCCTAAAAGTCCTAAAAGACTTTCAAACCTTAAAAAAAGGTGTTTTTTGGGGTTTTTCGTGAATGGCGCTAAGACGGGGGCGTGCACTCTATGGTCTTCTGGAAGAAATTTGTAGCTTCTGTGGCTGTTAGTAAGACGCTAAAAGTCCCCAAAGATGGGAGCCCCCCTAACGAAGTTATGAGGGTCCAAAGATTCAATTAAACTGTTTTTAAGGAATATCTCTATAACGGTAACGTGTATAGAAAACTGTTATATTGCGAATTCGTAGCTTATACAACGCTAAACTAAATATCCGAATTTCAGATCGATGCGTGCAATGCTAAGGGCGCTCTGATGGTCAGAACCGTACAATAACGGTACTTCTCGGTTTTTCGTGAATATCTTCATAACGGGACCGCGTTCGGGAAGGAGGCCTATACCAATTTGTTACTTCTGTAACCTCAACTTAAAATGCCAAAACAACTCATCTATGCGGGCACCCCCAACGAAGCTATGAGGGGTCAAAGAGATAACAAAAAACCGCTTCTCGGAAATTTTTTAATAACGGTAACCTCTTGAGAGAACCAATCTGAAATCAATTTGTAGCTTATGTGGGTGTTAGTAACGGGCCGAAAATCCCCAACGATGGAAGCCCCCTAGGGAAGTTATGAGGGTCCAAACATCCAAAAATGCAGTTTTTTGGGTATATCTCTATAACGGTCATGTGCACCGAAAACTTTTAAAGGCGGGTTTGTAGCTTATACAACGCTTATTTAAATATCCCAATTTCAGATCAAAACGTGCAGTACTAAGGGCGCTATGAGGCTCCAAACCTTACAATTTCGGTATTTTTGGTTATTTGCTTGTTACCGTTACAGAGAATTTCAGGAAAATAACCAAAAATACCGAAATTGTATGGTTCGGACCCTCATAGCGTCCTTAGCATTGCGCGCATCAATCTGAAATTCGAATATTTAATTCAGCATTGTATAACCTACAAATTCGCCATATAACAGTTTTCGGTGCACATTAACGTTATAGAGATATTCCCAAAAAACTGCATTTTTGGATGTTTGGACCCTCATAACTTCCCTACGGGGGTTTCCATCGTTGAGGACTTTTGGCCCCTTACTAACAGCCACATGAGCAACAAATTTATCTAAGATTGGTTCTCTCAAGATGTTACCGTTATTAAAAAAAAATTCCGAAAAGCATTTTTTTGTTTAACATTTTCCCCTCATAGCTTCGTTGGGGGGGCTCGCATAGATGAGTTGTTTTGGCATTTTAAGTTGATGTAACAGAAGCAACAAATTGCTATAGGCCTCCCTCCCGAATGCGTTCCCGTTTTGAAGAAATTCACGAAAAACCGAAAAATACCGTTATTGTACGGTTCAGACCCTCATAGCGCCCTTAGCATTGCACGCATAGATCTGAAATTCGGATATTTAGTTGAGCGTTGTATAAGCTACAAATTTGCCATATAACAGTTTTCCGTGCACGTTACCGTTATAGAGATATTCCCCAAAAACTGCTTAATTGAATCTTTGGACCCTCATAACTTCGTTAGGGGGGCCCCCATCTTTGGGGACTTTTGGCGTCTTACTAAATCAGCCACATAATCTACAAACTTCTCCCAGAATACCAGAGAACGCACTCCCCCGTCTTAGCGCCATTCACGAAAAACCCAAAAAAAACACCTTTTTTTAAAGTTTGAACCTCCATAGCGCCCTTAAGGCTGCACGTATTGATATGAAATTTGACCGCTTTTGCCAAAACTCTATAGGCTACAAAATTTTCCATACAAAAGCTTTTAGTACGATTTCCGTTATAGACATTTTCTTGAAAAATTGTTAAAAATACCGTTAGACCTCCTGGCACCGTTAGGAGTACCCGAACGGATTCGGTATTTCCATCGTTTATTAAAAAAGCACAAGAGCTTCAAATTTGCCATACCCAACTTTTTTGTGTATGCTACCGTTATCGAGATATTCAGAAAAACCTGTTTTCGAGGGTCTTTGATCCTCTGTTGCACCGCTAGCAGCACTCGTAGAGACGGGGACTTTTAGGGTCTTGTTTAGGACCTTCAAAGGAAGGTTCATGCAAAAATCCAGCTTTCCCTAATTTTTCCGAAGTTTGGCCAAATTTTTGTTCAAATTTCCTGGCGTAGTAGTATGCCCGCAAAAAGTTACAATCTAATGTTGGTTTAAATCGGCTGACAGACAAAAGTTTGGCAGTTCTCAATAATGTATGTTTATAATTTTGTTCAAATTAAAAGAGAAACGTTTGCACTGAAGAAGGGAGCAAGTTACTCCCGAAATACCGGTATATGTATTACAAAAAAAAAAAGTTGTAGTAGGAACAAATGTTTCTCTTTTAATTTGAACAAAATTAAGAATACTGCATAACAACTGCAAACCTCGTAACCATAGTATTTTTATAATTATTGAATTTACCGGAAGGAGGCAGACAAGGCAACAAGGTCTTTGGGCTATCATACCACATTGATCCTGATGATGATTAATTATTTACCAAAATGTTGTTGCTTATGCTACGCCAAAATCTTCCAAACAATTGTGCCCCTTTTCTACCAGATATGTATTTTCCCACTTTAAAACTATTATCTTAAAGCCCTACCAACTATAACTTCTCCAAAACAACCCGTACCGATTTCAAACAGAAAAAAAATAACTTTAAAGAAATAAATTCCAAAATATGGCTTTTCTGGTAAATAAGTTTGCTGACCATTGGCCGAGACCACCGGCGTTTAATGATCAACGCAATGCACGATATATTTTACAGTTCACTTCATTAGGGCAAAGCTAATTTGAACTCCTTCCTAATAAAACCTTAGATTCCAATGTAAAACGTCCAAAAACCATCAATAGGACCCAATGTCGGACAAAAGCCTACCCTCGTACCGCTACAATAATAACATATATAACCAAATAGCGGTAAGGTACCTCATCATTATGTTGATTCAACATTTGTCGTAGTTTTAACCTCTTAACATCGTACAAATTGAGGTGTGTGGTCTCGTTAATATCAACACGTGTTCCATTGCTAATTCTAAAACGAGAAATACTGAAATCCATAATCTTCAAAGAGGCTACAACTCTCCTAAAACCATTTTCAATTAAACTAAAAAATAATCATTATTGGTATTCTTAAATAAAGACAGGGTAGTATCCACATCGTACAATGCATTGCATTCTGTCTAAAGGCGCGTTTGCAAACAAATTGCGTTTATTAATAACTGCCCATCAATCTGTCTAACTACGAAGCATCAAATTAGAAAAAAAGAAACACGCGAAAAAAAAATCAACATCCCAAAATAACTATCTACTTGAAATCTTCACTTAACGACTACCCAAAGAGCAATTCGTCTAATTCAACAACATTCATCAAAATAATTGTTAACATATTAATCATAGCAGAAATGGACAAAAATATAGTAGTTGAGTCAAAACACATAGACCGCCGCCGCGTCTTCGCCCCAGACACAGGAAAAATTAATTTCACATCTAATTTATTTCACCTTTGACGTCAATGAACTTTAGTAGGCGGTCTCACGACCTTTAATGCGATTATTAGCTCCTCGAAAAGGTAAATACGGCCATAGTACAACAGCAGCTCGCTTAACTTATGCAGCGAAGAATAATAATAATCGAAAGTGTAAGCTAAAGCAAAGCTAATCTTTAAGATTAATAATAATTCTTCAGCTAGATTCTCGAAAGAACGTTTTGTGGTGTGTGTCTGATTCTTTTTTGTCCAGCGCGCTTGTCTATCCGTTTCTAATTCCTCGAGCTGAGGTCTCACACAGCCCTGTCAGTTTCACGTTGATTGAGGAAGGTGCAGACGAATATTTTGGACTACGTCCACTAATCGTTGGTATAGAGACTTCTGTAAAATTTGAAATATTGAAAACCATTGAATTCAATATTTGAACATTTTTCGAGAGGATTTCATGTATTAGTACGAGTATTAGGAAAAAGTGAACGTACTTTGTACATAATGTTGTATCTACATACATATAATCATCTTATTTTGTACGGAGATTCGACAATGTTGATGAATTTGGACACAATGATTTCCTCATCGTCTTGTCTATATTATGACTTCTTTGAAATTATGTAATTGGCAGAATAACATCACAGCACTATTCACTTTACAATTTTTGAAATATTCTACGCATATACGAGGCAAAGAAAATTCTATTCACTATAGGAAGAAGATGAACCTCAATGATAATTATGGTAAGTTTAATTCGGGGAAAAATTGATTTGGCAAGGGTTATTACCGTTTGGTGGGCGCTCATTGGAGAATCATTCGAATAGCATTCGATTTTGGTATTTTCCAAGTCACGTGAAAAGAGATGGACCATTATTTTTTGAGTTTATATATTTGAAGCGGAAACGCAATGCTGATCAACACAACATATAAATATACATTAAAATTAGACCGCATCTAAAGTTGATAGCAAATGATTGAGAAAGAAATATTATTCCAATTGGGATTATTGTGAAAAGAGAACGTAACACATTCTTGTTAAAGTGATGACAGTGAATTGGGTTACGATGCTAGAACATTTTTATGTTTTTGCTTATTACAGTAATACTGGCAACAATATAATGGTAAATGTCGAATGAATGGGAAGTCTAAGTCTAAAGAGAGGCTTCAAATAATTTGAAAGGAGTTTTGGAAAAACAAAAGTTTGGCAGTGGACGGGAGTGCAGCACCATGTTCTATGATACCTATATATATATCAGCGTTTCCCAAACGGTGTTTCTCGGAACACAGTTGTTCTGCCAGGGTGGTTCAGGTGTTCCGCAAACAAAAATCCAAAAATAAGCGGACTTCTAAAATTGCAAACAATGTATGTAAATTGTAAACCCATTGCCAAGGAAAAGTCAAAATAAGAATTATTTGCCGTTACCTTTATGCATTACTGGAAAAATGTGAAAAATTTGTCTTTTTATAGATCGTCACTCCAAAGTATCTGAAAATAACCAGTTTAATGTCCATTTCTTCGAGATATCTAAGAAAAGTAAAATCTGTCAGCAAGCTAGATTTTGTAATAAAATTATGTCTTAATACTTATAATGACTCGGGATGGAGGTTTTAGAAATGAAGGGATTTGAAGCAGTTCAGTTCAATTCAAAAAAATAAAACTCAAAGTGAAATTGGGAGGAAGGGACCCTCAAAATTATGTATTCGGAAAACAAAACGCTCTTAAATCTGACGGGGTCTGCCCACTCGGTTTGCCCACTACCAACCCCCCCCCCCCTTAGAACGTGCGCTGATTTTTGTCAACCTATAACTGCATTTATTTAGAGATGTTTTCTCGAGAAACTTTGCAAAAAAACGGGGAGGGAGAATTCAATATTAACTTCAATTTAGTTGAAAACAAACTACATACATATACACATACAGTTGAAATAAAATGACGCAATGCAGGAAACAAACACGTCTGTCAAGTTAGCACTACCACTTTAAAATTTCGACAAACGCTATAGTGCATTAAATGTCGCGATTTTGTCGTAATTCAATGGAAAAAGAAAAAAAATTGTCGCGCCCCTCCTTCCCCTTAAAAACTACCCTTAAGTGCATTTCAGCCTCAGTTATCCAAATTCGAGTTCCAAGAATCTCCCCACCGCTAAAGGTGTCCAGTGAGATATAACAGTGGCTGCTTAGAAGATTTCCCCCCTGAAAAAAATTTGACGCGCTCCTCCCTCCCTTAAAAACTACCCCTGTCAAGTTAGCACTACCACCCCGGTAGCGGCCAATCCAAGCATTTCCGTAAAACAAAAAATATCCAATTAATTGTCGCAGGAACCGAAAAGCATATTGCACCCTTCAAAAAATTTGTCGCGCCCCTTCTACCCCTTAAAAACTACCCCTAAGTGCATTTGAGCCTCAGTTCGCCAAACTCGAGTTCCAAGAATCGCCCCAATACTAAAAGTGTCCAGTAAATTATAACAAAGGCTGCTTAAGAGATTTCCACCCTGAAAAAATTTGTCGCGCCCCTCCTTCCCTTAAAAACTACCCCCGTCAAGTTAGCACTACCAGCCCGGTAGCGGCCAATTGAAGCATTTCAGTAAAACAAAAACTATCCAATTAATTGTCGCAGGAACCGAAAGGCATATCGCACCCTTCGAAAAATTTGTCGCGCCCCTTCTACCACTTAAAAACTACCCCTAAGTGCATTTGAGCCTCAGTTCACCAAACTCGAGTTCCAAGAATCGCCCCAATACTAAAAGTGTCCAGTAAATTCTCACAACGGCTGCTTGAGATTTCCACCCTGAAAAAATTTGTCGCGCCCCTCCTTCCCTTAAAAACTACCCCCGTCAAGTTAGCACTACCACCCTGGTAGCGGCCAATCCAAGCAAAATTAAGTTTTTAAGGGAAGGAGGGGCGCGACAAATTTTTTCAGGGTGGAAATCTCTTAAGCAGCCGTAGTGAGAGTTTACTGGACACTTTTAGTATTGGGGCGATTCTTGGAACTCGAGTTTGGCGAACTGAGGCTCAAATGCACTTAGGGGTAGTTTTTAAGGGGTAGAAGGGGCGCGACAAATTTTTTGAAGGGTATAATATGCCTTTCGGTTCCTGTGACAATTAATTGGATAGTTTTTGTTTTACGGAAATGCGTGAATTGGCCGCTACCGGGGTGGTAGTGCTAACTTGATGGGGGTAGTTTTTAAGGGAAGGAGGAGCGCGACAAATTTTTTCAGGGTGGAAATCTCTTAAGCAGCCGTAGTGAGAGTTTACTGGACACTTTTAGTATTGGGGCGATTCTTGGAACTCGAGTTTGGCGAACTGAGGCTCAAATGCACTTAGGGTTTTTAAGGGGTAGAAGGGGCGCGACAAATTTTTTGAAGGGTATAATATGCCTTTCGGTTCCTGTGACAATTAATTGGATAGTTTTTGTTTTACGGAAATGCGTGAATTGGCCGCTACCGGGGTGGTAGTGCTAACTTGATGGGGGTAGTTTTTAAGGGAAGGAGGAGCGCGACAAATTTTTTCAGGGTGGAAATCTCTTAAGCAGCCGTAGTGAGAGTTTACTGGACACTTTTAGTATTGGGGTGATTCATGGAACTCGAATTTGGATAATTTTTTTCTTTCTCCATTAAATTACGACAAAATCGCGACATTTAATGCACTATAGCGTTTGTCGAAATTTTAAAGTGGTAGTGCTAACTTGACAGACGTGAAACAAACTGAGATGCACAAAAACCATTTTACCACTAGGCATTTTTTTCTTGAAAGATGGCTGAATTGAATAGTGTTTTTATGTCAAGAAACACACAAATTACTTAACCTTCCGGCGTGCGCAATACTAATCCTAACACGAGCGTGCGCAATGCATCTGACAGATTAAGTGTACAAAAAAGGATGAAACTAATTTTCTGTATATTTTGAACTCTTATTTATTGTTGCATTGTCTTTTTGAAACAGTTCTACTAAATTTTAGGAACAAATACTGGCTCACAAGGTTTGATACCCTTCACATTTTCAATTTCTAAGAACATTCCGCTTCCAATCGCTTCAATATATAAAAAAAACTCAAACAACTCGACCGCTTAAAAAATGTGAGCTTATTTTACTAAAAACACACTATTAAACAATTTGGTGAGCCTAAAAGTCAACACGACGTTATTACGCAATGCGAAGAGTATAAGAAGTGGAAATTTTCATAGAAAAGGCGAAAATAACACAATCGGGCGCAATACATCTGAGAGATTATTTTATCCCCTCCCGTCTCTCAGACATATGGTAGATAGGAACTGAAAACTGCTTTGGGTAGTTGATCGATGAACATTAAGCAACTGTGAGTTTCAGATTTCTCCCTTTTCATATCGCTGATTGGCGCAACAAAAACTGCTCACTTAATCTGTCAGATGCATTGCGCCCGCCCGAAGGTTAATTTCGAATTTCGTTAAAGATTTTTTTTCTTTTTACAACTGTTTTCTTTTTCGCAAAGTCCTTGCGAAGGTTTGAAGAGCCCACAGGTGATACCTAAGAAGTGCTGCAAACCCTAAAATGCACACTGAAAAAATCATTTGCAAAAACAAGAAAAAAATGCAATAAAAAACAGCCAAGGAATAATTTTTCCTTATTTAAGGTGTATTTTCTCGTTCCAAGAAAAGTCTAGACTTAAAATGAATAATGAAGCATTATTTCAATCAATCTCGGAATAAGAAATTACATCCTAAATCTGGAAAAATTATTACTTGGCTGTTTTTTTGTTGCATTTTTTTCTTGTTTTTATCAAATTATTTTTTCAGTGCAGGATTTTGCCCAAATTTCACGTCTGCGATGCTAGCATCCGCCCCATTTCCGAAAGCGAAAAGGAGCAGTTCGCTCAGTTATGTGCCAATTATGTTTAAGGTGAAATGATCACATTTCTGAATTATATGTTTGTTTTGTCCTCCAATTGAAAATTTAGGTCCTTTTCTTTTCATCAGAATTAAAGAGCTTAATGCCAATGCTTACCAAATTGAAGAGCGATTTAATTTTAAATAAAGGACGAAATTATAGCACGCAAATAGCGCATTTATGCGATATGTCCTAGTTTGATTTCCGGCGGATGAGCCTAAAATTTTTGATTTCATACGAAATGAGAAATTAGGTTTCGCATTTACGCACAAAAAAAAAGAGTTAAAAAAACTTTAGTGAGTAACTTCATTGCCTGTCAAAGGCACCATATTCATCACAAATTCTTAGGAGTAGTTTTCGATGACCCACATCCACATTTCGCCGTAATTCAACTTAAATTCGTCCCATTTCTTCGCGGATTGATACTTTCGATTGGTTGCAATTTCATTTAGCATTGAGACGATAAATTCCGAATATTTTGGTTTAAACGAGATGAGGGTTAGAGCCACAGTACACACTCCCATGGCAGCAACACCAGTCCTCTATTTAAGTAGTTCTGAACTAATTCTTTTTAACCACACATACACGGCTAATCCATGTATTTGTTTTAATGAACTAAAATGAATTCAAGCTCTATCAAATGAGACCATCTGCGATATGGATATGGAATGCAATTTAATGCATGTCAATTCTAGGGGTTCGTCAAAGATGACGCATTCATGAAAACAAGATATACACGTTGAAACCAGCGAGGAAATGTCAAAAGAACTCAATTGAAGAGAAAAAACCGCTTGAATCGATTCTAAAATAAAAACAACATACACAATCTATCTACTATCAATCTGGTTGGTACAGCACCTAAGTGGCGGCAATTTGTCCTCTTGCTCGGGGCGGCGTAAGTGGGCGCTGACAAAAATACAGATTAACCCTTCGTTAGGCGCGCACCTATTTTTTTTTTTTTTTTTTTTTTTTTTTGTTTTTGCCTCACAGAAACTTTTGTCCCGGGACTAGGCTTCTCGGCATCACTTTACTTACTATCCGTACGTAAGTGACTAATCAATCAATCGAGTGTAAACTCTAGCAGATCGTAAAAAAACTGAAAACAAAATATATTAATAAGGAAATTTATCAAAATAACTTCTTTTAAACATTAGTTTATTAGTACAATTAAAATTAACTAAGTCCTTCAAACTATTATAAAGAATAATTGACCTTGTAATTGGTTCATTAAGCCCATAGTTTACTCTATGATAAGGCTGAACAAGAAGGTTGTTCCGCCGCAAATTGTGAGGAATATTTCTGACTTGAAAGTTATTTAATATATCTTCACAAACAATATGAGAGCAAAACAGGTCTCTTATAAACATAGCGTTTAAAAATGTTCTTCTATAATCTAAGGCTTGTAAACCCAATAAGGAACAGCGAGTTTTATAATCTGGCTTGAAACGCCAGCCAATTTGATAAATGGCAAACCGTGTAAAATTGTGTTGAATTCTTTCTATACGCTCGATATGCACCTTATAGAACGGATTCCACACAATAGAACAATACTCCAGGTGCGAACGAACGAAAGCTGCATACAATATTTTTAAAGTAAAAGCATCATTAAATTCGCGCGCATTACGTTTAACAAATCCTAACATACTATTCGCTTTTGAAATAATGTAATCAATGTGTTGTCGAAATGAAAGCTCATGGTCGAAAATTACACCAAGATCTGATATTTCGGCAACCCTTTCAAGAACACTACCTGTTAAGGAGTACTCAAAGAAGACCGGAGTTTTCAATTTATATATGCTAAGTACTTTACATTTACTAACATTTAAATTTAAATTATTATCGCGGCACCAAAATTGCAGCTTTTCTAAATCAGATTGCAACTTAAGGCAATCATCAATGTTGCGTATTTTCATAGCGATTTTCATATCATCGGCATACTGCCATACACGCACGAATTTAAAATTTTGGATGATATCGTTTATGAAAACTAAAAAGAAAAGTGGTCCTAAATGGCTTCCTTGCGGAACCCCTGATGAACACTTTATAACAGAGCGAGATGTACAGCCATTTAACTTCACCAACTGAGTCCTATCCGTTAAATAGGATCTCACCCAGCTTAGAAAAATTGACTGTATTCCTAAATGTTCTAGTTTTTTAAGTAAAATATTATGATCTACTCTATCAAAAGCCTTCGAAAAATCGGTATATACCACATCAACCTGCATTCCCTGCTCAATACCATCAGCAACAAATTTAGTAAATGATACCAAATTTTTTGAAGTTGATTTTCCTTTCAGGAATCCATGTTGACATGGCGATATCAAACGGCTAATTAAAACATCTATTTTATTTTTAATAAGCATTTCAAACAACTTCGGTATTGCAGATATTTTAGCTATGGGTCTATAGTTATCAATAAGATGCTTCGGACCCTTTTTGTGAACAGGCGTTATGTATGAAACTTTCCATTCATCAAGAAAAACACCTGAAGTCAAGGAAAAATTAAAAATAAAGGCTAAAGGACGACATAACAATTGCATGCAATTCTTCAAAAATATATTAGGAATGCCATCAGGTCCGGCCTGAATACTAACATCAAGATCACGCATAGCATTCAATAGGTCATCCTCAGAAATCTCAAGAGCACTCGTAAGGTCCTCCTGAGCTATCCGAGGGACCAATGCACTCTGACTTCCATTGATGTTAGCGTTCATTTCTGATGAAACGGAGTCTGGCACTTTGTAAACAGAACTGAAAAATCTAGCAAATCCGTCACAAACCGATTGAACATCTTTGTAAAAATTGCCATTGAATTCTAAATTTTTTGGGATTCCCGTATTCTTACGCTTGCTGTTTATAAAATTCCAAAATGTCTTACTGTCATTCTTTATATTATTTTCAGCTCTCGCAATATACTGTTTGTAAAGATTTTTATTCATTATTTCATACTCTCTTCTCAATCTAAAGAAATTTTCTTTATTGGCAAGAGAGGATGACTTCTTGTATAATTTATGGGCCTTATTTTTTGCTCTCTTAAGTTTGAACAATTCTTTGGTAGCCCAAGGATTTTTTGCTTTTATTTTGTTCTTTTTTAAAGGAACGTACTTGCGAATAGATTTATTTAAAATTGAATTAAAAATTGTATAACTTTCAATAAGATTACTATTCGATATAACTGGAGCCCAATCCATATTAAAAAATGTTGAATTTAGTTTTTCAAATTGGGCTTTTTGAAAATTTCTAGTAGGAATAACTGCGGGCTCTTCTTCAATGTAATCATAAAAAACAAACTCAAGAAGAAGAGCACTGTGATGGATTGAATTGGGCAAAATTGGTTTATCTACTTTAATTACAGAAGCATTCAAGCAAGTACTAACAAAAATTAGATCTAAAATTCTACCAATCGAATTTTTAACAAGATTCATTTGCATCAAATCCATTGCAAACAAACAATCTGTTAGAACAGATTCACACTCAAGATGTAAATCACGCGGCAGATTTTTTTTCTCGTCGTCGTTCCAGTACCAACTTATATTACCAAGATTGAAATCCCCAACAACAATCAATTTGTCTTTTTCCTCAAAAGATGCAAATAGCTTGGAGATATTATCTACATGTTTGTTATAAACATCAACTGAACTCAAAGGTGGTAAATAGCTATTAAAAATATATACTTTTTCGCTGCGAGAAACATTGATAGAAACACATATCTGTTCCACGTCCTTATGAAAAAGCTCAACTTCATGAGATGGGAATGTTGTTTTGATAGCTACCAAAACACCACCTCCTCTCTTAGTCGAAGCCTCATAACGGTCGCGACGATAGACATCATAGTCTCTTATGAAAAGTTCTTCATTTGTAATGTCTGTGTGAAGCCAAGTCTCGGTTAAGCAAATGGCAGCATAATCTTCTTGTGAAGCTGCAAGGTAAAAGTCATTTGTTCTTGAACGAAGACCGCCAACATTTTGATAATAGACCGAGAAAAATGAATTGGAAATTATGTGTTCTGCTGGACACTGTTTTGGCGTTTGTCGTTTTTTGAAAATTTGAAGGGTGATATGTTGACGCCCTTGGGCCAGAAGTTGGCACAAAACACTTGCTTAGAATATTCATGAGGAAGCTTCAAACCAAAACTGATTGAAACTAATTTGGAAATATCACAATCTTTTTTTATCAGAGGATAAACCGAAAGAAAGCTGTCATCTGTTAAATTAAGCTTTTTCATTACATATTCCTTTAAATCGTCTGCTTTTACCGAAGCATGTAGCTTAGAAACATGGAATACCTTGAAACTGGGGACACTTCGAAGAGAATCATTAGCTTGATCGATACCGAAGATTCTTTTGTGTCGCCTATTATTATTATCACTCTTTTTGGGAATAACATCACCAACAGGAGAAGGTTTTTTAATATGTTTCCCTTTCTTACGAACTGTGACAAATTTATCAATCGGAGATTGATTTTTGTCAACGTTGGAAGGAATTGTAGAAGATGAATCTAAAATAACAGTGGAAGTCCCCGCTTCATGGCTAACGAAAGATTGCTCAGAAGATATTGAAATAATATTTTTAGTTTTTTTCTTAGTGTCTTTCCCTATATTACTCTTCTTATTTTTTAAATTTACATTTTTATCTCGCAATGCTTTGGAATTGTTTTCACAACAATTTACAGATTTCATAAGGGATCTCAGCTTGCTAAGTTGGCTCTGCAACGACGAAACGAGCTGAGATAGACCGTCAATTTGGACTTTGTAAAATTGCTCGCAAACACAATTCATTTTAATACAAGAACTAAACTAATAAATTAATAAAAAGAGAAAAAAAGCAAAAAGAAAAAAATTTGCAAAAAGTGGGATTCGAACACAGGACCTCACGGGTGTGAGTCGTACACGCTACCACTGCGCTATATGCTAGTACGAAAATGTATGCCCAGATAACTCAGTTAAGCCGAGTTGAAATGACTACTGGACCAAATGAAAACAAAGAACAAAGACCGTCCGAGCGGCAGGTAAAAAAATGCAAACCACTAAACACTTTTCGAACAAATTTATGATTTATCACTACACCAATCCGCGAAACCACTTTTACAGATGAAGTGAACGAGCAAATGAATCATAAAATTATGAATTTAATATTAAATCTTATGAATTTGATAAAAAAATTAGAAATTTAATATTAGCGAAAAATTTTGCGTGTTTGCTATGATAAACGTCAAACGTCCTATTTATTATATTTGTCACGTGGTTAGGCGCGCGGGCTACAATTGTAGCCCAAATAAAAAATAATATACAAAATATGGTTCAATTTTAATGTTTTTTCCTCGGCCTGCGGTCTGGTAATTGTTGTACAGAATAAAAAATATAAAATATTTAATTTTCCAATAAAATATATATAATAAAAGAGGGCAAAGTGCCAATTAGTCTTATTTTTAGTGTTTTTTCATATTAACTTACTTAGGTGGACAAAATAGTTACTTTTTAAAATAAAAAGTACAAAATAATTTTATATTCGCAGAATTCAATGAAAAATTTTTGAAATGGAACATTGAGCGAGAGAATGCAGTTAAAAATGACCAGTTTGTGGAATTTCAAACTTAGCCTATTTTTTTTGTACCCAATATTCACATTTTTTTTTTACTGGGAGTACAGTTTCTTGCTAGAAAGCTAAATATATTGAGAGTCAAACTGATTGAATTTCTACTTAGATTATTCAGATTGACTGTTCTCACAATATTTACGCTACAATTGATAAAAATTTCATCCAGAAACTAAGTTATGTTAGCATTATGTAACAGATGCACGCTGTAAGAAATTATGACTTCGACTCCAGGTTTTTCGTGAAAATAGTAATCTATTTTTTGTACATTTATCTTGAAACCGTTTTTTTTTTTGTCAAACATTTTACTGTTGCTATTTTCTACAATGTTTTATAATAATATTTTTATTTTAATGGATATCTATGAGTACCAAAAAAGTATCATGAATGGGCTCGCGGGCTACACTTGTAGCCCAGTGGACTTTGATCGCAAAAGAATATTAGTTTCTACACGGTCGGAAATTTAGTTTCTTTTTAAAACTTTTACAGTAAACCGAAAAAGTTTACTCCATATTTTAAGCAAATTTTGTTTCAAATCTAAACAATTCAATTGTTTTAATTATTTTAGTGAAATTCGGTTTATTTCTTAAGAAATCCAAAAGTTTTATAAATTTTTAAGACTAAAAGTATTATAAAGTAAACCAATTGGACCTTCATGATTAAATTTTTTCAATAAAACCAGACTTTTATTAAAGTGTAAACTAAAAGTTTAAAATTGAGACTAAAAGTTTAAAAGTTGTAAGCTCAGAGTTTAAAATCCAAACCATGAGTTTAAAATTTAATCTTTTGGACTAAAATTTTAAGTTTAAACCAAAAACAGTTTTAAGTATTTGCCATATGGCCAATTGTTCATGGAATAATAAATAATCATGAGGTATAAGCCCTCTGTGGCGCACTCGGTTGAGTCGCACATGCTAGTAATCTAGGGGTCCGGAGATCGAATCTCGGCGTGATCCAAATTTCCATACATGTGTGGCCTGATCCAAGTGTCTGAACATTATATACTTCAAATAGCCCATAAACGGTTGAGTGAACGCACCCATGCCCCACAAAAAAATGTAAAATAAAAAAAAAATCGACTTAAAAAAAAAAAACATTTTAAACTAAATTCTTTTTTAAAGTAAACCTCTTAAGTTTTAATATTTCACCCGATTCTGGTTTTGGATTTAATTATTTTAGTTTTGGATTTAAACTTTTATTTTATTAAAACCTAAACGGAATGTATTAAAATCAAATATATTGCAAAGTTTTGTATTTAAACTATTTAGTTTTATTTAGGTGTAAACAATCGAAAAGTTTAAAAATTAAACTTTTTTGTATTGGAACTATATACAATCAAAAAAGGTTTAATAAATGAACTAAATTTCCGACCGTGTAGGCTAAAAAAAATATTAAAAACATTCTTATTCAATTAAGAAGCAGCATTTTAACAGCTACTGAGCAGTTCGAATGAATTCGGTTCATATCCTGAAAATGGTTGCCATTTAAAAAAGTGTGGGCTACAATTGTAGCCCGCGCGCCCACTGAAGGTTAAACCATTAATGGTCCGGGTGCTAATGGGTTCATGAACGCTATACAGGGTGCCTGGAAGTGGAAGCTAGTTTTAATCAATTTTTGCGCCAATTCATTCAAACTGCTTCTAATGTTCTGCAATGTGGTAAGATTTATGTAAATTATGTCAAAAACCAAGCAAAAAATAACCATAATCTTCGGCATTTAAACCATTTAAAGTGTTAAAAATTATGAATGAATAATAAAATGATTTATGAAAAATTTTATCGTAAGATTATGCGCTATTTTTTAAAAGAATCGTACAAGCGCCTGACCTTGGCAGAAGGTGAAGAACATTGTGATGAAAAAATGATGGTTTTGGGTCAAATCACAAAAATCTCACTTATCCGATATATTGAGATATTGAGGTTTAAGACATACACTCCCAATCAATAGCATAGTTCTACTTGTAAAATGGCTGTATCTCGGTAAGTGATAACGGTATTTTCTTCAGACTTGGTAACAATATTTTCAGTAGCCTGCTTGTTCTTTGCATAACAGAAGGTCTCAAATCCGGAGTTCTGTTAAGATTTTCTTACGAGAATTCTTAAAAACAGTACAAATGCTGAAGTCAATAGGAAACTATCCTAGTGAAATAAAACATCAAATAACGGTACAAAAGGGTAATTTTACTTTGAAAAATGCAGCTGGTATTAGGTAGAACTTATTTAAGTCATTTGAGTCTGGGATAGAATTGTATAAGTTTTAACGGTAAATTAAATTAATTTCACCCCAAGCTCCTCTAATCGTTCGCAGAAGAGCTTCAGTGTTCTTAAACTGTCATCTAACGGTACAGACCTTCCTTGTCATTCATCCCCACACATTTTTTATGGTATTTAGATCCACAAAGTCTGGAGGTCTTACTAAAACCTTGATTAGTTGGTCTTGAAACCAATCTTCTATCAGTCTTGCTCCATGATTGACGCCATTATCTCGTTAAAATCGCAAGAAAGTTGCATTGAAAATGTCGGTAATTTTAAGAATTATATTACCCAGAAAATTTTCATAAGCCTGGACGTTGTGAATACCCCTAATTTCCACAAGCTCAATAGTTCCATACTGAGATATTCAACCCGATACTTCGATGTTTCTTACTCTGAGTGATGCGTCTACAAAATTAATTCCTTCTTCCTCAAATCGTGGAAATAATACGTAAATCCATCTGAACCGACGAGATTTAATCTTTTCCGACAGTAAAAAAAGCGCGTTTGTCTAGTCCATACAATTTTTACATTGGGGTTGAATATCTTGGTATGGAACTATTGAGCTTTTTTTAATTAGTGGTATTCAGAGTACCTAGGCTTTTAAATATACATATTCTTCCTAATGTATTGCCTAAAATTTCCGACATTTTCCATGCCATTCTTATAAGATTTTAACAAGAAAATGACACCAATTATGATAAAAGATTGATTTCAAGGTCAACTAATCAAGGTTATGGAAAGACCTTCATTTTTTCTAGATCTAAATATCATCAAAAATGTGTGGGAATGAATGACGAGAAAGATGTATACTGTTAGAGGATAGTTTAAGAACACTTGAGCTCTTTGGCGAACGTTTAGAGGATCTTAGGACGAAATCAAATTACTTTACCGTTAAAACCTATACAATTCCATCCCATATTAACTTTTTGAGCTCAAATTACTTAAATATGTTCTACCTATTACCAGCTTCATTTTTCGAAGTAAAATTACCCTTATGTACCGTTATTTGATGTTTTATTTCACTAGGATAGTTTCCTATTGACTTCAGCATTTGTACTGTTTTTAAGAATTCTCGTAAGAAAATCTTAACGGGACTCCAGATTTGAGACCTTCTGTTATACAAAGAACAAGCAGGCTACTGAAAATATTGTCACAAAGTTTGAAGACAATACCGTTATCCAGTGCCGGCCGGACTAGGCAAGCGCGGGGCCCGTGGCAAATGTTGAGAGCGGGGCCTATGGAACTTTAATTAACCAAACTAATAAAAGGGTCATAAAAATTAACAAGTTCAGTTCGTTAGAAGCGGATGACTTCATAGGAAAGCGGCTAGCAGCTAGCAAATATCAGCAGTACAGCCTTGCAATATACGACGAATGTGCAATAATAGAATTGCTTTTTATGATATTTGGAGGTACGGTGCTTCGTTAGCCATTGTGCTCGGGATTCTATGAACTCTCTGCACTCTGCGTTTACAATGTGTTCATTCTTATTAACGGGAAGCCTAAAAAATCAATATAAAATGAAGAAGATTATTATCTTCCTTAATTGATTTTATGGGGGGAAAATTAACATTTTCGTGTAAAAAGTACAAGTTAAAACATTTCGCATCTATTCGCAAAAATCAGCAATTTTCGCCGAAAATCGCATATATTTCATAAAATTGAATTTTTTGTTCCTCTCATGAAAGCCAAATACATATTGCCAAGACGCACTGAAATAGACACACGATGCATAGTGGGTTAGATTCACATTTTAGCGGGACATAAATCAAAAAGAGTAAGTATGCGATCACTAAAGTTTTTTATGGGCAATTCATTTGCACATATCAATAGAATGTAGAAATACCAATTATATCCCTCATGCACAGTGGCTCTCAAAGCATTATGAAAAACGTGGGTATCCGTTTTGAAAATGATTCAAAATTGTTTCACAAAAATGTTTTTCAAATATTTCAAAAAGATAAGTTTGAAAGATTTATTTATTTTAATTAGTAAAACCGAATTTCTGTAGATAAATTATATTTATTCGACAAAGAAGAATTTATTTTAGAAGTCCCATTTTGGACGACCTCTGAAAATTAAAAAATCCACATTTTCCGAAAATTTATAAAATATGAGAAAATATTTCATTTTATGAGTGTGGCATATTAATAAAGCTTTCTATTGAGTTGTCCTTTTTCAGGTTTACTCAGGTTCATAAAAGATTACAACCAAACATCTAGCTAAAAAAAGGCCCATAATAAAAATACTTATGTAGCGCATACCAGAAGGCCGAATTAACGTTGTCACCTATATTTATTCGGTTTTACTAATTAAAATAAATAATTTTGGAAAACTTAAGCACTTTATGACACTTTGACACACACTGAAAAACAACATTTTTGTGAAACAATTTTGAACTATTTAAAAAATTTTATTTTTTTTTTTTAATTAATAATTTTGCCCACTTTTCATAACATTTAAAGCGGTACGCCTCTGTGAATGAGAGACTTAATTGTAATTTCTAAATTCTATGGATGTGTGCAAACTCTTCTTCTTCTTTTGCAGTACAAGAAGGTGTGAACCGCTGTGTATCTATATGGATTCGTGCTGATGTGTGCAAATTCATTTCCCAACATGAACTTCAAAAATCGTATGCTCCGCTGGAATGTGAATCTGAACCACTGTGGACGTAGGTTTACGGGAATGCCATCATGAATTAGAAAGAAGCATTTCTGTATTTTCATGCAATATAAACCTGCTTGCTATAATCTTGGAACCTGGCGTAAATTGTTCAACGATAACGTGCTATAACAATTTAGAAGGAACTGCCTTTTAAAATTTCGTTGGCATTTTGGTTGTTATAATTTTTGTTTGAGACAAACGCGGGGCCCCTCAAAGCGCGGGGCCGTGGCATTTGCCACCTACTGCCACGTGGTTAATCCGGCACTGCCGTTATCACTTACCGAGATACAGCCTGTTTTCAAATGGAACTATCCTATTGATTGGGAGTGTATAAGAAAATGAATTTTCCAAAAATCTTAAATTGCCTCAGGGAGCGCAAGGGTAAGAAAGGGGGTATGTTCACTACACTTTTTGCTGGAAATCACGTGAGGAATCATTTTTCGGTGCGTTTATGCGGTTAGTTTCCGCACACTCTGTATATAGAGTTTTAAACAAATATGTATATCTAATTTGCTTATTGGACTCATTCGGTTTTACAGAACCTCTGCAAATACATATCTTATAGCCAAATCTTTAAACTTTCGGCAATTTACACTTAACATACCTAAATCTGTGTTCATTTATTGTCTTAACATAAAAAAAAATATTCCTAGGTTCATGCAATTTAACACCCATCAAATTACAACCCAGCCAATTGATTACGTCCAATCAAGAAGCATTCCACTAACCTAAATATTGAATGCACACAAAGTCTATTTGGTATGCTACTAACACAAAAATTTCCAGTCCCGTCATAATCTTTCAACGCTACATTCATTTGACAGGTATTATAGAGGCAAGGTGAGATGTTATAAATAGTAAGCCATTACTCGATTGACTATAATAGCCATTGGGTCAAACTAATATAGAAAAAAATTTATATATTTTTAATCCACGAGTCTCTCATTCGTCATATTGAATATGATGTGCGGAGATATTTTTCTTCGTTTCTTTTCTCTAATTGTTTTCTGAATAGACCGTGTTGATCTTTGATGTAAGAGATACGTCTTTCGATGATATCATCAAATGCCCCCTATATTTTATAGAGGTCCAATGCTAAATATGCGACTGTCAAAAGTGGTAAATTTTTGTCCCTGTAGGCGATAAAGCGAAGTTGATTGTATGTACCTGCGATCATATTGGAGAGCAGTTTGAATTGGAGATTTATAATTTTCATTTTCAAAGGCATCTAAACAAATAAAAGTAGTTAAAATTGAAACTAAAAGTGTGCAAGCATGTATCGGATATTGTTGCCTTTTGTTAATGAGGTCGCATATCAGTTGGTGTTTTTTATAAGTTAGGCAAATCAGTCAGGTAGGAACAAAATGAAAATTATAAAATGCGGTCACAATCGTGGCATTTTATGGATAAAATAAAGAAATAGATAGAATAGACATTCGATTTTACTGAGCCTGCATAAAATCGTAAATCGTTAATCGAGCGCATTCGACGATTACGTTCATCATATCAACTAAAATGTACATTCTATCATTCAATTAAAATAATATAAACAACGTAAAATAAGCAAATATAAAATTATTGTTTAAATCTTTATGCAATATTTTTTTTTGTAATTTTGAGATTTGATCCGACACCAGCTCAAATAGAAAATTGCATATTCGACCTGGCATAAAATGAAAATTAAAACTTTCAGAATAAAAAAAAAACATAATATACCCTTTTAATCTATAAAGTGAAGGGTAAAATTATTGCAGTTTACATTTGCTTTTACTAATTCTCCTTAAAATCTCGTCATACACGAATCGACAACCCTCGCCCTCATTTCAAACATGAAGCGCTGCTCTAAAATTACTACACTTTTCAATTCTATCCTCTATAAATTACAATTTATTCCCAAAACACAAAATTGTTCAGATCCCATCAAAAGAAGGCATTTTTGTATTCGCCACAGATTCAAAATCGGGTTACTGCTTTCAATCTTTCGTTTGACCCACTAAGATACCATCTAATTGCCCGCACAGACAGACAGAATTTGAACAGTAAAACAAAAGCCCACGATAATTGAAATCAAAAAATCCTTTTGTATTCCATGTGTAAACAAATTATACTCCACTCAACAAGCGTGCAAAGTGCAAATCTAAGTCAATTCAATTATCGTTTACGAGAAAAGTCAAACATTAATTTCGGAAGCTTAACTACGTTTAGCAGAAGTTGTGCAGTGTGTAGATTAGGTGCGGATGAATGCATACACGTGTAACACTCGAAAGCCAAATTAATAATTGACGGAAGCATTAATTGAATTCAGCTCTTGTACGAATTGTACAGAAATTATTGTTATCTACCGCAAAAGCCACACTAATAATTTCGAGAAGTTTTACATGAGAATTGTTCGTCTGGCGGTGTGCATGTATGTAAATACATAACAATTCATTGAACTCTATTTTCGATCAAGCATTTGCCAGAATTACCTACACAAATTCCATGAAAGTGTAGGAAAATTAAAGAGTCCAAAGGCTGTAAAGCACTGAAGTACTTTTTTTGCTTTACGAATCAAACCACATTATAAGCATGCATACAAGTTTTTGATCGTCTGTACACTAATATGAATCGATTAGCCGAGTGATTATATTCACAAAAAGATTCATGAAGTTTAATCAACTCAAATAGCTGCAGAAGAGTATAATGCGAAAATGAAGACATAACTCTTCAATAGTGGTCACTCTATTGGAAACGAGACAGGTTTTAGGGTTTTAAGTGCGGCTAGCTTAGTAAATCAAAAGAAAATGCGTTCGAATAATTAAAAACGACAGTTATGGAAACTGCCTGCAAGAACTTTGACAGTAGATCTAAAATCAAGCTGAAATATACTACTACTTGCATATATAGGCTATTCTAGTAAGGGCAGGTCGATCTTGAAACCAGCAAAGGAGAAATCGAAAAAACCTGACAAAAATTCCTTAAAGTTCTACTGCGTGAACGTAAACATCTTTCCAAAAATTTAGATTTGCGCATAAACTCATTTTTTTCTCTCTTTAAAACTCGTTCAGTATTATCATTTTTGACCATTACGAAAAAAGAACAACAATGAAGAAAGTTATGTAGTTTTCGTTCTTATACCGTAAAAGAATCCGTTTCTATACACCTGGCAAACCATCTCGACTCAAATACAAATTTGCCAAGAACATATGCAGCGATTAGATGCAAAAATTATAAAATCCCGCAGAATTATCTATTGAAAATGCGCGAAAACTTGCGCAAAGTGCAATCAACAATTTGCCGCAAGCGAAGAAAATAAAAGCTGACCACACCACATACATATATGTACGTAGGTATACCGAATGTGAATTTTCGATCTCCATTAAATTTGTAGGTCAGTTATTAGACTGTGCGGTTTGCGCAAGTTGTACCGGGTTATAATATTTTATGTTCGCATATGCGCGGGACCTCATGTGGCAGATATGTTCTTATACTGTGTATGTAGATGCATAATAAAGATTACGGATTTAGCCGTTTGCGTTCATCTCTAGCGTTACGAGCGAGAATGAAGAAAAAGTGTAAATCAGGTGCCTTTTTTTGATCGTTTCAATAAACACATCAATCGAATTTGGACAGGTAAAAAATGAAGATTCAAATCGTGATGAATTCATCTCTGTGTTGGATTGATAACGAACTTGATTGACGGCTGTTTAGAATCGAAGGCTCAATAGAACACCGCCATTTTTTTAGACTCTTGGTGAACTTCCGCGCATTGTGGATTTAAATTTTTTAATTTCTTATTGTGGTTCTATAAATTTTTTTTTCTTTACAAGGAACCCGTCTTAATAACGGAGTGAGAGATCGTGAGCCTGCTTCCTTACACTGATTATACATATTTTGTACAAATATTCAGGAGCAATACAAAAATACAAAGCCTGAAGAGAATTTTATGCGTAATGAGTCCAAGTGGTTTTAATTTATCCATGGAACTAAGTTTTTGTACAAAGTTGTATGCAAAAATTCGAAGCTGAATTGTGCAAAAATGCATTCAATCAAATCTAAACCAATCTTATATTTTATTGCCATAAAATTCAAATTTAGATTCCTCTCTTAGATTCCTCACACCATGGCATACACCAATTGTTCTTCCAAATGTTACACAAAATTTCTCAAAAAAAAAAATTGTTCTTCACACTAGCATATTTGTGCACCGAAATTCAGCCTTTCTTTCAGGGCTCGTACTCTTCCTATAATATCCTTTTTTTCCTATATTTGCATTAACCCCCCTTTTTTCATATATTTTTAAAATTTTTCCTATATTTTCCTATTGTTTTAATGCATTGCAAGTGGAGGTAGCGCATGGGTCTTTGTAAATGGTAGCAAATTCTTTAAGCATTTTCTTTGAATTGAGTGCAAGGACGGTAGCCGCTTCATAGGATCCCGATTTATTAAACCTCCCCTGTGTAATCAACTGAGCTCACATACTCTATAGCGATAAGCGACAGGCGACAGTCACTTACATTTTTCTTACGGTAAATTTGACAAGATAATGGACCTGGATGGGCTGCATACCATCAAAGGTATGAAATCTTAAGCGATTCGTAGCAATTTGACGTTCGTAACATTTGCAGATTTTGAGTTAGAAGGTCAGAGAACAGTTGAAGTGACTGTCGCCTATCGCCCCACAGAATGCCCGCTCTTCTTTCTATAGTGTTGCTTATACTCTTTGACTCACATTCAATCCACTTCTCTTTTTTATTTTAAATCGAAAATTTCTCTCTCTCTCTCTGGTCCCTTTTAACCCCTAGTGGGGCATAGGGCATTGACTACGCCTCTTTTCCACCTCTGCCTATAAGCAGCCATCGCCTTTAGCTGGTCCCACGATTTGCCTATAGATTTTCCCTCTGCCTCAACAGATCTTCTCCATGTATTTTTGGGTCGTCCCACCCGACGACTTGCATTGGTTCCCTGAGAATTCCAATCTACAGCCTGTTTAGCAATGTTATTTGGCTCTTTTCGAAGTGTGTGACCTATCCACTGCCACTTTCGATGTCGATGGCTATCCTATTTTGGCGAGTAATTTTGAGGAGGTCGTCGTTAGATATAACCTCAGGCCAGCGAATTCGTAGGATGCGTCGTAGTTTGCAGTTTGGTGGTAATCTTACTGGTCACCTTTCACGTGGAACACCCATATAAAAGTACATATTTTACATTGCTTTCGAAGATCCGGAGTTTGGTATTTCTGGAGATGTTGTGGTTTTGCCAGAGTCTGAATGTCTACGTGAGGATTAACCATTAGGGGGCCGAAGGAGGATCACACCTGCTATTGAGAAGTCTTTAGCGAATAGTGTACCTCGGAGATGGGTATGCCTAGGGGACCATGGTCCCTGCCCATCAAGGTGTTGGATTCGAACTCGAGGTGGTTGGAGGTTGTTAAGCAAGTCAACAGCTAGTGTTGCAACCCCGTTGGGTTAGCATTCACTGGATAAAAAAAATTTATATGACAATAAGACCGTTTCAATAAAAAACTAAAGGTCCAAAACGTTCGAAGGACCGGGAGGTAAGAGCGCAAAGCTTAGGCACTCCCTTGACGGTAGCGTAGATAGCACACTTGCCTCATATTGACTACTAATTTTCGGTAAACGTAGCATAGAGTTTACGGAAAGGATTTGTTGAATGATAAATCGCAAGACGGGTAAAGTTGAACCTTCGTTAAAGTTCAGGAGAAGTCTCTGGAGTGCATGAATTGGAAACGGTTTCTGCGAAATTGTTTGAATTTCTGAATTGAAGTTTGATTAGTACCTATCCAGAGTGGGCTTAGTGGCTCAACATTAAAATTATATTGATTTGAATATTTGCAAATATTAATAAAGGGGGCGTTTCTGCATGCCATGGCCCAAGGTACCAACTTCTTCGCACGGCTCTGGCTGTCTTGTACCATCGGATAGTTATGGTAAAAATGCTATACTGCTGTCCACAATCAACAAGAAAATTCTAGTTTTTAATAATGTCTACCAAAATTTCTAAAATCTATCGTTGGACCCCTCCCGAAATAAAATCCTGGCTACGTCCCTGGCCAGAGAGGAGTCAAACTGATGCTCGGGCTTTATTTATACGCGACTCTACATCGGCATCAGCCCCACCATCCGCAGTTACTACGCTTCCAAGGTAAGTAAAGTCCTCGACTTTTTCTATCGGTTATCTGGAGATAGAAATGGTGTTTTGCCCTCCTGATGACAAGCTCATGTATTTAGTCTTAGCGGCATTAATTTTTAAGGCAGCACTTCGACTTTCACGATGCAAAGCATCCGTCATTTGAGCCAGATTATCAGGTGTGTTTGAGAGAAGGCAAATGTCGTCGGCGTAGTCCAGGTGCTGAAGGTAATCGAATAACTTCCACCTGATACCCTTACTTTTATGGTCGCGTAGAGAATCGCAGATTACGTCGTTGATGGTAATAAGGAAAAGCATTGGTGATAAAATACAGCCTTGTGTGACTCCATTATACACCTCAAAAGGACTAGACAATTCGCCCTTGTGCAAGACGTGACATTGGGCTCCGTTATAGGACTCCTTTATGATGGCAATACGTTTTTCTGGTATGCCTCTCCTACGTAAGGGTGTCCAGATATAAGCCCGGTCAACGTTGTCAAACGCCTTCTCGAAGTCAATGAACAATAGATGTAACGGGGATCTCCATTCAGCGGATTGTTCAATTATAATTCGGAGGGTGTTGATATGATCGCTACATGAAAAACCCTCACGAAAACCAGCTTGTTCATTGTTCAAAGTGCGGTCGATCGTTTTCTTGATCCGGTCCAAGATTATTTTGGCCATCAGTTTACAGACTGCAGGGAGGAGACAGATTCCACGCCAATTATTGCAATCCTTGAGACTTCCTTTTTTGGGGATTTTAATAATGACGCCATTCTTGAGGGAGAGTCTCGGTTGTCCAACACTCTTGGATCAGGGGAAGAAGAATATCCGCTGTAGCGTTGATGTCCGCTTTCAAAAATTCCATCGGGATACCGTCTGCCCCCGGGGCAATGATTGAAGGGCCTCAGTTATTTCCAGCTTGGATGGTACGCCGGTGTTAATTTTGGCCATTTGCGGAAGACTTACTGCCTCCGGTGGAGATGGGTTTGAAGGGTTATAGTTGTTGTTAAGAACCTCCATGAAATGCTCTCTCCATCGGCGCAGTTGTTCATCTGTGACTAGCAGAGACCCGTCTTTATCTTTTACAGAATGCTCATTGGTAAAAGATTTGTCAGTCAGTGGCTTTATGATCTTGTCACCACGGTAAGCCGTATCTTCTGCCTCCAAAGCTAACGCGTTGATGTTGTTGCGTTTGTCACGTCTAACGCTCCTCTGCACTCTTTTTTGAAGAGAACTGTACTCGGTCCTGAGTTGTTGCTGAAATGTTTGCCACAAATGTTTCGCCACACGATAGAAAAGCTTCCTTCACAATGTTCCATCCATCATCTATAGAAGAAGAACCTGGCGTTTGTGCATTAGCTACCTCGCGCAATGCGCTAGAAACTGCGCATATTGTTGATGGTTCTTTAAGCTTTTGCACATTGAATCGTGGCAAAACACGCTTGTTTTGTGTGCGACGAATAGCAGCGGTCTGCAAGTGAATTTTTGCGATGGCAAGTTGGTGATCGCTGTCTACATCAGCACCACGCTTCAGGGGCGAACCCAGGAATTTAATTCGGGGGGTGATTTGTATTTGCAAAGTGGCTCATATGAAATCCAACGCTTTAAATGTTCTTAGACCTTAGGCTTAAGAGTGCCCATATACTGTCCGATCGAGTGACCAATCGATCTGACACCCGTACAGCATATACACTATGCAACTTATCGCGCAATCTGAAATGACAATCTCGCGGTTCACACGAGACAACACACACACTTAGCGAAAATTATATATTTTGTGGCGATGGAACATCCATTGCTACTTTCGATGGAGAATGGGCCTGTCTAGACACTCAATTTTCGTTCGTCTTCATCATTTTGACAATTGAAACTTGGGAGGTCTGCGCTATTAAAGAAAGGTATTAATTCTTGAACGCGATTGCGATTGAAAGTGGAAACGGAGCTTGAAGACGATAGGGAAGACAAAAGCGCGCATGTGTGGATATAGCCAATGACCGCCACAACCACAACATGAAGAATGACCACTGGTTTATGTCAATAAATCAGCAACTGAAAACATGACAGATTATATGAAAAAGTGCATGACAATATGTGCCACACGTCCAATAAAAAGAAATGGATTAGATGGTCACATACACCTTCCAATTTATCGGACAATCAAAAAATTGCTTCAATCGGTTGGAAGGTCTATGAGCACTTTAAAACGATAGTCTGACGTCGGGCATAGTGAAAACATCACTTAGGTATTTGATTTATCAATAAAGATATTTTGTGTGAATTTTATTCATACCTATAATTTTCATTTTAAAATTCGGCGGGTGTTTCATCCTCCAAATCCCCCCCTTGGGTTCGCCCCTGCCACGCTTAGCCCTGACGTCCATGAGACAATTCCGCCATGTTTTGGAGATGGCTATATGGTTAATCTGGTTCTCTGTTCGGCCATCTGAAGATATCAAGGTTGTGTTTGAACAGGGTGCCGCCAATGACAAGCTGACGAGAGTTACAGAACTCTACGAACAACTCACCATTGTCGTTTCTGACACGCAGACCGTGATTGCCCATTAGATGTTCCAATCCAACATTGTCAGACCCAATTTTAGCATTGAGATCCCCCATAATAATTTTTATGTCATTTTTATGTTTTTAAGCAGATGGTAAAAGGCGTCCTTAGCATGCTGGTCGGCTGACTCAGTCGGGGCGTAGCACTGAATTATAGTAATGTTCCTTTCTCTGGACTTGAATCTGGCAGTTATTATTCGGTCGGAAATAGGCCTCCAATCTATAAGAGATTGGCGAGCTTCCTTGTTCAAAAAGATGCCGACTCCAGCCATTCTGGGTGTGGCTTCAAGTTCACTACCAGAGTAAAGCAGGACAGTTTGGGAACTAGGTGATAAGGTCGTTCCCGATCCGGTCCATCTTGTTTGGCTCAGTCCTAATATCGAAATTCTATATGCGGTCATTTCCCGTTCGACTTCCGCGAGTCTTGTACTACTGCACTCGCCCCACATCGTTCGAACGTTCCAAAAACCAATCGTAGACCGTTGTTTGTAGCCAAAGATCGTTGCCGGTAAATCAGTCCGTGGTATCCGAGTCTCGTTCAATGTTTCGAGTGTAGTTAAGTTTCAGGTATGCAAGTTACAAGCCTACACACCCTATCCCTCAAGTCGCCTTCTACGACATTCCGGGAACGATGTGGCATAATCCTTACCCCAACACCACAGGGGTCAATTTATATTAAGCTTCGTACATATCCACACAATTTAGCACAAACAACGTCGCGCGCAATTGTGGTGACTTGTACGAAACCCAGGACAGTTTTATTCTCCCCTGCCCCATTAGTCGCCTTCTACGACACGCCGGAGGAAGCGGAGGCATTATTCTTGACCCATGCCACAGGGAGCAACAAACAAAAATGTTTACCCAAGTTAAACTACTACGATTATTACCGATTCGATGTGTCCACATTTTACAGTTTCCGAATAGATATGGAATTTTCAATATGCTCATTTTATACAATACATAGTCCCTTCTAAATATCTTTTTTAGGTTAACCTGAAGAAATATTGATCCACTATCCACTCACCCACATTATTTGAAAAATATGTACCTAATCCAATGTTATTGAATAATAATAGACAAAACTATTGACTTTTTGTGTGATATAAAACTTCAATAGACTAAAACTACAAATCCCCAAAGATTTTTCTAATATTTCATAATGTGTCTGTCTTTATCATTGTACTAAGAGGAAATATACCTCAACCACCTCAGTGTGTTTGTGCTTGATACTCGTGCAAGTACCATATATGTAGGTTTTAATGGGAAGTCCCATACAAAAGCCGAAAGGTTTTTCCAATCTTCACGGTAAACGAATTGACATAAATCTCTCTTAAATCAACATTTCTTCTATTGATCTCAAAAGCATGAAAGTACCTTAACTATTTTTATTTGTTATTTCTTTCCGCTGTGTCAATATTAATCTAAATGACTTCTTATTATGCAAGAACGTCAAGATAAGAATCACGTTCAATGGCTCAATAAACGCGCGTATATGTAAATCACCATGTCTGAATGACCCACTCTTGCCGAAGACCTACATGTATCGGATTACTCTCGACTATAATTTATTTTCTTCTGTTTCTTCGTGATATCATTATGTGTTTGTACATATGTATTTTGTACATGTACATCATATATGCATATAAGTACCAAGTACATACATATGTAATTCAATTAACAGCATCACTTTTTCACCTTCTTCTCTTTCGTTACAGTTATGCGTTCCAAACTGGATTAATGCCCGACACGCATGCCGGTCATAGGTGAGTAACATTCTAGGTGGTTGGTTTAGTTTAAACAGATGCTCAAAACAAATAATAAATTATTATTGTAGAATTTATTGCTCGATATTAACATACGTAATCCACTTGGTCATAGTATAGAACGCATTTGAAAAACTGACCATAAGAAAACAGTAATAGTCCTCATACAACGAGCATATTGCTTATTTCGCTATTAAATTTATTCAAGAATACAGAGCAACCGCACGGGTATGTCTAATTGATGCGATAATGGCTAGCAGCAGTAGCAGCCATATGTGATTCATTATGGCATTGTGGTTCTTCATTTCTGTGGCGAGAAATGAAATAAACATACCAAAATGAAGAAAAAACTCCTCACTTACTGACCTGATTATCCAAGTTGAATCTTCTGTTCTATTTATATTTACTTCTTCGCACATTTTAAATATAGGTACGTGAGCATACGTGCCTATTCTATTCGGTATGAATTTAAAAAATCTAACAATTAGCAATAGCCGTAGCTCTATAGACAAAAGGGGGCCAAGATAAAAGACGTCTGATGCCGCTATCAAATTGCCCGGCGGGCATCTTTTTAAAGATTCGCCACATGCTCATCATATGTACGATATGGATGATAAAATCGACTCTTCTGCAGACCAGTGTGTACCGAAAAAAAAACAACAAATTGCTCAACCTGTTAGCAGTTATGTACTTATCTCACCTTTCCTTACCTCTCTTGCTTGTAAACTACCGGGTGCAGAATATTCGGTTTCGTCTTAATTAAGCAATACGATTTGAGGTGCAATTTAAGTCGCTAATTTAAGTGAATAGCACTTTAAAATTATCATAGTGTGGCATGAAAATTAGATACTTATAGTCGATTTTCATAAAAGAGTTCTTAAATTGTATATTTATCTAAGGGACAGACAAAGTAGAAAGGTAGCATATGTTTGTTCGAAAAAAATTTCTCCATGATTTACGGCACTAAAAATTTTCTTTATCATAATTTCACTATTAAAAGACAGCACAGATTATTTTTTTTTACTTTCGTACTCTCAATTGAATTCGTTTCGCTCTATGAAAGCCGTAAGTTTGTTATATCCCTGCACACCGTAATAATAAATATGTGTGTACCTTAGAAGTCTGGCCGGTGTAGTGGTTACTGCGCGTGCGCGCACCTTAGGTACACAGGGTCATGGGATCGAGACTCACCATGAACGAATTCAGTTTATGAAGTTTTTCGAACTCACGACCCATGTGACGGACTATGATCTCACTCAGATGTTAAACGAGTACCCATTTATGGGTATAAATAACACGGCTGAGCGTGCTGTTTATCTCAACACCTCAACAAAAAAGCAGTTATTTATTTATTGTACCTTGGGTGGTAATCAGGATAATTTTGTTACTTCATGAAAGATTGTTGGGCTTAAATAAGTTTTGAGGGTTACAAGATTGTTCATAAAATCAGGGCCGGCCTTAGCACTCTAGTGGCCCTGGGCCAAATCGATGATGGTGGCCCCTTCCTCCTTACTAATACACAAATAAAAAGTATCTGATCTTAATTGGCTGGATGTTTTCCCCTTACATGAGATCAGTGGTTTCCATGCTTTAAAATTCTAGACCGGTGAGTGCTTCATAAAAACTTTTTAGCGTTTTACGCAAATATTGGAAGCTGCTGTCACTGGCAGTTAGCTGTTTCCTGTGGGATTTTGATCTTGTCTGATGATCATGTTTCTAGCATTCATGAAAAAATCACAGGCAAATTTTAATTTATTTATTTTTTTAACAACCATTTCTTCCAATTGATAAAAAAACTCACATTTTGCAAATGTTTGTCAGCTGTATACTGCTTTTCTCTCGCCAAACATTCAAAATATCATCCATTTGACGATTTCTGTGAGTTTCATAACTTTGCGTCAGTTATGTTAATTACTGGCAGTCACCGGAGTCATCAGTTGACAGACTAAACTTTAGAATTTTAGTATGATATTTTGTGGAATTTTTCTGTGCATTCCTTGAATTTTTCAATCAAAAGTAATTTCTACACTACTCATTTCATATTTTTGAGAAGTCGTCGCGGAATCTTAGTGTTCTACTCAACCCCGTTTGGGAAGCACTGCGTTAAGCAATAATTTTGTTCCGCCGGTTTTCTTTGCCCGAAACTCCAATCTTTATTTATAGGTATAACGTCGGTAACGTGCTTGCGGTTAAGCTATTCATGTGACCTGAAGCTGGCACGTCTTGTAAAGAAAAAGTATGAAATTTCACTAATCTCGATTTTAACATTTTTGTATGGCAGCAATTCTCAGCTTTGAACGTGGTCTGCTAAAAGAGCATAAATTCAAGGATCCAAATACCATAATTGGAAAATGTTTATACTTGTAAAGGTTTATTTTTCTTCTTTCTTCCCTTATTACACTAATCCGTGGAGTAGTGGCCTCTGGTGTCATCACTATCGGGTGGCACCCGATAACAATGGTGACGTTGGAGAGCAGATATTGTAAAGAGAGAGAGAGAAAGAGGAATGGATGTCTTATCCCTATGCATGTTATGACAGATTGCTTATCACACATCGTTATTTCACTTTATATTAACTTTAATTTAGTTTGAGTACCTACATATTTAAAACGGATGTCGCGTGGAGGCCCCTTTTGAGTGAACCTCTTGACGAGTGGTGGCCCTTAAAAGTAAAGGTTCCTTGAGAGTGGTGGCCCCTTAAATGTGGTGACCCTGGGCGACCGACCAGTTCGCCCACCCCCTAGGCCGGCCCTGAAAAAAAAAATATAATTGCAGGAGGATCCTAAACAATGCCATTGTGTAGTGTATTTACACGTTCAATAAAATCGCTCCTGTTCATAATCCCGCTTTTTATTAAAAAAAAAATCCGTTTTACATTATCCCGACATAACTAAATCCCGCCCACTAAAACCCCGCTAATCGATAGTGAAATAATCCCGTCAAAATACTGCCAATTATTTTCATTGTTTGAAAGAATTTTTTATGAAAGAATACTTACCTTAACTAAATCGACATTAAAAATCGGGATATTGAAAAACGGTACTATAACCCCTCTATTTCAGACACAAAGAACTGCGTCAATTTAGTTAAACTGGCCAATTTTTAGTTTGTCTATTTTTTCCATCTTATATTTTCCCAAGCTCATCACTACGCTTTAACTTTATAATATTAGGATAGAGGTGTTTTTTGCACTCTGGTGTAGTTTACGTGAATTGAGTAAAAAGAGCTGCTTTTTCGAGTTCCTTATCTTTCCATTTGTCTGTCCACAAGGTAGTAACCAAGGATTGCAACATCTTATGGGAAATCATGGGTTAGGCGACAGAAACCAGAATGGCGAGATGTTTATAGAGTTTTGTAACTCTCGTCAGCTCGTCATTGGTGGAACTATGTTTAACCCTTAAATGCATGGGGTCTGAGCCCGTTATCGTAACTGACCTCCCCTTATGTAAAATCGGTCACTGAACACGGAATCAGCCTTTATTTTCCCAGGAAATAGCCCGTTTTCCCAGAAAAGCGAAAATAGTAGAATTTGTATTGTGTACCAAATATGGTACGCCATGCATTCAGGCCATATGTTGTAAAAGAAAGAAATTTTTCAAATTTTTTTTAATCTGCCTCTTACTTTAATAGGGACAGTGCGAAAAAGAAAGGATAATGATTATTGAGAGTTTTGATTGAAATTATAGTGGAAACTCGATATAATGAACTCCTTTTCATTAAAGGAAAGGTGGTAATTTCTATAGAAAATCGCGAATATTCAGGCTTTTAAAAGGGAGCTTGGGTAGGTGCGTTATTAGTTTCTTATTCCTTATTGAAATTTGTATCGATGCCTATTTGTGACATATCCTAGAAGCTGATGGAAAGTGGAGTAGGTCTTACTACCCCAACATCACCTACAAACCTAAATGTAGCCGTGTTGTTTGATAGAATGTCGCGAAAAACTTCAAATGTGTGTCAAGTAGTAGCTGTTGGATGTCCTTAGAAAATATTAAAATTGCGCCAGATCCGACTCAAATACCCCTTCCTCCCCTACAAAAAACACGGATTTGATTATTTACGCCTTTGCGTGCCGTCTAGCCCTGTACACGAGTATAGAGTATAGAGTAGAGTGCTCATCATGCTATTAGCACGATTAGAACTCGGTCTCGTTAAAAAAATAAATCTTTTATATAATAGTTCGTTATAAACATGTTCCACTGTTAAACGTATATCTCGAGACTTCTTTTGACTTATCATAGCTCATGGGATTCCTTTCTTGAAAAGTGTATGGATTGGATTGACTTTGCTAGGATATGAATATGGAAATGAACTGCTGCCTGCTTTATAACCCAAATTTGTGCAGGCTCCAGGACATGTCCACAAGAATTACATCCATGTATTTTTTTGTTTACCGAATATGGTACTCCACAAATGAAATGGTTGATCCTAGAAGCACATTTTCTAAGGATCCTGACCGTGGACTTACAAGACAATACTTGTCATAATCAAATTGTATAAGAAATTATATATAAAGGCGCAGCTGCTTGAGTCCTGGTGAAAGTTCAAGTATCTCACTAGGATGTCAAGTCCGGAATCTCGGTTTTTTAGTGGCGTGTCCTAAGGCCAAAACAAAAGCTATGACCAATTTTTGCAGTATACTTGCCAGCTAAAAAGACTGGGATTATAAGAAACAGCTACATAAACGCTAAACCCTGACTGGTGTGCTAAATAGGTAGAAAGCAAAATGAGAAAAGCGATCCTTCTAAATCAACTATGACAGCCCCGTTTCCTTGGATCCTGAACAGAACTGATTAACCTAGCTTTCATAAAAATGACAGCAAATGTCCTGGAAAAATGGAATGGTGACATAATTTGTATGAAAATTTAGGTTATTTGGACCTGTTCTGGGCCCAATAAAACGCACCATAATGTTGAAAGAGCAGATAATTCAAATTTTATGAACATATCCTACCCTACCTAAGACTAAAGGAGAATAATTTCATCAACTAAGAACGATCGGAATATATGTATAGATATTTCTGAATATGCCCCAATGCATGGTGTACCATATATGGTACGTTGCAAAATTGGTGCAAACAATACCTTTAGTGACTTTTTTTGGTCAAAATCTCAAAAAAATCTAAAGAACACATTCCAATTTACTCACCAGTATTTTTCCTTTTCCAAATAACGGTAAATTTCGCCAATTTTTTTAGCTCTAAAGAATAGCTTTTAAAATTTCACAAAAAATAACGTTCGTCCACTTTAACGCCGGACAGACTATTCAAGGAAAGCTTCGAGAAGCCAAAATTGAATTTATATGAAAGCTCGTTTTGTCTACTTTGGGAAAAAGTAAAAAAAAATCAAAAATTTAATAATAGCTAGACTTTTCCAGGAATCTAGCCATGTACCATATATGGTACGCTATGCATTTAAGGGTTAAACACAAAGATTGTCACTAATCAACCTGGACTTCTCCAAATGGCAGAACTGAGAACCAGATAGACCATATTGCTGATTCCAAAACGTGGAGAAACTGTGTCCTGGACGTTAGGGCGAAACGTGGTGCTGATATTGGCAGTGACCACCATCTTGTCATCGCAAAAATGCGCTTACGAACGGCAGCAATCCAGCGTCCTAACCGTGCAAATATTTGCCCTAGGTATAATGTGCAGAAGCTCAAAATTCCATCAACCAAGCGTGCGTTCTCAACCGCTTTGCACGAAAAAGCTAATGCACCACCACCAAATGAGAATCCGACAATTGAAGATAGATGGAAAGTCGCTAAGGATTCATTTATTTCATGTGGCGAAGAAATTTTAGGACAATTGGATCGCGGTAGGAGACCATTTATTAGCGACTCCACTTGGTCTCGCCGGAGCAGACAAACAGACTGCACAGCAAAAAATCAGGCAGTGTGAACGAAAATTTATCCAAAAAGGTTTAATTTTTTTATACCTATGGAGTTAAATACATTTATTTCACTCCGTCCCGAGTATAACATTTTCCTTTTATCCGTTAGGATAAAACACTCAAAATAAAATTCATTTGGATAAATAATAACTTTTATTCGAAATTAGATCAGTTTTTGTTTATATGGTGTTAAAATTTACTTAAAATGGAGTTAATTCCGCAAGTAATATATGGTGCAAATTACGAACGTCTTCCCGTATAGTCTGTGTGGTGTAGTAGGTAGGGCGTTAGTCTTCAAATCAAAGGGTCGCTGGATCGAATCCTACTGTAGGCAGGTAATTTATTATGCATTTTTAGAGCGTAAAGAGGTAAATGAAATGTCGCCATTTATGAGTTAAATGTTCTGTGAAACTTGCGTTTTATTTTTATCCCAAAAATATCGAGTATTACTCCTTTTGGGGTAATTGGAAGTAAACTTTTGTGTTCATCCATTTGGATAAAACAATAATTTATCCAAACGGAGGGACTCTATTCGACAATTTTCGGAGTTAAATTCACACCGGATTTTTTGCTGTGTGGTTCGACGATTGAGGCGAAAGCCTATCGCCAATCCCAATACACACAACGCGCATCCCGAGCCAAGAAAGAAAGATATAATGAACTTCGGCGAGTATCTAATAAGTTAATTAGACGTAAGAAACGCAAACATTTTGACGAGCAGTTAGAGCAAATAAACCAACGATTAGCCAGTAAGAACATTAGACAGGCGTACAAACTTATAAATAATATCAAGAACGGATATCAACCCAGGACAAGCCTATGTAAGGACAAGGATGGTAACATCATCAGCGACATCGAAAGCGTAAACAAACGATGGGCCTCGCACTTTGAAGAGCTCCTCAATGTACCATCAACATCCCTCACGGAGCCAGTCCTTGAGCAGTTAGCCGAACCAGGCCCTCCCGTTCAACCCCCAACAGTAGAGGAGGTGAGTCTCGCCATACAATCCCTCCAACGTAATAAAGCGGCCGGGGTTGACGAGATCCCAGCAGAACTACTGAAGCATGGTGGAACGTGCCTGACCAACGCTATACATGTGCTACTGCTGAAAATATGGAACGACGAGGTAATCCCCGAAGATTGGCGCAAATGTATAATCTGCCCAATCCACAAAAAGGGTGACAAGCTGAAGTGTGAGAATTACAGGGGCATATCATTAGTTTGTACGACCTATAAGATTTTATCGAGAATTCTCGAAAAGAGAATCAATCCGTACGCAGAACGAATCATTGGCCACTATCAAGGCGGCTTCAGACCTGGTCGCTCAATGACCGATCAGCTTGTCACAGTGAAGCTACTACTCCAAAAGTGCTGGGAATATAACATCGACGTATACCAAATCTTTGTCGATTTAAAGCAGGCATACGACAGTATCGATCGAAGTGTACTGTATAATATTTTGCTGTATTTTGGTATACCGGCAAAGTTAGTGCGACTCACAAGGATGACGATGACTAATACCGTCTTGCAGGTCAGGGTGCAGAACCGACTCACTGACCTATTTGAAACTCGTACTGGACTCAAGCAGGGCGATGGGCTGGTGGCAACGCTCTTCGACCTTGCTTTGGAGTATGTAATTCGAGCCATGAATATGTACAGCAGCGGAACGCTACTCATCAAGTAGACTCAATTAGTAGCGTACGCCGACGACATCAACATCATGTCTCGAAGATTCGGTGATGCAGAAAGCCTTCTGCATAACCTCAATAACGCCGTGAAGGAAGTTGGCTACATATCAACGAAAGCAAAATAAAGGCCATGATGCAATCGAAAACAAGGACGCCAGCAAATTCAAGCATCACATTGGGGGACCTCAAAATCGAGTATGTAGACAACTTCAACTATCTGGGCTGTAACTTATCAAAGGACGCCAACGAAACCGACGAAATTAAGCGACGGATACAACTAGCCAATAAGACATATTTCTCGGTCCTCCCTATAATTAATTCGAAACTTGCGCACAGGAACACGAAGCTCCGCGTGTACAAAACGATCATCCGACCCGTGCTATGTTATGGCTGCGAAACATGGACCCTCATCCATGCCTCCGAAATTTTGCTAGACCGATTCGAACGAAAGGTCCTTCGGCGAATTTTCGGGGCCGTTCGCGAGCGAAATCAATGGCGTATCCGGTACAACCATGAGTTGTATCAATTGTACGATGAGCTGGAAGTATCGAAAATCGTCAAGCTTCAACGTTTGCAATGGGCGGGGCATGTACAACGGATGGACGATAATCGCATGCCAAAGAAAGTGATGAACGCACAACGAATTGACGGAGCGAGGTTGCGTGGACGACCGAGAGCTCGCTGGGAGAACTCCGTAGGTGAAGACGCCCACCAGCTGCTGGGCTTCCGAAACTGGAGGACAAGGTCACGTAACCGCGACAATTGGAGGTCAACGATTCAGGCGGCCAAAGCCCGACGTCGGGCTATCGTGCCACATTGATGATGATGACTTGGTCTCTTATCTAAGCACGCAAGAGAGTTAAGGAGCAGATTATCTCAGCTGCTGACGATTCAGCTAAAGAACCATACAGAGCTGAATACTGTTCGCTCTAAAAAGGCGTTCAGAGGAGTGTAAGACGTGATTAGCGTGTCAATATCAACGCACTTGCGAAGGAGGCAGAGGATGCGGCTATCCGCGGTGACCGTGGTACACTCTTCAAACTTATAAAGCCATTAACGGGTAGATCTTTATTAACGGAACATCCTGTGAAAGATAAGAAAGGTGTTCTGCTCGTTACCGAAGAACAACAGCTACAAAGACGGAGAGAACACTTTTTAGAGTTCCTGAATAACACTTTCGGGCCTGCAAGGGTATCTTCGTTCGTCCCTCTAATAGACGGCATTAGTTCCGGTCCACCATCCAAAAAGGAACTAACAGACGTATCAAGTCAATGGACGCCGGTAAAGCCCCGGGGATTGATGGAATTCCGACTGAATTTTTAAAAGCGGATATTAACGCTACAGCGGATATTGTTCTTCCCTTAATCCGAGAGTGTTGGGAAACTGAAACTCTTCCCAGTGAGTGGAAAAAGGGCCTAATTATTAAAATTCCTAAGAAAGGTGACCTGAAGAATTGTAATAATTGGCGTGGGATCCGTCTACTTCCTGCTATTTTCAAGTTGATGGCTAAGATTGTTTTAGGACGAATCAAGGAAAAAGTCGATAGCACATTGAACGATGAACAGGGCTTTCGCGAGCCAAAATCGAAAATTGTTTGAGTTGTAATTATCTTTGCTAAGCTCCTTTGCAATTTCTGGAAAAAATCAGAGTTAAGGAGGTATTACACTATCAAATAAAGTTTGACCAATGACGCAAAAAGTTTGTCCAACTAGTGTAATAGCAAAATAAATGACCGAAAATGTGTTTGACCACAAATGAATGACCATCATGGTCATTCATTTCTGGTCAAACATATGACCTTAGTGTAATAACAAAACACATCTTTAGTCATTTTTTTTTGCAGTTTTTGGTCATACGGTCATTCAAAAATTATCAATTTCTTATGTGGCCCATGATGGTCAAACGAAATGATACGATTGGGTGTATTTAATGATCAATATAAAAAATAACCACAATTTTATACTTTTTTTTGCAAACTGTGTGATATTGGAATATTCAAAATTTAAATTAATCCGTAGAATTACAACTCTCGGTAAAGTGGAACAATCTGCGTGTTCAGTAAACAACTCTAGTTTGGCGATCTCATCGTCGTACATCACTTCCATCATTTTCTCGGTTCATATGGGTTTGGGGTTTCAATCCCCTCCGAAATTTGGTGATGATGTTTGGATGTGAAATAAGGTTAATATAAAACACGCACCGACAATTTCAAAAGCACAATGTCCGATTTTCTAGCCCGGCATACAAGCAATATGTAGCAACCTAACAGACAGTGAGCAAGAGCAAGGTATACAACATTACATGGATGATAGCTGTTTCAAAGGTGCTTCTTCTTCTTTCGCAGTTATCAAAATTATCACGCGTAATTACTTTCAGAATTTGATTATGAACCAAGGCTGATTACTAGACAAAGATTGATTGTAGGGCCTCTCAGGTTAGAAGTAGGACATCTCAAACTACTTCCCGGTGTTTCTCAAATTTTCCACTAGAATGAGACTAACATCCGCAGTCATTTTTGAATTTTGTCTTTCGGTAATTTTAGATGGGAGGAGAGAATTAACCTGATTAGTGACTAGAAGCTCCAAGGGTCGTCCAAGTACTATGCACCGCTTTTAACGCTTTCTTTACTACCGAATAGAGCAGTGAAGTTGCTTAGTAATCGAGCATTACAGAAAAAATCTCCAATACAAATTAAACTAAAAGAAAATCAATTAACCTTTCTAATTTCGAGGATCTCGGAACACGAAACAGTTCATTTTTACCTTTACATATTAGTTGCAAGTATGTAAATTTAGTACAACGTTCGCTTTAGAAGTAAAAGAGGGCCATATTTTTCAAGCTTCAAACGTGAAGGCGAAAAACATTTTTTGAAGGTTTAAGGATTTGATGGTCCCCATAACTATCAAGATAATTTCCAGTGCTCTTTAGTATAATAGTTATCAAATATGAGCACCATCAGCCTTGTTCCTAAAAGCCCTTTCCAAATATTTCCTTGCGAACGCTCCTGCATGAAACACACAGAAAATTTGTGATAAGAGCTGGCTGCTTCTCTAATTTTCCCTAAGTTCCCCGTGGACCCTTTTTCTGTTTCTAATATTCACGAACCCAAACTTTTCTTTTCATTCTCCTGGTGGCCACTTTTCGCCTTCTTGAATAACACGAGTCCTTTAAATAACCATATTACGTCTTCAAGCTAAATTAAAATGATTTTCTATTGAACAAAAATTTATTCAACTAAACCTTTGCAAATTCGACAAAGAAATGAAACAATGCCAAATATAACCACTAAATGCATATTGGATCTAAGTTAGGTTTGTCATTGTTTTCTGAAACGGTCATACTAGTGTGATAGGCAAATTTTCCTTGGTCAACAAATGGCCCAAAACCCGACTGACTACATCATTGGCCAACGCAATTGGTCATTTGTTTGTCCCATAGTGTAATAGGTCTCGAAAAACACTTTTGGTCATTGCAAAAGTTGGACAAATTTTGTGTGACCCACTGGACAAACTTTATTTGATAGTGTAATACCACCTTACTCATTTCGGCGTCGTTAGATCTAATTTAAATCTAATTCCGGTTCATTTAATTGTTTATTATTTGAATTAATACATATTGGCTTGCTAAAAGAAACATGGTTGGTGGTTTCACATGTCCGCTGAGGGGTTAGTTGTAAGAAGAATATGAACAAAAAATAAATAAATCTTCTTCGATTATCTAAATAACAAAGAACAGTTTTAGATACATAAAAGGTTTCACCCTTACATTTTGACAAAATTCCATTAATTATTTATAGTCAAATAAATATGTGTTGCACATTCTGCAGCGGGGGCCCAGAGAACCCTGGGGCCCTAGTTTCATCGAACGGCGAATGTTACGCATATAGGACAACGTCGGGAAATCGAAATTTGATCGGTACACATTTTTCAATTTCCTCTTTAGAGTATAAGTATTCTTATTTATTTTCATTAAGCTGTCACACCATATGTAATATAACATAACTGTATGCGCAAGAACTTATCGTCTACAGATAAAATAAAAAAAAAATAATATTAAATACAATCTTGTCGGTTGTGCTAGTATAATAAATATTTGTAATTTAAAAGGGCGCAACTTTTTACTTGTACTTTCCGTCTTATTACCACGCTACAATAAAGCACAGTAATATTGCAAAAATGCGCACAGTGTGACTACTATACTCGAACACAAAGTACTGTGGTACTGATTACTTTTTGTTGATGACAGCCGACAGGTGATTTCTTTTGCACAGTCCATTCTTCTTCCATCATTCATTCTTTTTCCATCAGTCGTGAGCCCGTAGCCGTATCATCGCGGAGAGAAATTGCTATGGAAACTTAAGTATGGTTAATGGCTCGCATTGGTTCGGTAGTACACGCTGGTTTGCACACAATGCAAAATTATCTATTGAAAGGTACACGTATTCTTTTGCAAACGAAGTAAGCTGCGCGCTCTTTGTATAATAACAATCGCAGCAATGAATGCGTACCAACGAAAGTGTATTCAGATTTACCTTCTTGTTCCCAGGTCTGGTTTTATGATACATGGTGTCAGGACTTATTATTCTTTTAAAATGTAAAAAAAAAGACTCGTGATAGCCCGAACGAAATCAGTTTTTCTTTCTTAACATTTTTGCGACGTCAGATGTTATTTTCTTCGATATTGTAATCAATTTAAGTACATATACATATTTAACTTTCAGTAGCAATAGCAACTATCGAATTCATTACAAAATAACATGTTAACAGGATTTTCTTTAAAAATTCGATAACGATTTATTGTTTGTTACTGCTGGAAGGTATACTGTCATTGAAGCTGTTAGATGAATAGCTCCGTGATTGTGTTCTCAAATTATACTCGTACTTACTTTCGAGTTGAAAAAATTAAACTACCATTCCTACAAAAAATATAAAATTATGCTCGGAGATACTAAGGCGATCCTAGCTTGTCGTTCAGATATTTATTTCATTTAATTGTATTCTTTACAAATAAAACTTTCGTCGCATACATCTTATGTTGCATGCTCTAAAAAATCCAGCATTTATCCAAGGCTGATCAACATATCATAAAACACTGACGGCATGATCGAGTTTATTGCATTTTCCATGTTATTTTGTAGGGTAGTAAACTGTCGTAAAAATAATAAGCACTCTTTTTACTACTAAAATTGAACGTAATCCCACAACAGATGCACATAATCACATTAAACATGTTTTCTGCATCTGTGTTCACAACTGTTACTATAATTGACGTAAGAAAAAAACAAATTATATGCAATTTGAAGTTATATTTTACCTTATAAAATTATATTGATCCTTGCTATACAAACATGATTCAAAACATTTATTTTCTTCTCTTTCCAGGGAATTATATCTTCTCCACGATGCGGAGTAGATGGCTAGTCAGAACCCTAGTCTTACTTTTATACCAAATACACATAGTCTTAGCCGCATATAGTAGTAGAAGTAGTGGTAGTAATAGTAATAATCAACAATTTAAAATTAGTCCTAAACCGTGTGAAGTCAATGGCCTGGACGGAACATGTATGTTCGTTTGGGAATGTATAAAGTCCGAAGGACAACATGTTGGCATGTGTGTCGATTCTTTTATGTTCGGCTCATGTTGCTCACATAATTTAACTGAAAATTTTATTATACCACAAACATTCACCTATTCCTATACACGACCAACAAAACCGATTGGTCATAGACCGCGGCCGCCGATAACACCGCATCGGCCGATAATAAGGTAAATATTGTTATAGGAAATTGGAATTTAATTTGATGAAAACTTTCATTTTCACAGCGGCTTGACGACAATAGAAAGGCCGCATGGTGCTGGTACGTTGGTCATACGGCCGCATAAGCCCACTCATCAAAAGCCACTATCGGCCAGCACAACTACAAAAATTCCTAGTCAGTCTAGTACATTAACGGATTTAGATACGGCCGCCAGTATTGCAGGAAGTAAGTTGAATTCTCACTCCTAGATTCAAAACCACCAAAAGAAAATCAATTTAATGTATTCAAATTTTTACAGCAATCTGGAACACATCACCACAAACTACACAATGGCATATGACCACCGAACCAAATTTCATAACACGCCCTCGACCACCCGTCTGGGATAAGCCAATTCCTTCGCGGCCGAAACCATCGAAACCTACGAAGAAGCCCATCATGACGGAACGACCCACATTTTCAACGACCTATTTCACCACGCAAACAACACGACGGCCGACAACGAGCAAGCCGCGTCCTGAAGTGAGTTTCAAACGAAATTGTCCCTAAATCATACCATAAATTTATTTGTTCGTTTATCCTTTTGTACGTGTAGCCAAAACCGACGAAAGCTCCTCCCGCGACAACACAGAGACCAGCTAGCTCGGCTTTGCCACCAACTACGGCCAATATGCATTCCACGTTTCGACCTTCAACCACACAGTTGCCCGGAAGCAGTTCTACCGCTTTTCATAAACCATCCTCATCATTCACGGAATCAATGACGCCCGCTTTGACTGCAGACAGTAATGAAATTGTAGCTCCTACCAAAGGTCCTTCCATTACGACGATTTCGGCAGCACGAAATGTCGGTGAGTAGATTAACAAGTAGTTTAGTTTCTATAATGATTTTGAGCTCATAAATCTTAAAATATTTAAAACTGTCCATTTAATATTCTTATCAAAAATTTTTGCTTTTTGTTCTGTATTTGCTTTTTCCTAGAGTGTGGAACACCACCGCTATTCTCAAGGCCGGAAACCCGTATAGTCGGGGGTAAGACAGCCAATTTTGGCCGCTGGCCTTGGCAAGTTTCCGTTCGAAGGACGTCCTTTTTTGGATTCTCAAGTACGCATCGTTGTGGCGGAGCGCTCATTAATGAAAATTGGATTGTGACTGCCGGTCATTGTGTTGATGAGTAAGTTCTTGTTCTTATTTGCGTTTAGTTAATTAAATATATAAATTTGCGTAAAAGTTTTGAGTTTCGCTCAGGAAAATTGTAGGATAAAGACAGTGGCGGCTCGTATACAATAATACTGGGGGTTCACAAAAAAGAAAACTAAATACATACGACATTAACCCGTCAAAATCTATTTTAACGTATATTGAAGACTACCTACTTTTAATTAAAATTATTTTATTTTAATGTCACAGTATAGTCCATACTAACATACATACTAAGTTTTTGGGAAAATGACCTTTTCTCAAACCTGTTTCCATCCTGTTTTCCTGCATCTCCTTCTAACTACGAACAGAAATCTAGATTTTATAACTAAAGAATCATTGCGATTTTCACATAACAGTGTAGAAAAACCATAAAATTTTACGAATCAGCAGCACACCATAATTTATTTTTTTTTCATTTAATTGGCTTGGTATTAAATTTTTTACAACATGCTTTTCCATCGCAAAGTTCAGACAAGGCAAACCTCCTAGAATATTTAGCATTCAACTGTCCTTAGAAAAGTTCTTGTAGAAAAATTTCTAAAGTTAAACATAAAATCTCTACTCATTTTCATATGCTTTCATTGAAAATACCCAAAATTCACATCCATTCGGTTCATCACCAAGTTGTGTGCTGTGCAGGCTGTGCACGACTTATTTGTGCACAAATTCTAGTGTAAATTTTGCACTATCCCCTCGCCCCGAGAACCCGTCACATATCTGATTTTGGAGCGAGTGCACCAGTTCATATGACTGTGCACCAACACCCTGGCTGTTGGTCGCTGGTCGAGACATAGATTCAATGCATGGCTTGGGTATAGCGTATATGCATGTACGTACGCTTCTTAGAGTATGTTGCGTCTGGCGGTTTGTTCTGTTTTGTATTATTTAGCGAAGATATTTAGCATATTATTTGTTGATATGGTTGTTTTATCAGGGGGTGCACGTGCACATGTGCACATATGGGCGAGCCGCCACTGGATAAAGATAAATAAAATTGTGTTATGACCTCTCGTTTTGTGGTTGAAAGTATAATTTGATCTAAATATGATTATTAGCCCAAGAAAACCAAGCCAAAATAGTACTATCGAGGTTAAAAAATCATCTTTGAATTTCGGGCAGGATAATTTTGGATAATTATCCGATTATGGAAGAAAAAAATTCTTACCGAGAAAGTTGAAGATGTGAAAAGGGGTAATTTTTCAATTTTGCGAGAATAGGAGCTTTCCTCCTCTTATCAGGGGAGCACCACAAGTGGCGGATTAACCAGTAGGCTGCAGCATAGGGCGACAAATTTGAGGCAAACACTTTTTGAAGGTACGCATTTAAAATGCCACTGAACGCACTCAATTCTGAGTTCATATTTTCTGTAGGTATCACATATAATAGGACTCCCTTATCCTGGTTATTAGATATATTTTGGTAACTATGGCGCAGCATGTTTCCACCCTTATTAGGACATAAAACTAAGTGTTTTTCGCCATTATTTGAGAGTTTTAAATACTTCGAAATAATAAAGCGAACAGGTCCTGCACAGTGGCTTCATACGGTCAAAAATTCAAGTTTCAAATCCGGAAGGGTAAAACGTTAAAAAGAAAATAGTCTGAAACATTGGTCAGATAGAGATAATGATCAAAAAACCAATATATTCTTCATGAATCATGGGCGTAGCCATAGGGGTCAGGGAGGGGCGCTACTGAGTAGTCTGGAAAACTAAAATATCTGTATAGTTTTCTGGAATATCCTGAACTGGCATACCTACGTGTGAGCATCATGAATAGATAACATAATTAGATGAGAAAATCTTTCCCTTAGGGAGAATCCCATTTTTTCATACGTTTTATTTCATGGTTTCTGAGCTGCATAACACAATTTTAACCGTCACATGAAGGTCTCTCTGGAATTTAACATCGTTTCATTTGAAAGGGATTTTAGCGACAATTAGTATACAGCTTTGGCTTAGTAAAGAACAAGCCTCATATTTCCGTGTCTTTCAAGTAATTTTATCAAAATTCATTTTGTATTTGTATATTACCAGCAATAAAATTGAGCCACTGTTAATATTTCATTAAATTTGGAGGAAATCTTATGAAAACCGTAAGATGTATTTCTATCACAAAAATATTTATAAATTTTGCTCAGAAGAAAAACTGTGACAGACAACACAAACTGATCTCTTGGCCTATTTCTTTTAAATCGAAAGTGGAATATACAGTCCGAGGGAAAAAATAGCACTAAATATAGAGATACGGTCTGAAAAGCTGAAATTGGAGGCCAGTTGAATGAAATGGCGTAGAAAATCATTACCGACTTTCATAAAATTTGGCTCTAAAATTTGCCTAACAATATTTTCGCGACCGCCAATTTCAACTCCTAAAAAATTATGATGTTGAAAAAATTTTGGGTTTGTCCCCCCTGACCGAAATCCTGGCTACGCCAATGTCATGAATCACTTCTGTATTTCGCCATCCGCTTCTCCAGGAGGATTTCAGTACATCCTCGTACACTATCACAACATTTTCTTCCCCCTTTCTTTGTGATCCTTCACTGCTGACATATTGTTTGCAGGGAGAACAGGAAGGGATCACCTAAAATCCTTACTGATTTGACAATTGTAGTTTTGTATAGGACAAGATTTGACAAGAAAAATGAAAAAAAATTGAAAACGTTTAATAGAAAAACATTGACATTGTCAGCGGTTATTAAAGCCCTTTAGCAAAAATCATTCAGCTCCCAACAGGCCCCTCACATTAGTAAAATTATGTTCAAAAAGTAGTCTTCAATTGAATCGCCGCAATTCTGTACGAAATTCCCTTTTGATCAAACATCAAACTTCACCGAATCGAGTCACCGAAACACCGAAAGATAAACCAATACTGGTGAATCAGAATGTGACCCTCCCCTTGGTTGCGCCCATGGAATTACCAGCGACCAGTTAAAATGAAAATGTTATATGTACAATTATTTTGTCAGTTCAATGGACATTTTTTGTACTGTCCTATATTTTGTCGGTATTCCAACGTGGTTAGCCTAATTTTTGACTTCTGGACTTAGCTAATATCTCCTTTTCATCAGCTTCTTTGGTCATCAGTACCTATATGGTCGCTAATAGGAAATTCACCCTCGTTTAAATGTCTAAGAATCACATTTTAACCTTCCGGCGCAATACTAATCCTAACACGATCGGTCTCAATGCATCTGACAGATTAAGTGCAGAAGAATTGATGAAACTAAGTTTCTGTATATTTTACACTCTTATTTATGGTTGCATTGTCTTTTTGAAACAGTTCTCCGAAATTGTAGAAGCAATAACTGACTCTCAAAGTTTTATACCCTTCACATTTTCAAGTTTCTCTGAATATTCCGATTTAAATCGCTTTAATTTTCAAAAACCAAACCACCAACAACTCGATAGCGTCAAAAATGTGAGCTTCTTTTACTAAAAACACACTATTGAACTAAAATTTCAACACAATGTTCGTATGCAATGTGACGAGTATAAGTAGTGAAAATTTTCATAGAAAAAGAGAAAATAACACAATTGGGCGCAATTCATATGAGAGAATATTTCATCCCTCCCGCCCCTCAGACAAGTGGTAGATAGAAACTGAAAACTTTTTTGGGTAGTCGATCGATAAAGTTTAAGCTACTGTGAGTTTCAGTTCACTACCTTTTCATATCGCTGATTGGCGCAAGAAAAACGGGTCACTTAATCTGTCAGATGCATTGCGCCCGCCCGAAGGTTAACTAAAAATATTTTCTATATTTTAACGACTTTTGGAGGCAACACAACGTCACCACATAAAGTTGTGAAAGTTCTGCAATCAGCGTACCTACAGTAATTCCAGATAGGCCCCGCTTCTTCTTTTCACATTCATCGCTCTCACCGCTTAAGAATCACTGAGCATTGGCTTCGAACCTTTTTGGTACTGCGCTGCTAACCTTTAAGAATAAAAAACTCTTCAAATTTGTAGGTGTACTGCTATTGGCTGATAAATTAGTGCCGTAAGAAAAAAACATTTTTTGTTTTAAGAAATTGTGCCTTCTTTTGAAAAGTGCCTTTTTTTATTTTGAAAACTCCGCATCAGCTGTGAGCTGCCAAAATCCACTGGGGAACATATAAACCACAGTTTCCCAACAGGTGATCCGCGGACCGAGTGTGGTCCGCGAGAAATCCGTACGTGTCCGGAGATTTTTGAAAATTTGGTAAAAAAAAATGTGTCTTCAAAATTGTGTATTAGAAATTTCGAATTCGGGGTTCACCACACGGTGTCAAATTTATGCACATTTTGTTTAAAAATTATGTTTTGCATGTTTGCACAAAAAAATCTAAATACTAAACAATCGCTGACCAATCACAATTTCCTATAATAGCAATTTCGATGCAACATAATTCAAAACTTATTTTCTTAAATATTTTTACAATTTTGATTGTAAAAGGAAAATCTTGCAAGTCTGATGGAATTTTTGTACAAAAAAAAACAGAAAATTGGGGAAAGAAAAAATTTGTTGAATTTTCGCTGATGTGATGAGGTTATGCCTCAAAATTATTTTTCAATCGCCATCCTGGCAAGTTTCTATCAAACAAGTGCTAATTCTAGCTTTTTTGGTACAAAAATCGCACTGCTGCAAAAAAAACTTAAATTGAGCCAACAACTATATCAAAATAATTTTTAGTTGGGTTAGAGACCAGAGTAATCTTCCTGGATAAAATATAAAAAAAGGAAAATTAAACTAGAGAAAATCGCAATCTGATTAGACAATAGAGAGTTTTAGCAAGTCGTTGGAAATAATACGACATAATTTGACATTCCATATAAAAATTCGCTTGCTTACCGTATACGAAACAGTATATCATAATTTAAAATGTCGTAAGGAGGCATGGACATATTTCCGTGTATTTGACGTCTTTAAACAGTTAAAATTGTCGGGTAGAGATTTTTAGCTGTTGGGAAATTAGTTGAAAACACTCGTAAAAGTTTAACGTGCGATTCTCGCGGGAATTTTTCCTTTGAAATCGGGAATTACGTAAACGTTTTTTTATACGTCAGTGTAAAACTCTCTAATATCGGCTGAATTTCCGCTTGCTTATTATAGTACGACAAACATTTTTTTCGTCAAAGTTTGAACAGCCACCATAGAATGTCGTTTCTGATCTAAAATTACAGTCTAGTCGACCAAAATTGTACATGTGTCGACCCTATAAAATTACCATCACCTTTACCTAAATTCGCTTCATTAAAATGTTGGTCCGAATTGCTTCATTGTCAGGCTAAGTGATCCCCAGACAGTTGCGAGTTGGGAACCACTGATGTAAACGCAAAGAACTGCATATTATTTCTGATACGCAAAATCATGGAATGAGGAACGACGGAAATGTGAAACGAAATGCACACTTGCTTACGAAAAAGACAAACCTGTTTTCTGCTATAACCTTAACCATTGATCGCTCCTTTTTACGTGATAAAAACATTTATGTGGTGAGATCTATTGTTTTTACAAAAATAGATCCTCTCCCCCACCAAAAAGCTATCTGCGCCACTGGTACAACCTAATGAAAACTGCAATAATGCATTATGTGCTGTGTTAGTAGATATGAATAAAATAATTCATCCAAATGGTAAACAATTTGAGATCATCAACTGAATTAATGGTAAATTATTTAAAAACTAGGGGGCTTCGCTCGCCAACCCCCGGGGCCGAAATTTGGATACCCTTCGCTTGGGCTAAAAGTTTTTTTCGGGCGTACCTATGACTTGTATTTAATCCCTCTCCTCATTCTTTTTCTTCCGTCTTGACAAAAGTTTTGGGCTTGGTTGAAATAAGTGGGCAAATAAAAATATTTACTCGGAAAATTTTATTAAGGTTGCCGGAGCATGACATGACAGTACGATTCCATTCGTTTTGAACTTTTTAGTTGCTTTGATAAAGACACATTAATTCAAGGTTTTATGAAATTGGTGTGTTTCCCCCCAATATGGGGGGTTTGGTTTGTATGGCAGCCCCATGACCCCATGGTCCGATTTGATTCAATCTTATATATGTTTTGTGTCATCAATAGAAATACATTTGTGTGAAATTTGGTTGAAATTGGTGCATAAATAAAAAAGTTTTTCTTAGAAGAACCTAATTTGGGGGTTGGATTTGTATGGCAGCCCCATGACCCCATGGACCGATTTTATCGATTCCTACATATGTTTTGTGTCATCAATAGAAATACATTTGTGCGAAATTTGGTTGAAATTGGTGCACAAATCAAAAAGTTTTTCTTAGAGGAACTTAATTTGGGGAGTTGGGTTTATATGGCAGCCCCATGACCCGATTTGATTCATTTTTATATATGTTTTGTGTTATCAGTAGAAAGACATTTGTGTGAAATTTGGTTGAAATTGGTACACAAATAAAAAAGTTTTTCTTAGAAGAACTCAAATTGGGGGGCTAGGTTTGTATGGCAGCCCCATTTGGGTGAATCAAACATACAAACAGCCTGCAACAATAAGAAGCACGTGTGCAAAATTTCAGCTTGCTAGCTTCAATACCCGCCGAGTAAAACGCGTCGCAACAGACAGACAGACAGACGGACATGCTCCAATCGACTCCCCAAGTCATGCTGATCATATATGTATACTTTTTATATGGTCGGAGATGCTTCCTTTAATGCGTTACAAAATTCATGACAAAGTTAATATACCCTTTCACTCTATGAGCGAAGGGTATAAAAATAGGTAATTCTGATCGCAGCCGAAAATTCCTGGGTTGTATTTTATAATAGTATGTTTTGATAGGGGATAAAATCCATGAGAGTCTGAAGGTATTCAGCACGTTGAACCAAGGCCGCTGACATCGGAGTACAAAAAACACGCCTCTTTTTGATAAATTAAAAAAAGCAGTAGCGCATTTTTTAATTCAGTAATATATCATTGTTTTTCTTCTTATTATATTGCTAGCTAATATGCGGCTCGAAAATTTGACGCCCCTGACGACCACCCAACTGCTGCCATCAACCAACTATACTTACTTATCAGTGGCGTAACGTATCCCAAATTTATTGTGTTCGAAATTGAAACGTGGGCTCCTTATCTTCATTTTTTTACCCTGAAAATATTTACTGAATCCGCATTTAAAGCAGTCATTTTGAGCAACAAGTTTCGAAATTCTTTTTAATTTTTTTTTAATTATTATTGACATTTCAATAATTATACAGGAAAACTTTTAAGATCATCTACTTGGACTATTTAGTTACTTATCACTTGATTCAAAAGAAGCGGCAAAAGAACACCATACTTTGAAAAACTCCCCTACATGCCCGTCTCGTTACAGTCATTGATTTTAGAATAGCAGTGTTCACCTCAAATCCGAAGTTCACATAAGAGTCCATATGTAGAGCTTCACCCTATGAGCAAAAAAAACTAACACCAGTCGTTGACGTATCGACATATTGAATTAAACCGACTGAAATCAAATTCGTAGTGGAGATCCACCAAAGATAAATGAGAACCATTCAAAATATATTTGAATACGGCTCGAAATTGGATGCAAAACTGAGCGATCATCACATGAATTGTCTCTACGAATACGTACCTTAAGTTAATCGTAAAGTTGTGGCTCCGTGATATGCTGTTCAATACTACGAAGTTCAATCTTCTTCTCCGTTCACAAAATTGGTATTTTCCGAAAGCTTTGTTTTTATCTTAAAATCTGACGAAGGAAGAAAAAATCCTGTAGAGCCCTCTAGTAACGGCAGTCATAAGTAAACATTTTGTTTGCGGATTAATAAAAATGAATGCCTAAGAACAGTTAGCCACAGCATGTACCAAAAAAAAACTTTTTTATTTCCGTCTTTGGGGCCCCCTGTGGCTTGGGGGCCCGTGTTCCACTGAACACATGGAACACCGTACGTTACGCCACTGTTACTTATAAATTATTTATAACTAAATCAGTGTAATTCCATTTAACCCTTTTTTCTTACAGCTTACTGATATCACAAATACGCATTCGGGTTGGTGAATATGACTTCTCGCACGTTCAAGAACAGCTACCGTATATCGAGCGAGCCGTTTCAGCTAAAGTGGTTCATCCGCAGTACAACTACAATTCGTACGAATATGATTTAGCTGTAGTGAAATTGGAAAAACCATTAGATTTTGCCGATCATGTGGCTCCCATATGTTTGCCTGCTACAGACGATCTCCTAATTGGTCAAAATGCAACGGTCACTGGCTGGGGACGACTTAGTGAAGGTGGAACATTACCATCGGTATTGCAGGAGGTATGTATTTTTTTTTCAATGAAGAACAATATTTATTTCCTGGGATAAAATTACTTTTTTCATAAACAACATAAATAAATTTATTTTCTACAACAAATTTGTCTAAATTCACCATTAGGTGTCGGTCCCTATTGTAAGCAATGATGTTTGCAAAAGCATGTTCAAGAGAGCAGGACGCCACGAATTTATTCCTGATATATTTTTGTGTGCCGGATATGAAACAGGAGGTCAGGATTCATGTCAAGGAGATTCAGGAGGACCATTACAGGTTTGTTATAAATACGTTATTTTAATAAATTTTATATGAGAACTTCAAGATTTCGTAAGTACCTATGTATGTATAGGAAGTGGTATGGCTACGGTTGTCGCACTTCGAATTCAGTTTTTCAACGAAAGAAATAAAGTCAACCAAAACAATACAGTGCAATCAACTTTCATATTTAAAGTCTTTGCACTTCAAATTATTTTAATTTCAAGCCTAAAATAAAAATTTATTTAGTAAACTTTTCAACTGAATGCCAATTGAATTTTTATTATTTATAATTTTTTCCAATCCTATAGGTAAAGGCCCAAGATGGCAAATACTTCCTGGCTGGTATCATATCGTGGGGCATCGGTTGTGGTGAGGCCAATTTGCCCGGCGTTTGTACTCGAATTTCTAAATTCGCTCCATGGATCTTAGAGCAAGTCACGTGATCGAAATTGTAGTTTTTAGTTAATATACTTATGTTCTAATTTAAATCTTAAATTCGAATTTAAATTGCAAAAGCATAAATTTAACAAACCATCATTCACTGTAAATAATAGCCTATTATACAAAATAAATGCTTGTCTAACTTATAAAAATGTATATAAATGCAAAAATCGTAAAATTGTCAGTATGGATTGGTATCCGCAGTATGTCCTCCCTTGCCTCTATAACAACAAAAGAAAAAGTATCCAATTTATTTGTTATATATGTTGAAGTGGACTGAAATAAATCCCTTTTTAGTTTACTTGTTTTTGTTATACATTGTGAAAAAGAAAGATGTAAATAGTGTCCTTGTGTAAATATTGTATTTATAGAATGAAGAAAACATGATATAGTTTTAGTTAGAAAATGAAAGAAGATTGTTTGTTTGAAAAAAAAGAGAGTTCATATAATTTGAGCGCACAAACGTTGAAATAATGTTTAAAATTATTATGCAATTTTTAATATTTAAAAATAATACAATAGACAGACATGTATTTTTTTCCTTGATGTATAAGTGTAGATGAGTTAGTTCTTTTATTTTCAAATTTGTTGAAAGTATTTATAAATATATATAACGAGCATTAATCTTGCCCAAAGATATGGAACAATAAAAATTATTTAGAAATGATGAATTAATGTGTTTTATTTAGAATTAATTTGTTTTTCTATGGCATAAATCGTCGCCAAAGAAAAAAAAACGAAACGCCAATAAATAAGATAACCGGAAAAAATATGATTTACCGATTGAAAGGGCTTATAGCCTATCCGTCAACTTTCCGAAAAAAAAGTTGTAATAAAATAGCCAAACCCTCTGATTGGCGAAATGATGGGAAATGTATATGCAATAAAAGACATTTTTCTGAGATACTTTAGCGAGTAACCCGATTTGAGTAACCCGTAGAAAGAATTATTCTGCCTCTTCCAGGGTTTGGATATTTTTAATTGGTATGCTTGATCCTCTGATGGTCGTAAGAAAGAATCCAAAACCGTTATTTAGACCGGTGATTGTAAGAACGGTAAATAAATGTTCAAAACGACCGAAATTTGGGAACCAGAATTAATACAATAAATTCGAGAGGGAACAAATATCTAACTACCATCACAACTCCCAAAGCAATGTGAGCATTCAACACCGGTACAGACCTGCACGGTCGAGCGTCATGGTGGTAAACGTCTTCATGGCAAATCAAATCTCCATAGAGTTCTCGCGCTAAAATGCAAGTGGTCGTCTTGTGCACAGATAGACAACAAGCACAAGACCTGATGAGTGTGTCTATCTGTACGAAACCACATTACTTCCAATGTGACATTTCCGAAATTGAATAACTCGATATTTATCCCGGTGGGGGAATCTTCTCCTCCAAACAGACAACAGTATTTAGCAGTTGGTGTATAGAATGGAACGATAAGTCAAGATTTCCACAATTAGTTAATACTCGCACCCACGAAATTTAGGAACCAGAATTAATACAATTGTTATAGACGACTTTTTATGGTATACATAATCGTCCATCTGAGCAAGCCATCCGTCGAATTGTGAATAGATTTCGTACCACGTACTCTCTAAATGATGCAATAACACCAACACGTCGAAGAAATCATCGATTTATTAAAATCAAAATTTGGTGATAAGTTGATTTCAAGCAATGGGCCTGACAATCGGCCTTCAAGGTCGTGCGATTTAACACCAGCAACAATTGACGCCTTGGAGGCCAACATTATTCGTGTTATTAGTGACATATGGCCAAAAGTACTCGAAAAAGTGGTCCGGAATTGGACGTCAAGAATGCGCTTCGTCAAGAACAGCGGCACAGTGGTCCAGAGATCCCGAATTCATGGCCAAAAATTCCCAGGCATTTTTTTGAAATAGAAGTGTCTTCACTTTATGTTTCTGGATCTCCTTAATCAAATGATGTAATTTTCGAAACTGAAAACCCAACCATTTTCGAAATAAAAACGAATTTCGAAAATGCTAATTTTTTTCTTATCTAATTTTTGTACTATGTCGCATATATATATATATAGATATATTTTTGGGAAAAATATTGTCGAAACCTTTTCGAAAAAAAAAAAACAATTTCGAAATTTTTTTTATTAATTATATTTTTTTCTATTCTAAGTCTTATGAATTTCTAATAATATCACATATTGAATTAATTATTTTTATTTTTTGCTTATTTCATAAATGAATTAATGCTACTATCTGAATCTTAGTGTAAACTATTATGTAAATGGACTATTTATTTATTTATTTATTTATTTATTTATTTATTTATTTATTTATAATTCATTTTAAATTAGGGTTAGAATACAATAATTCATACAATACTCGTATTTGTGCAAAAATGTAAAATGTAAAATGTATGATTCTAACTGTTTCCTGGCAGTCCCACTCTAAGCAATGCTTGTGCTGTGGGATTTATTTAAAAATTAAATTTTATAAAAGGACGTCTTTAGAATTCAAAGAACTTGTTTAAATTAATTAAACTGAACGTAACTATACATTGCGATTTTCTAATAATATACGCTTTACTTCTTTTTTATATGTATAAAAATTTGAATTTCTTAAAATATATTCTGGTAACAATAAACTATTAAATAATCGCGGTCCATAATAATAAATATGGCGCTGGGCTATCCATATTTTAAATGATGGTTGTTTAAGAGCTCCTCGAAGTTGCCTTCGAGTGAGATAACCGGTTTCATCTTCTATGTCCGTTAATCTGAATAAATAAATAAATATCCAGCCTACCTCATTTATGTCGGCCGTGATTTAATCAAGACCGAAAATTCAAAATTGAACTCATACATAATAAAATAATTCATTTCCAGAAAATAAAATTAAACTTTATATTTTATACTCGTATGTGTATTTTTTTATATTTATGTAGTTGAAAATGTCCTTAAAAACTATGAGCTTATAAAGTTAATACTAAAATATATTTACATTAGAAAACCTAACTAAAGCTAATTTTATGTACATAATTATTGAATATTAATTTAATTTGGATTTAATCTGAAGAACATTCTATGAAAATGAAATCCTCAGGAACACCTATATTTCCACTTCTTCATCACTGCCTTCAGAGTTGCAATTTTCAGAAGTCACCGAAAAATCAGGCTGCTTGAGCAACTCCAATGCTTCTTTCGGAAAATGATGATAAGTTTTTTTTTGCCATTGTCTCGAAAGCGATATTAACGGGACCGAAGAACTAAAGTTGGTTGAAGATATCTTCCATTGTCTTGGTCCTCGATATCTTTCGGGAAAAATTCTCTCGATATCTTCTAATTTCCTTATTCCGGGCCTCTGATGCTTGTTCAGACATTTGTCCAATAGGAAGTAACGCCATTTCTATTATAATAGGACCGTGGACCATGAGCTTATGCAGCGAAATACTCATTGGATACCAGCCATATTTATCGATGTAGAGTTTTGCCGTTTCAAATGCATAATTCTCAAATTTTTCCACGTCAATATCATAGTCGCTGGTCACTGCTATTAACAAAATATTCAATCGTTTTATTAACTCAACATCTATACCTGTGATTGCAGATGTTTTGATGTACTCTGCAAAAAACCTTCGAGCCGTATTCCCAGTATTTCAGTTGCCGCTCCCTTGTCGCGGTTTGTCCACAATTAAACCTAATTCCAACTTCAGTAAATAACGCACTGAGTTCTTTCGCTCTTCAACTTTTTTACAGCTTACTGCATCTGATTTCTTAACTATCCATTTTTTTACATCTATTTTATACGCAATATGAAGTAGGTTTTCCATAACTCGAATGGTAGTATGTAATGGGGAAAGGCCAAATTCTTTAAGAGGCAATGTCTTCATTCTTTCGATGTCATTTACTTCTTTGGAGGTTGCATAACAAATGTAGCATTTCTGTGCAGATTGCGTAGCGGTCACACTATTCCACACCTTACCATCTATCATGGTAAAGGACATAAGGTATTTAACAGTAACCTCTATGTTTGGCCGCAGAGAACAATTAAAATATTGAAGATCCTTTAATTGATCGTCAATATATATTTTCTCCTCCTCTATGCTTTCTGTTGTTTCTTTTTTAAACTGGAGCCGCAACGGTCGACATAAGTGGGTGGATGAAGGCCGTGGATTTTGCCAAACAACGATTTCTGTTACACCATCCGAACTAGGAGCTACCTTTCGAAGCGGAACAAAGCTGGTATGCAAAACACAGGTGTCTGAGGCGTCTTCTTCTGCAAATCGTTGATGGTATTCGCTCTGTCCGCCACTCCCGTCTAAACCCCATTTGCATATTACTTTAATATAAGAGAGCTGCATATGAGTTAGCGAAATCAGAACGTCCTTTACATACTCAATCAATCTAGAAGTAGTATGGTCTAGCATGTGTTGAACAGGAACTTCTGCCTTGGTCTCCGTGATAGCTATCCCCGTTGGGTAACATCTTTTCTTCGCAGCAACGATGTCATTGTATGGCGGATACAAATCAACGGCGGAGTTTTTTGCATGTGTCCTTAAAAGACAATTTTGCTGCTTGGTCAACTTTGCCTCTGCCATCATTCCCAAAGCGTCATTGGCTGAAATTAAATACGATTTTGGCGATGGTGGTGGTGGAGCTGACAAAGCTCTCCTACATAAAGTTGCACGGCAAGGCGAACCGAAAACAACTTGCTTAACAACGCAGGCAGCGTTTTTAGCACCTGTAGACTTCAACTTCATCTGAGCAGCGTATGATAACTCCGCCGAACCATAATTCGAGCGTAAATCCAAGGTTTCCTCATTGATCGTTCTGAAGATGATGAAAAGCTCGAAGTCGGTCTTCCGCGAAATTGGTGTTCTGGTCTCAAAATTGAGGCTCTGGCCTTAAAACTTATTTGTTGATGAAGCCAATCAATATTTTTCTCCAGGAACACAGATTTAATGCGTTTTGATTGACGCCATCTCCACCTCATTTTCTTTGAAAAGTCAACAAGAGCTAATTTTGTATCTTCCGGTAGCTCTTCGACTCTCGTTTTTGAGGCAACAAACGCATATAAACCCGTCAATCGCACATTAGTTTCGGTGATCGGTATTTCGGATATACTTTCATATAATTCCAGACGAGAGATAAATATATCGTGAAATTCTATAAAAAAGAAGTACACACATGTTTTTATTTAAAATGTCTGGTAGATCTCTCAATTTTTTACATCATAACGGAAATATCAATCAACCAAATTTAAAACTCGAATAGCAGTAATAGCTACAGTAATCTTCCTGATCAAAATTCTTCACTACTTAATAAAAGCAATACATTTATTAGCCAATACCGAGAAGCAAATGTCAATTTTACTTGTCTTGTAAAGACATATGGCTACAATTGTACTAAAGCTCGTAACGAAAAAACTTGCGCGAACTAGCAGCCAATTCTTTGCAGAATCGATCTCGAAGGATGCTGCTACCGTTATTAAAAATGTCATCGCGGACCAGCGCGGCCCTCCAAACTTTAGTATTAGGTAAACATTTCCTTCTCGTTTTCCACGTACTTCACAAGAAAAACATACTCATCCTCTATTGCCTTATATATTATTTTATCAAACTATGCACTTAACGGAAGCAAAAGAATCAATTCACTATCTGAAGCTCTAAAAAATTTTCAACTTGCGCACTACACGTCACAAGAACTAATGAAAGTTAGCGGAAATATTTCGTCCAAAAATATTTTTGGTAAATTACTCATTTACAGTTAGATAAATTTGTGAGTGTTTGTGTGCATATTGGCCCCATAAAAAGTGTTTCTAGTAGCCTGGAATGTCTAGATTAATATTCAATAAAAAAAACCGTTATTATCAAAAATTCGTATTTTTGGTTTTTTGGCCAGGAATTTCTGATTTCTGGACCACTGTGGCGGTGGCCATATGCCTGAAATCGTTTTCAAATGTTAACCCATTTCTTCCCAGCGTTGCGTATACGCAACACGAAGTTTGACCTATGTAAACACCACCAAATTTAAATTGAAATGGAAAAGGAATCATGTAATTTATAATGGACATTTCTTGGCTCTATTTCTGCATATTTGTTATAGCAAATCACCCATTGGGTCCTTAAGGATATAAGAGAAAGTAATACTATGTTTTTTAGGACATTTTTCGTCATAATTTTAAAAATATTTAAATATCTTAAAATCAATACCCAAATGCACTTTCTATACGAAAAACAATTGCTAATTACTTAATTCCACTTGATTTTGGAAAAAGGTTGGTCCTCGCTGCAGGAGCATGTGTTAAACATAGGTGATGCGTTCACGCAACGTTGGGAGTTTCCCGGTACAGTAACACTGGGGCAAACGCATAAAGAGCAAAACATTTTCTTGCTATGTAACGCAGGTTTCGCATCAGCAATATCTTAAAATGAGTTCTAAATACCTCACTATCCACGAGACACATGTGACTCATGGTATTCATATCCAGTACTGTTTTGTGAGTCACATGTGTCTCATTGAAGAAAGGAAAACGATAAAAGAAGGTGCGGGACAGTGACAGTTGGATACACTTGTCAGTTGGTCTAAAGCAATTTTCCAAATACATATTTCATGATGGTGTCGAAATTTCCAAAAATATTTCAAGGATTTCTACAGTGGGTAAAGCGGGCCTTTGTAGTGAACGTATATGTACCCTGAAAAGTCTATGAAATTATTGGTACAATCTTCACTCCACGGTATGGTCTGAAGTCAACAAGTATGGGATCAAAAACCTTTTCCATTTAAGGACAGTTTTGTTAGAACAGAGCTACTAAGCAAATGTTTGCTAAACTTTTGTGTAGTAAATTGTTCTCTTGCACTGGACGCAAGAAAATATTTATTTATAGTCAACTTACTATTTACTTTTGTCACAAGGAATAGTGAAACAATCCGGAATCGCTAAAAGGTGGTAAGACAGACTTCCCGGCGATAATTGTGGATAGCAGTCTACATGTTCAGCAGTTCCCCTCTATGTATTTTGGCTGTTGACTTAAGCACCTAAATTGTAATTTGCCTGTTCAAATCTGAAATAGAAACTATCAAAAACAAGCGAAATCCGGGACAAAGTTACTATGAATTACCACCAGACGCTATCGGCAAAGTACGGCCGGCCTCCATTATATTACAAATGGTCAGTTCCTCGTAAATCTTATCTAATAGTTAGCCTTTGCGTATAGAGAAGATTCACAAAATTTTCAGAAAGCTTTACATTATATTGAAAAGAAAATAGTGTGAGTCTTATCTATATGATATGACCAACCACTAGATAAGGTGTACGGAAATCCCGCCCAAAATGTCATCTATATCGCTATAGTGAGTGTTTCAGGATTTTATCACTAAATTTATTATTCGCCACATAAATCAACAATTTTTTGCAACACAGAAGCTTAAAATTTAAATTTTCGTTTACATATTTTTTTACCAAGAAACTCCCAACGTTGCGTCAACGCAACATCACGTTGGGAGCCACTGGTAACACTTACTGAAATTTTTCAATTTTGTTTTTTCTTAATTGTATTGTAATTGATTGGAATTTACCAAAAAACTTCATAGTTTCAGCGTATTTTTATCCTTGGGAAGAAATGGGTTGTCTTATCATTCCAATAAAAAAAAATTGACTGAAAGTTAATGTTTTGTGATTTTTTTTTCAACTTGAAGTTCTATCATTTAAAAAAACACCATTTATTATGGCTACAGGAAAATAGAAGTGTCCTGTCGCATATTATAGTCAGTATCCATTGTATTCCCCAAAAATGCAAAAACAGGATTCGAGTGGCGGATTGAAGGGATTGTTTTTGCAGCTGATGTATTTTTCGCTGGTGGAAAACAACATATACCTAAGAGCAAGGATATTTTTCCCATAAATTGAAGTTCAGATCATATTTATCGTTCCGGTTTCGAAGCTCCCTCGTTTGTGTATACGATTTTTTTTTGGCTGTTCTATGAATCAAACGAGCACACTTTATTAAGCGTCAAGTGCGGAAATTCTACAGGCTCTAACCTGGAAACACAACCCCTAATGCGATTAGTGTACTAGCATTAATAACAGTAATTGCTATTATTATCGTACAAAATAAGGATGTATTTCATAATCATAAACACATCGTCGAACATTGTGTAATTTTACTATATATAGCTGCAGCAGTTTCCCTGTGGATATTTTCGTAAGTTCTTTTGAATAATGATACATCCATTAGAAAAGGCTCCAACAAACATAAATTGAACCAAAGCGGCAATTACTGTAACTGGAGATACTTCATGATCTTGACCAGGGAATGATGACTGCAAGGCAATTTCCAAGAACTATATTTTTTTTTAAATTCTGTTCTTCATTTCCATGTCATGATGATGATGAGTTGAGAGCGTATTTGAAGCGATATCACGAGATAAGTGACAACAAGGTGTTCAAATTGTATTTAAAATAAAGAACACTTTATTATACAAGAGGATTACAACAATGAGTTACTTTGATAAGGATTTGACAGACATTAGCAAAAATATTTTCAGGACACAAATACCACAGTACATCCAATGCTTCATTTCCTAATCCTAGTTCCTAATCTTATAGAACTAGGTATTTTTTGAATCAACCCATTCGTAGTTCGACTGGCTATTTGTACTATGCATATGGCATCCATCTTTTTTTATAGAAACAAAAGACTTCACTCAATTTTGCAGAAAATCAATTTAATTTTTCAATCATATTCAAAGCATCTTGGAGGCATCACGACACACACCATTATAAGTTGAAATTAATAACGATTACAATTTCATGTTTGTTTTTTTTTTTGCAAATTCCAAAACAATCATTTTTATGAGTACTGACTACAACACAATTTATTAGACTTTTTCATCACCCTGTCTATGACATGAGTTCAACGTTCACCGGAAGTATGTAAAATAAGTAGCAGACATATTCAACAAAATGTCTGTTAAGTGGATAGATATATATCCACAAGATAATGTTGATTTTGTAATGGTACAAATGCAAACTAAGATCTCTGCAAAATTACATGTAAGTAAAAGCAAGGCAACTGCTATGCTCTCAACCTCAGTCGCTCCTGTTTCCATTCTTGTATCCTCCACGTCCACGGCATCATCTTCAGGCTGGATTTAAATGCTGCTCTTGTAATATATACCTACACCTGGGAGACGATATTGCGGTGAACAAGCCGTACGCGTTCATCTAGTTACGTCGACCGCGTCGATATTGCGCGAAACCTTACGTAAAAAAGAACTAGCATCAAGAGGAGTAGCTAAATCACCCAATGTATGTATGTATATTCAATGAACGCGAATATCCACATATATACTATGGGCTTTGATATAAAAATTCAACACACGACAGGTTTTTTTGAATGAATTGCACGCAGACGCAGGAGTATACACTGAATTACTAACCAACAGGTACGCCGCAGAGTCATTATCGTTATCTATACAAACCGCACAGCGATTCTCAGTAAAAAGATGACAACAACCAATGACCGATACCACGCTTAAGAAAAACCTACCACGACGGCTAGTATGGAGCGATAGATAATAAAGTGTAGCATAGAAGCTCCTTGTATGCATACATTGAAAAGGGGGAATTATCATCATTTAAAAATTGCAACAGTAATATCTGCATTCGCTCTGTGTCTGATAAATCGACCGACGGACGTGGAATCCGAACAGAATACACAGAGCTACTGGTATTTCCGTGGTAACAAACAATTTTACTTTAAACTGCTTCTATTCACCGTTTGCCGGAAGAAAACAAATTGAAGACTCTTCCTCTTTGTTAGCGTTTTACATTTTTGCTTCATTCTTCATAATTTTCCAAATTAAATGTGTGTAAAATTGACTGAAACAAATTCATATATGAAATTATAGCAGTAATGAAACGGAACTTGCTTGTTTCTATAGTCGATATGGTCGATGAAATGGTAAGTGTTGTACAGATAATGGAATAAGACAAATTGCTCATGAAAAAAATATCGAAAATTCAAACTAGAAAGAAAAATAAATTGTCATAGAGGAAAGCAATTGCTATTTTTTGTTTATTTGTTATTATTAGCTTAATTGTGAAATGTCTGGCAGCAAAAGTATGAATTTCTTTTTAAGGTTTTATATTCAATTTATTCGCTGACAGTTATATCAGTATCTAACACTCGATCTTTACTTAGTTGATAGTTCAGCTTGCGTGCAATTTTATTAAGATAGAAGAAATCGGGAAGTTCGCTGAAGTTCTTAGCTTTATTATAGCAGCAAAAACCGTGCATCGAACATTTAACCAAAACAAAATGTTTAGATGGAACTAATAGACTACATTCTCCATTTTGTAAACTGTAGATGTACACACAAGGAATAGAGAATAAATGCAATTCTTTCATAGTCACTGATGAAATTTAAATTTCAAAATTCGCCATTTTATTGTTCTATGTATATCAACGAAACTGACACAATTCGATAAAGCAACTGCCCGAATATCGACGACAGGATAAGTTTATAAGCATATGATAATTAACTTGAAACCAAGTCTTACTTGACCGCTAATACAAAAACATAACTTTTTAATTTTTTTATTGGAAACCACTCGGCACACTATGTAAAAAGAAATAGGCTTCATACAAATACAGAAAAGTTACTCGCTCAACTCTTTGGTTTTTAAAATTCTGGTTTTTATTAAATGAAGTCTTTTTATTTAATCTTTTGCCAAATTGTCTCTTGGAATGGATTCACACAGAAAGATTGTTGATGAATTCCCAAACAAAATAAAACTGCGACAAATAATTTTAAAAACTAAAGCATTTTGTGTGTTCGTTGCGGGCTGTGGCTTCAGTCCTGTCACAGCGCGCAACTAATTTCGGGAGAGTTGTTAAGAGGTACCACACAAAACAAATTAAAGTTTGCTTGTTCAATATGATTTCAAATTACAATCTAATACAAAGCGCGCAATTAATTTCAAGAGTAGGCCGTACACTTGCTTGTGACTTGGAAGCAAACAATGGCTACTTCGTTAAATTTCGTCGACAAGCTCTAACATTTTCTTTCAATTCAACTCAAACAATAGATAAAAATATTTTTTTTGAGAAATAGACGAGTCAAATTTATTGCACAATGGTCATTCGCAGAGCTGGTTGCACTTAAGTGCCAAGTTACACCATTCAATAAATTGAAATACTAAACCATTTGATTTAAATTTTTTTTACTGTTAAGACTGTCAATAATTAAAATTCATAATAAGCATAAAACTTCCAAAACCGTCCAATATGAGATGTCAGTAAGAAGCGAATTAATTGTGCTCGAAGTTTTTGGAATACGCCACTATAAAATCAAATGGGTTCACTTGTAGCCGTGTCGTTAGGACTAGGGACTAGGATTAAAAATATTCTTTTCCTTCCGTCTTCACAAAAGTTCCGTTGCGTCGACAAGGTTTTGTAAAATTGGCGTAAAAAAATGTTTAGAAGAACCAAAATGGGGGAGTTGGGTTTGTATGGCAGCCCCATGACCCCATAGTCCTATTTTACCGATCTAAACATACAAATTGCCTGCAGCAAAAAGAAGCATTTGTGCAAAATTTCAGCTTCATAGCTTTAAATTGGCCGAGTAAAATGCGTCGCAACAGACGGAAAGACTGACATCGCCCAATCGACTCCCCAAGTCATGCTGACCATACACTCCCAATCAATAGAATAGTTCCACTTGTAAAATGGCTGTATATCGGTAAGTGATAACGGCATTTTCTTAAAACTTGGTGACAATATTTGCAGTATCCTGTTGTTCTTTGCATAACATAAGGTCTCAAATCCGGTGTCCCGTTAGGATTTTCTTATGATAATTCTTAAAAACAGTACAAGTAATGAAGTCAATAGGATAGTTCCAGTGAAAATAAAACATCAAATAACGGTACGAAAGGATAATTTCACTTAGAAAAATTAGCTGGTAATAAGCAGAACTTCATTCAAGTAATTTAAGCCCAAAAAGATAATCTGGGATAGAATTGTATAGGATTTAACGGTAACGCCCCAAGCTCCTCTAAACGTTATCAGTGCATCTTCAGTGCACTTAAACTATCGTCTAACGGTATAAATCTTCCTTGTCATTCATCCCCACACATTTTTGATGGTTTAGATCTAGGAAGTATGGGAGGTCTTTCCAAAACCTAGATTAGTTTGTCTTGAAACCAATCTTTTATCAGTCTTGCTCCATGATTGACGCCATTATCTTGTTAAAATCTCAAAGATGTTGCATGGAAAATGTCGGTAATTTTAAGAATTGTGTGTGTGTGAATATCCCTAATTTCCACAAGCTCAATAGTTCCACACCGAGATAGTCAATCCCATAAATCGACATTTCTTGCTCTGAATGATGTGTCTACAAAATTAATTTATTTTTGCTCAAATCGTGGAAATTATACCTAAATCCATCTGAACCGACGAGATTTAATCTTTTCCGTCAGTAAAAATAACGCCTTTGACCAATCCATACAGTTTCTATATTGGGGCTGAATATCTTCGTATGGAACTATTGAGCTTTTTTAAATTAGAGGTATTCAGAGTACCCAGGCTTTTAAAGATATTCTTCCTAATGTGTTACATAAAACTTCCGACATTTTCCATGCCATTCCTATAAGATTTTAACAAGATAATGACACCAATTATGATGCAAGGCTGATAAAAGATTGATTTCAAGACCAACTAATCAAGGTTATGGAAATACCTTCATACTTCCTAGATCTAAATATCATTAAAAATGTGTGGGAATGAATGACAAGGAAGATCTATACCGTTAGACGATAGTTTAAGAACACTGAAGCTCTTTGGCGAACGTTCAGAGGAGCTTTGGACGTAATCAGCTTATTTTTTGCCGTTAAAACCTATACAATTCTATCCCAGATTAACCTTTAGAGCTCAAATTACTTAAATAAAGTTCTACTTATTACCAGCTACATTTAAAATTATCCTTTCGTACCGTTATTTGATATTTTATTTCCACTGGAACTATCCTATTGACTTCACCATTTGTACTGTTTTCAAGAATTCTCGTAAGAAAATTCTAACGGGACTCCGGATTTGAGAGCTTCTTTTATTGAAGAACAAGCAGGCTACTGAAAATATTGTCACCAAGTGTGAAGAAAATACCGTTATCACTTACCGAGATACAGTCATTTTTCAAGTGGAACTATCCTATTGATTGGGAGTGTATATGTATACTTTTTATATGGTCGGAGTTGGTTCCTTTAATGCGTTACAAACTTCATGACAAAGTTAATATACCCTTTCACTCTATGAGCGAAGGGGATAAAAAAAACGGCTAAACAGTAATCCTCACAGCAAAGCGAAAACCACACAGCGCCGCCGCGCCGGTCCCTGATCACAGAAATTTTTTACTTACGGCTGTAATACGCTATTAAAAAATTGTTTTAAGCTGTTGGCTGCTGGGACAACACGAAAATTTTCTCACTTTTATCTCAATCTCAATCTGGTCTCAATTCGCAATTTTAGGTTTTCATTAAATCGAAAAATTTCAGTCATAGGAAATCCGATATTCTAAAGGAGGTATTACACTATCAAATAAAGTTTGACCAATGACGCAACAAGTTTGTCCCACTAGTGTAATAGCAAAATAAATGACCAAAAATGTGTTTGACCAAAAATGAATGACAATCGTGGTCATTCATTTCGGGTCAAACATATGACCTTAGTGTAATAACAAAACACAGACTTGGTCAAATTTATTTTGCAGTTTTTGGTCATACGGTCATTCAAAAATTACGAGTTTTTGGTGTGACCCAACTTGGAACCTCTTTGCCATAGTGTCAACAATAAATTAAATTGCAAATAATAATTAGTAATCCACGATTTATAAATGAATTTATCTTTTTTTCTGGTGGAAACACAGTACATATTTCCCATTAAAAAATGTAGAAAAAATTTAAAGAAGAGCGAAAAATATTGATTCATTTGTTAATTTGGTTTTACCTTTAGGCAACTGTTAGATATTGTATCTTTACTACTAGATATTGGCAATAAATCGGAGATATGAAACTATCGCTGTCGCTTTTAAAGTCACGATAAAAACGTTCCCGTTCAGGGTGGCAGTTTGATTTTGTATATGGCCGAACGGAGTCACAATAAATGACTTGAAACATAAGGTTTTGGGGGTTCCCACCTCTCAGAAACACGCACCGCAACTTCATAAGCACAATGTCCAAGTTTCGAGCCCGGCATACGAGTAATCTGTAGCAAACTTAACTGAGTTTCTTCTTTCACAAAAATCATCATGTAATTACTTTCAGAATTTTATTATGAACCAAGGCTGATCATTGGACAAAGATTAATTGTAGGGACTCTCAGGTGAGACGTAGGACAACTGAAACTAATCTCCGGTGTTTCTCAATTTTTCCAGTAGCTTGAGATCCGCAGTCAATTTTGAATTTGTCATTCCGCAATTTTAGATGATTAGTGACTAAAAGATTATATTTTTTTAGAAATAAAAGAGGACCATATTATTCAAGCTACAAACGAGAATGCGGAGAACATTTTTTGGAGGTTCAAAAATCTGATGGTCCCTTTAACTCTCACGATAATTTCCCAGTGTTCTTTAGTATAAACTCAGTGATTTGGATGCACTGAGTAGTTATAAAATATGAGCCCTGTCAACCTTATTCCTAAATACCTTTCGAAATATTTTCTTGAGTACTCCCTGCATGAAACACAGAAAATTTGTAAAAAGAGGTAGCTGCTACTCAAATTTTTCTAAGTTCTCCATACACCCCTTTTTGATTCTAACATTCTTTTCATTCTCCCGGTCTTCTTAAATTTGAAAGAGCATTTAAAATAGCAAGAGGCACGATTACGCCTTCAAGCAAAATTAAACTGATTTTTTACAGAACAAACATTTATTCATCTAAACATCTTTGCAAATTCGATAAAGAAATGAAACAATGCACAATAACCACTCTAAATACATATTGGAGCCAAGTTAGCTTTGGTCATTTTTTTCTGAAACGGTCATACTAGTGTGATAGGTAAATTTGCATCGGTCAAACAACTGACTTGAAATCTGACTGACTACGTCATTGACCAAACCAATTGTCATTTGTTTGTCCCATAGTGTAATAGGTCTCGAAAAACACTTTTGGTCATTGCAAAAGTTGGACAAATTTTGTGTGACCCACTGGACAAACTTTATTTGATAGTGTAATACCACCTTAAGACAGGGAACTATAAGAGACTGCTATCTATGTACACTGCTGCTGAGACTTTAGTTTCGAAGGCTGAACATATTGGTATAGTTTTGCGCCTTTTGATATCCGAGACTGGCATACCCATGAAAAAATGTCATTATTTGATAATGTAGTACACATTCTGCAAACACTCGCTTCTTCTTTTGAAACTGTATTTTTTCCTTAGTGAAACCCTAATGGGCTGGTTACCCAGTACGAGTTGCTGACCTGATAGTGGACAGCTACTGCACCTGTGTACTCGCATGAAAGTAGCTTTTTTGGAATTTTTAAAACCTCTTGGTTATATGTAGAACGTAAATTTTTGATTTTCTTAGTTACTTCACTTATGTCTTTTAATGCCATTTTTACACGAATAAATTCCAGAGACGCTTTACGCAAATCTTGGTTTTTATAGCTCGGATCCAAACAATTCCACAGGTTTGTTTGGGCCTTGTATAAATCGAGAAATTTCAAATTCTGCTCCGGAGTCCATCTATCCAGTGTTGCACAATAAGCTCGCACTGTAAACGACAAAATTTACAGACCAATGCACCCGGCGGTTAATTTCGAGCAATTGTTATCTCGCAATCGGTGCAATTTCGAATGTCCGAATCGTAGTATGCGATAGCAGCTGACGCTGACTGGGGGCGAGTGGCCGAGTCAAAACAAAAAATGTTGTAGTAACTCGTATGCTACTGACCGAATCGCACATGACAGTAATTCGTATGATGCGGTCACATGGTGCAAGTAGCGATCTAGGCCAACTCGCACGATAGCTCGCACTGTGTAACCAAGGCATAAGGTGTAGTAACCGTTATTTGGAGCACCAATTTTCTCACCCATTATGCACTAAATTATACTGTATTTCTGCGATAATGTGTCGAATGATAATTTTCTAAAGTGGTCCCTTTCCGCTCCATTGGTGCAAACCAGTACCGTATAGGCCCATGTGGGCCCATGGTGCGTTAACTCAGCCATTTATAGGCAATTTCGAGTCAACGTTACATTGCATATCATTTCAGAGTGTATATAATGTTGCAAGCACTATTATTTCCCATCCTCACATGAACGGAAACTTTGGACCACGCCGAGATTCGATCTCTGCACCTCTAGATTACTAGCATCGTGCAGTGCAGCTCAACCAAGTGAGCCACAATGCAGGTTAAATCGCGTAAAGCAAAAGGCTAGTTAGCTGATAATGAATGAAATCTGAGTCCTCCGCAGTATGACAAAATAGAATGTTTTGTTATAAATAACCATATGTTGGTAATATCAATGGCCTTTAATCGAGGAATGAATATGTTACCAATTATATTTATACCGCTCGCATTTGTCTGTAATATTGCGACCATCTCAATGTTCAAAGACAAAGACAAAGCTGACACTATCTCACAAGAACCACTTAACTGTAACTTTAGCTTCCCCTTTGGTCCTAGTTGTCACAAACTTGTGCAATGAATATCCTAACCATAAACACACACACACCCGCATTCCACGAGTAATTGTTTAAATGCAGCATGCTTTATTTCTCACAAGTGTGGGAAAATTACGTTTTCAGATAACGACACGTACGCGCTAGATGTGGCGTCCATTTGCCTTAAATCGTTATTATGCATCATTGTGAAAGCGTTAGCTTTAAACGAATCTAATTTCATAAAAATGGAAGACCTTCTTCTATGCATAATTTCAAATTAACTATGCCTGAAAAAACACCCTGTAATACTAATTGAAATTAATGGCTTTCGAATTGTAACATTTTGTTACAATTTCCAATTTCTTGTTACAATGTTACACCCCGACCAATTTTGTTACAATCCGGCAAGAGTGGAGGAGAACCCAACTGTATTTTAATATTTTTCTATTACAAGTGACAAAAACAAAACAAATTTTCTATTTTTGTGACTTGTGATGTTCACCCATCGATCCAGTCAGGCATGTCAAACTTGTGGCCCGCGAGCCACAGGCGGCCCGCGGTCAGATCGGAGAAACGCAATATGTATCAGCACATTGTGTAAAAATAAAAAATGTATATATTTGTAAAAAAAATTGAGGTGTTGAACTAAATTTTTTAAAACTCGTCAAGAATTCAATGGTTTATGCAAACTTAAATTATGTACTTAAAAATCCTGCCCTCTGTTCTAGGAAGCTAGCGGTTGTTCAAAGTATTTTTGTGCAGAAACATCGTGAAATTGTTTTCTCTCGAAATTTATTTAAGAAAGCAGTACATATTTGGCCTTGCCACTCTTTCATTATAACTTGTGTTCACATTTTTCAGGTATTCGACCTTTTCGTTCAAGCTTAATTATTATTGTATGAATAATAATTTTGGATTCCAAGGTTATTTCTGGATGACTGGTTCTGATCAGCTGTCCAAAATGTTGAGTAAATTAATTCGCAAATAGTGGTTGATCGATCCACCAAATTTCGGCGTTTTAACTTCTTGTCAAAAATTTCTAAACTTGTTTGACGAGCATTTATAATAGAAAAGGGGGAAATAAACTTTTAATTACTTAAATTTTGAGGAAAAGTTTTGGGGTCTTGATTCACAGAAGATACGTCTTTTATCCTTATAGACTGCAACTCTCAAAACTGGAATAAGCCGAAAAATCAAGTTTAAAAAAAAACGCACAATTGCCACTAATTTCAGTAAATTTTATTCAGAATGCATTTTGGCTTCCAACTATGGAGAATAAGCCGTAATCAGCATTTTGGCTCAGGTCAGATTTTCAGTTTGAAACTCCTGGATTAAGTGCCCGTTTTTGCTGGTTTTTCATTAATTCAGGATCAGTGTTCATCATTCAATTATACAAGCTAAATTGCGCCAAGCCTTCGACTCAGTTCAGTAAAAGAATTGAATTGTACCTTGCCGTGCCGCAGATTCAAACGAAACATTATTTACGGTAGGTAATGTTTTTTCTCGTCATTCGGGAAAATTTGGAAGTTTACATATGGGCACCAAATTTCATTTTAAATCAAAAGAACGTTTAAGATGAACGTGGTAGTTTAATTCAAATTGATTTACGAGTGGTTTGATGGTATTGTAATGGACAGGAAAGAGCTAGCTTGTCAGGCAACGTTCGACATTGAACCTTTTTTCACATTCACTTTGAAAGCTCAAGCATTGTCTGAGGTACTGAAGGGAGCATCTGGTTTTGCGACAAAAAAAAGGACTGGGATGCCCCTTCAATCATTCGGAAACAAAGCTTCTGTGCAGAGCAGTGTCAATATTAATTGCGAAATTTCTAAACAATTGGTTTTGATTCAAATCTGCTCGCAAACCGTGGGTTCGAATTTAAACTAATCGTGGAAATTTCGACATATCGTTTCTTCTATAAACCAACTGCGGTGCGTGCCTGTAGTATTATGATATCCAAGATTGATTGCGAGATTTATATTTCCTTAGTTAAAGTTTTATTGTGCGAGTGCCCTGAAATGCTAGCTATCCACGTTGCCTTTAAATATAAATTTGTTTTTGTTATTTGTTACAAATACTGGGACCAACTATGACGTGAATTTTTTCGTTAAATAGCTTTAATATACGGACTTTCTAGAACAGAATGGATAACATATTCGGAAAAGTCAGCCATTTTTTAAATACACGTTTTGTTTTAATTTATAACACTTCACTATTTTCGCGACCAATAGGTAATTTATTTTGGACTTTCGCACATTTATTGCTTAATTTGTTCATTACAACCAATATTTTCAAATTTGTTACACTGAACCTAAAAATGTTACAATATAAGATATAAATCTTACACCTAAAAATCTGAAAACGGCAACCCTGCTTTCGACTATCCAGGTGCCAAGCCGATATTTTAAATGTTTCTGGGAAGTTAATGGAATTTAACAAATTCCATCTGAAAGGGATAAACTTAGTGACACAGGTTTTACATTTATGTCTTCAAGGGAGTATATGTGTATAGAAAACCATCTAAATTTAGAACCCGTCAAGCCTTTTCCTCAACTTTACTTTTCCTACCATTGAACCCTCGGTAGATCGCTCACTAAAAGTACATTTTCCTCGACACGACTGCACTACAGCGACTCGCTCATTCCATATAAAAACTCGTTTTTAAAATGAGAGAGAAACGAGTTTTTATATGGAATGAGCGAGTCGCTGTCGTGCGGCCGCGTCGAGGACAACGTACCTTAAGCATGTGACTAACCGATAAAACGAGTATCGTTTCTAATCTGTTCTGAATCAACAGTCATTTGGTATTTGACTCATAGCAGCTGTACAGTTTAGCTTCAAATAAATAAATAACAGTCGCGACAGTCCAACATTGGTCTAAGGCCGCAGATGTTCTAGTGATATGCAATTTCCAAGATCTTAAATTTTGTTGAGGTGGTGAGTGAGATCAACAGCACCCTCAGCAGTGTTATTTATCCCTATAAATGGATACTCGTTTAACATCTGAGTAAGATCATATAGTCAGTCACATGGGTCGAGAGTTCGAAAAATACCATAAAGTGAATTGCCTCACGGTTAGACTCGAACCCACGACCCTGTGCACCGAAGGTGTGAGCACTAACCACAACACCAACCAGACTACTAAAAAGTTTATCTTAATTATTTATTATTATATCTTGGTGAAAATTTATTAAATCATCAAGTTAATAGTTTGTATTAACGCGTTTACTGTATGAACCGCATGTGTACATATAGCGCTCCTCTCCGTTCACGCTAATGAATCATATATAACTCGTCAAACAAAAGATTTTCATAAGGCAGGCATAGTGGAAAAATCTACGAAAAAAGGATCAGTCTTTCAGCCTTTTCATGTGGATGTAATCGGGAGTAAATTAAAACACATAGGGGTGTACGTTAAGAGATGATGATAATGGTCATTCTCGATATTCTTTTTTTTTTTTTAATTTTCCTGTACAATTTTTAAACCCTCTTCTTGCAATATTTTTGGTGCCGACAATTTATCGTAATTTTTATTTTGAAATGAAAATTTGCTGGTAAACTCATGATTTGTGGTCAGTACCTCACACATTTTGACTACTGTTCGTGCAACGTCTTCTTGAACTGTAATGGAAAGACTGAATATTTATATCGCCCACCAACAACATGCTTGTGGGAAACAATAAAATAAAATCATAACGAATTGAATTCGAAAGCATGTTTGCTTTTGATTTTGTTGGAAAATATTTGTTTCAGACACAAAACCAACACCCTAAATTGTCTGAGAAAAAAAAATATTTTAGTTTGACTGCACTATTCCAAAGTTAATTTCTGCTCCATGTTCCTCTCGAACATGTTATTTCCATGAATGTTTTAGCAATTTAATTTCAATAAATTAGCTTCAAATTCATAATTCATGCTTTCCTATGAAAAGTTACTGGCTTAATTCTTTCGTTTTAATAACAAATTAACAAATTTTCATATTAGTTTTTTCGTTATATTTCTTTGTTCATACACACAAATCAGATTATTGTCGTGTACATCGAAATCTCAAGAAAATTTCAAATTAAAACTTTGCTTTGATTTATAGGATAATAATCTTAAAATTTACCAATCTCAATTAACTACATAATATGTTATGGTGCCTACCAAATAAGAGTAGGTTAAAACTCGCATCATTCAACACTTCCGCAATTTGTTCTTAGCCTACTCCCTTTAGCGATAATTTGCCTCATTTTTATTGACAAATTTTACACGATTTTTATCTTGAACGTGATTGCAAATTTTGATAAAGTGCGGTGTTATATATTTTTCAATCTTCAGTTTCTCGGACTTAACGAACAACTATATCACAATTCACAATATTACGGTTTTTATCACAAGTTCCAGGAAAGCCGAAATATATAGTTCACCCGTGAAGGCAGAAAAACAGCAGAGCAATGCAATATTAATTGGCTTATATCAAAAATCTCACGAGCTTGATCAAAATGTATTAAATTCGCGTGCGACCTGTGTTGTGTGTATGAAGAAAAGATACTGCCCAGCTGATTAAACCGCATATGTAATAAAATTGTGATTAAATTATAGTATGTACGTATCTTTCTTTTTCAGGGTGAAGTAATTGGTGAATTGCTGTTGAATTCTTGCATGAATGTAACTTTTCAGTGATTTCATTGCATTATACTATTTTTGATCGACAATATGATGGAAAAGATAAAAATATTTCAAGTTATTCTTGCAAGCATATTCGCATTTATGCTACACGCGTACCCATCATGCCTGACATACATTTTCATTTTGTTCTTTGAAATTGTTATTAAATATTTTTGGAATTTTTGAAAAAAATGGTACTTGCATGAATGAACAATTACTAAAGAAACTGGGTTATGGGTGCATAAAATAAATGTCGGTGTTTATACTTGTCTTGAATATAAATTAAGAATTGGAATTTAGTGCGTTGTTTTTATGCAAATGCCTTTTCTATAGTTTTTTGATTGGCAGTGACACTCTAGTTAGAATAAGAACTTCATGGGGACAACAGAACATCGATTGGCGAACATTTGATTCCAAAATGAAGTTTTCATAATCTTAATTCGCCAGAAGGCTGCCGTTTCATAAATATGTTAATACACACATAATGCACATTACATGAGATAATCTTAAAACTAATAATCGTGTGCTTTAATTTGTTCAGCTTAGCTGAATTTGGTTCTGCACTATGACCACAGACAACATTTTATGGTAATATCAGACTCCATATGCAATGCTGAGTGGTCAGTATATAGCAGCACGCGGCCACAGTTATTCCCATAAACATAATTTTCCAGAAATATATGTTTTGGAAAACAGTTGTTTCAAGAACCGATTTCTAGAGCGTTCAGAATTTTCACCGGTATATTAGCTTTAGAGAAGAATTTATAATGGTATTAAATTAGACGGAATTGTGCATTTTACACTCTTGCCTGGGCGGTAATATTCATCGTAAATCAATGCTGGCTACTAGCGTATATAAGACCCACTCATAGAGCCGAGTGTGTGTTCAAGATGTTATTGTTTCCCGCAGCGATATGGTTAGCTGGTGCTTCGCCATATATTGTTGAGAACTAATTATAAATGTTCTGATAGAGATGAAAGACTGTGTAAGTTTGATTGGCGATGAATGTTGATCAGCTAAGCTTGGTTTTTCGTGAGTGTGGGCCATTAGTAAGGACTACCGCTGCTTCTGAGCTCATCAAGTTTTTTTCCAACTTTAAATATGTATCAAAATTATTCATAGCATACTTCAATTTTTGCGTTAGTATTTTAAATAATTCGAACAGTTTAGTTTTTTATACATCTTTGATTTTCTCAATAATATTGAAACTATTATTACGGGATTCCCATTTTTGTCCTTAATGTTCATAAATTTTGAATACAAATCCAAATTATGAGAAATCTGCAAAAGGCCTTTTTTACTGAATTTCGTAAAAATATTTTCAAAGTTTAATGTCCTTCATGAAACACGCCCTGTGGCACGGGTTAAGAATAGTGCTACCGTCTTTCCCGACGTGTCGTAAGAGGCGACTTAAGGGACAGGAGAGAATAAAACTCTCCTGAGTTTCGAACATATCTCCACAATTGTGCGCGTAGCAAATCTGTTTTGCGCTCAAGGGTTTAGATATGTACGAAACTTAACAAAAAATTGACCCCTGTGGTTTTGGGGTTAGAATTATACCACAGCGATCCCGGCTTGTCGTAAAAGGCGACTTGAGGGATAGGGTATGTAGGCTTGTATCCTGCGTACCTGAAATTTACTTTACACTCGAAACATCAAACGAGCCTCGGATACCTCGGACTGATTCAACGGCAACGACTTTTGGCTATAAACAACGGACTACGATCGGTTTTTGGAACGTTCGGACGATGTGGGGTGAGTGTAATAACACAAGGCTCACAGAAGTCGAACAGGAAATGACCGCATACAACATCGCTATACTAGGACTGAGCGAAACAAGATGGCTCGGATCGGGGGCGACTTTATCACTGTATTGCTCAACTCTGGAAGTGAAGACGATAATTCACCTCGGCAAGCGGGCGTCGGAATCCTGTTGACTAGAAATGCACGCCGATCCCTTATCGACTGGAAACCTATCTCCGACCGTATCATCACAGCCAGATTCAAATCCAGAGTACGAAACATCACAATTATTCAGTGCTACGCACCGACTGAACCTGCAGACCAATCCGCAAAGGACGTTTTTTATCAGCGACTAGGCGACACCTTTGATATGGCTCCCAGGGGTGACATCAAAATTATAATGGGGGATCTCAACGCCAAAGTCGGTACTGATAATTTAGGCTTGGAACATCTTATGGGCAATCACGGGCTTGGCGACAGGAACAACAATAGCGAAATGTTCGTGGAGTTTTGTAACTCTCGGCAACTAGTCATTGGCGGAACGTTGTTCAAGCATAAACCCTGCCACCTAACAACTTGGATTTCTCCTGATGGCAGAACAGAGAACCAAATTGACCATATTGCTGTTTCTAACACATGGAGAAACTGCCTCTTAGACGTCAGGTCGAAGCGTGGGGCTGATGTTGGTAGCGACCACCACCTTGTTATCGCGAAATTTCGCTTACGAACGGCAGCGATTCAACGATCTCACAACACGCGAATCTTGCCACGATTTAATGTGCAAAAGCTAAAAAATTCCTCAACTAGACGTGCATATTCGACCGCCTTGCACGAAAAAGCTTGTGCAGCAACATCTCTTCAGAATCCTACAATTGAAGATAGATGGAATTTTGCAAAGGATTCTTTTATTTCATGTGGCGAAGCGACTGTGGGAAGATTGGATCGTGGTAGGAGACCATTTATCAGTGATGCTACTTGGTCTCTTATCTCAGCACGCAAAAGAGTTAAGGAACAGATTAACTCTGCTGCTGATGATTCAGCTAAAAATCAACTTCGTGCTGAATACCGTTCACTACAAAAAGGCGTGCAGAGAAGTGTGAGGCGTGATAAGCGTACTTACATCAACGCTTTAGCGAAGGAGGCAAATGATGCGGCTTACCGTGGTGAAAGCGGTACCCTATTTAAGCTAATTAAACCACTAATTGGCAAGTCGTTCACAACGGACCATCCTGTGAAAGATAAAGAAGGGTTACTGCTTGTTACTGAAGAACAGCAGCTTCAGAGATGGAAAGAGCACTTTTTTGAGGTCCTTAACAACCGTTTCGGGCCTGCAAGTGCATCTTCATCGGCAGAAGAAGACGTCCCTCCAGTAGCCAGTATTAATTCCAGACCACCCTCTAAGACGGAATTAAAGCGGGTTATCGAATCTATGGACGCCGGTAAGGCCCCGGGGATAGATGGAATTCCGGTCGAACTATTTAAAGCGGATTCGAATGCTACAGCGGATATTCTGCTTCCCCTCATCAGAGAGTGTTGGGAAACCGAAACTCTTCCAGTAGAATGGAAAAAGGGCGTAATTATTAAAATTCCCAAGAAGGGTAACCTTAAGGATTGTAATAATTGGCGCGGTATTTGCCTACTTCCAGCTGTATCCAAGCTGATGGCTAAAATTATTTTGAACCGGATCAAGGATGAAGTTGATCGCACTTTAAGCAATGAACAGTCTGGCTTTCGTGAGGGTTTTTCATGTAGCGACCATATAAACACTCTCCGAATTATTATTAAGCAATCCGCCGAATGGAGATCCCCATTACACCTCATGTTCATTGATTTCGAGAAGGCGTTCGATAGTGTTGATCGGGAGTATATTTGGAGAGCTCTTCGTAGGAGGGGCATACCAGATAAAATAATTTCCATCATCAAGGAATCTTATCAGGGAGCCCAATGTCACGTTTTGCACAAGGGTAAGCTTTCAGATCCTTTTGAGGTGCACAGTGGAGTGAGACAAGGTTGCATTTTATCACCTATTCTTTTCCTCATAGCCATTAACGATGTACTGGTGAGCGCGCTTCAAAACCAGAGGAAAGGTATCAGATGGAAAATGTTTGATTACCTGCAACACCTGGACTATGCTGACGATATTTGTCTGCTTTCAAATAAAAAGGAGGATGTAGCTCAAATGGCCGATGCTCTGCATTGCGAAAGCCGTAATGCCGGGCTCAAGATAAACGCTGCCAAGACCAAGTACTTGAGCTCCCATCCTGGTGGACAAAGCGGAATTTGTGTTTCGGGCCAGGCAGTCGAAAAAGTTGACGAATTCTGCTACCTCGGAAGCATAGTCACAGCAGATGGCGGCGCGGACGCTGATGTACAATCGCGTATCAATAAGGCTAGGGCAGCCTTCTTCACTTTGACTCCTTTCTGGCAAAATAACAACATTTCCAGGCGCACCAAAATCCGAATCTTCAATTCTATTGTAATATCTGTGCTTCTTTATGGCTGTTCAACTTGGAAGGTGACCAACGAGATAACAACTAAGCTGCAAACTTTCGTAAACCAGTGCCTACGGCGCATCCTACAAATCCGCTGGCCGGAGATTATTTCCTGAGTATCACAGGCCTGGATTGGATAGGCACTTCTGTCAAAAGGCGAAAGTGGCAATGGATAGGTCATACTCTCCGAAGAGGGCCAACAAATATTGCAAAGCAGGCCCTAGATTGGAACCCTCAGGGAGCCAATGCTAGACGCCGTGTTGGACGGCCAAGAAACACGTGGAGAAGATCGGTTAATAGCGAGGCTGCTTCATTAAACAAACAGTGGTCAGACCTAAAGACGATGGCACAGAACAGAACGAGGTGGAAAGTAGGCGTAGTTGATGCCCTATGCCCCACAAGGGGTTAACAGGAACCAGAGAGAGATGAAGCACGCCGACCAATTTCCCCATCATATCGGCCAAAGAGTAACAAACGTTACCTACCCAAGCGACAATACGACCTTTCCAAAACTTAAGAGCTAATTTCGCATTAAAGCGATCAGTTGTATTGCTTTGCGCGAAATTTCGGCAGTAAACAACATAAATTTGGATTCACGCGATCGCAAGTTATAGTGACGAGCGTTAGTCAAACTGGTCAACTGTATGTTCTGGCGAATATCTTGGCGAACAAGCTCAAGTTTTGCATCTAGTTGAACGGCCGCTGACTGGTCACACAACATATTTGCATTGCGTAATATTTGATACGCACTACCTTGCAACAGCATCGTCTGACCGAAGACAGCAAAATATGGAGCAAATCTGATTCCCGGATAAGGCGCAATTGATATGCGACAAGTTAGCATCCCAGTCCCAGACCCTTCGGTCGGGCTAAACGTAGGCACGTATTGCGGCTACCAGCGAGCGGTAGGTTTCGGTGAATACAATGCGGTATAGAAATGTTTCACGCCATAACGTTCCAAAAAGTAATTAAATGAACTCCAAAGATATGAAACACTCTCCTTTCTAAGAAGTCTATAATAACCTGGTCGGTACTCTTCTTGATTGGCTTAACAAATGGACGATGGCTCCTACACTTCTGATCGTGGATATGGACCTATTAGGTCAATTTGTCACAAAGTCTTTAACTTATCTGGCCATTTTGGGCCAATAAAATAAAATACGAAGCCGGTGTAACGTCAGACCCAACCTTCCATGAGAATATAAGGAATGGTTGTGTGCGCTTTTCATTAACGCTTTTGCCAATTCTGCTGGGACCCACAACTTCCTAGACAATTCCTCATGCAATTGGTCACCACTTGCATATTCACATCGTCGGTATAAATAACCGTTTGTTAGTTGAAGATCAGGATAGGAGCCTGGGTCATCCATGATCTTGGTTATCCGAGAACGGTACTCCTCGAACTGAAAATGAGGTGAATTAAGATCAACAAACATAGCAGCATCATCAGTTCAATCTCCGAAACCTGGCTTTCGTGAACGTGGGATAGGGCATCAGGAACGACATGATCGCTGCCTTTGCGATGACGTATACAATGTTTAAAGCCCTGGAATTCGTCGACCGTGCAAATCTCGTAAACTCATGGGCCACTTAAGGGTGGTCAGTGACCTCAAACTGCAGACCTACCACATAAGGCCGGAACTTTTCGATAGCTGTCACTGCAGCAAGGCACTCTTTCTCCGTAACTGTGTAGTTGCATTGGGCAGTCGTAAGTTTCTGCGACATACACACAATAGGGGCTTCCTCACCCGCATACGTCAGCTGTACCAGCACCGCACCGATCCCTTCTTGACTTGCATCACATTGGATCGAAAATCGATCAGCTAAAATCCGGAGGGGGAGAAACCTGTAGCCTGTCCGTCCGTATACTGTGGAGTACCATCAACTGTACTAAGGGACATATGAAATCGACTCCACGGGTGTCTATTCACCTGCATAAACTTTCGAGTGAAATCAGCCGACATGCAGGACACTGACGCGCCAGTATCGATCAGCCCAACAACATCTTAGTCAAGGAATTTAACCTTCGCATAAGGTCTAAAATCGGCAGGAGGTTGATCCACCAGAGCAGAACAATATTTTTGACGTTGTTCTCCAATATTTTTCCAAAACCGCTGTCTACGTAAAGCTATTCACTAGGAAAAATGCGCTTACGAGCCCGCTCATATACCTGCAGACGAACGTGGCACGGCTTAAAGTGTCTTGTGAGCTCAAACCCGCCTTTCCCTCCGGTTGCGATTGAATCGAACGTAAAGCTAAAATCCGTGCGGGAAGTACAAGTGTTGAAGACGTTATTAAAGTGCAGTCAAAAGAGGTGTTTACAGACGACTGTGATATGAAGGGGTTAGGTGGAGGTAACCCCGCAGGTGTAACAAGAAAGTCCGCTGATAATGTTGAAGCAGGGGTGTTAACTTGCGAACCCGGCGAAGTTGACGAATTGAAAGATCGTGTGTGATCTCTTATAAAAGATGCGTTGGTTTGCACTGCAGCGTGCAGCAAATTGTACGTAGAAGAAACAGGACTACTAGTACTAGAACAATTTAAAGATTGTGTTAATCGGCTTGCGTGCTGGTCGAGAAAGCGGAGGTGTGAGGGTTCCTCGAAGGCCGTTTTTTTTGGTTGTTTACAGCGTACGCATTTTGGTTTAATTACTCCTGGTGCTCGGCAACCAAAGCATAACATGTTAAGCCCCTCCGGACAGCCCGCAGTTTCAACAAGTGGAAGTGCTGTTTAGTTCCGCAATATTTACTTGCTCGTCCAGAGAGGGCGGAGGAATCTCAAAATCCAATTCCGATACACGCGAGCGCGAGACTTGACGAGAGTGAGAAGAAGAGTTCCGGATTTTCATCCGTTCCCGCTTCCGGAAGTTCTATCAAATTTGCCAAACGTTCGCGATGGATTGGACAACTGAACTCTTTCCGGACATTTCCCTATAGCCATGGCGTAAGGAATGCATCGATGCTAGCATCATGAATCTCGTGATCACGTGAACCCAAACATGACTTTCCCTTATGATTTCATTAGAAAGGTACTGATGATAGATGCGGTGCGGATCATCAATGAATTCATCAGAAAGGAACTGATGAAAAGTACGATGAGTTTCACTAGCGAATTCATCATGCTGGAACTGATGAAATAATCGATGAATTTCATTCATGCGTTCTTAGATGAACAACGAATGAAATAGTCGATTAGTTTCATTAATTATTTCATCAGTAATTTATTCATTTAGTAGTCTGGCTGGTCTAGCGGTTAGTGCGCGCACCTTCGGTGCACAGGGTCATGAGTTCGAATCTCACCGTGTTCCATGGTGTTTTTCGAACTCACGAGCTTGTGACGGACTATGATCTCACTGAGATGTTAAACGAGTACCCATTTTATGGGGATAAATAACACTACTGAGCGTGATGCTGATCTCATTACCTCAACAAAAAGCAGATAAGATCTTGGAAATAGGATGTCACTAACACATCCTGCGGCCTTAGTCCAATGTTGGATTGTCGCGCCTGTTATTTATTTTTATTTTTTATTTATTCATTTAGCACGATCTGTGGCTCACTTAGTTGAATCGCACTCTACGACGCTAGTAATTTAGACGTCCGGAGATCGAATCTCGGCGTGTTCCAAAATCTAAGTACATGTGCCGATAGGAAATATATAGTGCTTGCAAGAAGCACTCCGAAGCTATATGCAATGTAACGTTGACTCGAAATAGCTGGATGCAGAGGCACACACTACGAAGGTAAACTTCAAAGTGAAGGTTCCGCTATACAAAGAAAAATATTACCTGTCGGCGCAAAGTGACAACAAGGAAGCGAAACTGACCGACATTTCAAGAAAATGTCTCTCGATGAGTTGGCACCGATTCTTCATCGAGGCAGTCATCGGGTGATGGAGATTCAGTCGAAGTACATAAGCCAACGCGTGTGGATGAGAGAGTGTTCAAGGAAACTACGTCTCTTTGGATTTATCGTTCATCGATTATGGCTAGCAGGGTTCTCTTCACCAACCTCGTCAACTCCCGATCCGATAGGGGATGTCGCATGTCTGTTGTTAAAGCGGCGCATTTCCTTCAAACACTTTTTTTTGCAAATGAGCTCGTATCATCTCCATAATGTCGTCGTTATTGCAGGGATCGGCATATTGTCGACGAAGAGCGTCCTTCATACACTGAACCAAAAAATTCGTAAATTCGACGAATTTACATTTAATATGAAGAATATTTCATCAAAATACGGTCAATGAAGCTGTTATTTGGATTGAAGAATACCATAGTCATATTGAATAATTACGAAATTATTGTAAATTGATGAATAATTTGTCAATATGAAGAAATTTTCATTTTTTTTTTAAATAAAAAAATTAACATTGCGTCTTGTCTTATTCGTATTGAAACTAATTTCATTTATTATTATATGTCTTCAAGACTCTCACAATATTTATTAAACACTTTTTTATATACAAATAACCATACCCATTGTGTTAGAATCAGGATTCGAACTCGGTCCGCTTGCGTGCCAGTCCACTCACACTGCCATTGCGCCAGAAAGGAAATACACTTCCAATGTTCTCAAGACAAGCACTACTTGATACACACTGCATGGCGGACGCCTTATTGAGACTCGGCCAGGACACTTTTTATTTTTTTTCTTTCTGACAAATTGTATGAAAAAATTTCTTTTTGGAATTGAGATTTCCATTAAAATTTAAAGGCAAAAATTACTCAGAAAATCGAAAATAAACAGAAAATGCGTTACTATAAATTCATCAGTGTGAAGAATTTTCGTAAAAGAGAAGAATTGAAGAATTGATTTTATCAATTTGACTAAATTATTCACTGTGATAAAATATGACATATATAAAATATAAGAATGATACTATTCTTATATTTGATTAAGGTTCATCCTTTTGACGAATTTGACAAATTGGTAATTTGTTATTTTGACTAATTTTTATCAATCTTACAATTCATCATCATCAATGTGGCACGATATTCCGACGTCGTCAATTGGTTCCAATAATTTAGCGCAAACAAATCGTCAGTTTGAATAATTTCTTCTATTTGAAGAAAAACTTTTACAAAGTGCGATTTCTTCAAATTGATAAAAAATTGTAAGCGAATAGTAAGAAAACTGATGAAAATTTAGTTAATTTGATAAAACGAAAAACAAAATTTTCATATTGAATAATATGCAACTTTTTTTCTAAAAATCTACCCGTACTTTTTCAATGCAACAAATTATTATTCAAATCAAATAAAAATTTTATTCAAAATTTTACGAAAAAAAATTCGTCCATATGAAGAAATATTTGGTTCAGTGTAGTCGGCTCCGAATTCACAGAACCATTCCAGTGTGACCGAGTCACGAGTCTATTGGCCAGCTTAGGAACGGCTTCACTTGATGTAAAAAGACTAGCGTTTACGGCACTTGTCTCTATTGAAGGATGAGAAAAGGATGATGCAAAGTACGGCAAATGCTCTCTAACCAACGCATAATACATGCCTGATGAAAAACATGTTGGCATGGCGTGCTTACCATTACAATATTTCGTGAATCATTACAATATTTCGACCGGCATTCAACAATGGTTGAGTTTAGCTAACAAACAAAAAACAAATAATATTCATCAAGTATCCGAGACTTATTTTTTAATCCCCAAATAATGTTGACACCCGCTCTATACAAAACTAACTTCTATTCGTCGTATATGTGAGTAAAAATTTGAGATAATTACATATTTTTACATGTGTAAATAAATGAAAAGACACCCATTCAACACAATAAAATAGAAAGTGGCAAGCTCTATTCCATACTCGACCTACTCCATTGTAAAAGCATTTTCAATAAGCAACCTTTAGCCTCGCCATCTAATGATGCATGAAAAATGCATATTGGGCGTATTCCATTATCACTCTCCTTGCAAATAGACTCTTCTATACTAATCATCATTTTCCATATACGTTTCATCATCGATAGAATTGAAATTAATATACGTCAATAGAAAGATTCATTTCAAAACACAAGAGGCCATTGGTACTGAAAAGAAAAACCATCATCTGCATCCAGCGAAAAGTAAACCATAAGCATCATGCCGAAAGTGAAATATAGGCCAATGTGTGGCAGTGAAAAGTTCGTGGTAATCGGTCAATTGTTGGTCAACTTTGGTCAACTATGAGTGAGTGAGGTTGATATTGTGAGCCTAAGTTTTCACTATATCAATACTGAACAATTGAAGATGGACACAGTACGTATATAGTATACATACTATATGTATATTGCTGCTAGTCGGTGTTTTTCATCTTAACGTAAGCTAGCTAGTAATTTTCAAGATGGTTCGGGTTCCACGACTTGTGAACCTGACAGCCTTCTAACCGTTGTCTATATACCAAACAACCGCGAAGATAGCTCAACATGTCATATCGTCGTTGTTATTAAAGACAAATTGACTTTCCGCCTCTTAATGGCTTTCATCGATTTATTTGCTTTTGGATAGTCAAAGTTGATGCCTCTATCGCAGAGATAAGAGGTATAAAGCAAATTAATTGTCATGTACCGAGTGAGACTATTATGTTGACAGAAAAGAGACAATTTTCAGTTGACAAACTCGTAATAAATCAAAATGAAAGGGTTTTAAATTGATAGATGTCAGCTGGCAAGTGATATTTATCTTATTGGATTAGTTTGAGGAAAATTTCCAAATTTTTTTTGATTTGAAAGAATTTGAAATGATTTTTTTTTTTTTGTAAATCCCTCTTTTTTTATGCAACTTGGCAGAGCGTCACATCGTTTGTATGCAAAACGATGGGGGGTCAAAAAATTTGTTAAGTTTAAAAAAAACTTAATATTTATAGCGCAAAGAAGAACCAGAAATATAACATAATATAAAAACGATAATTTCGGACCCGGTCGTAATTTGAATACCCGTCACATTTGAATGAAACTTAAGCTACCGCAACCCTATGAAGTTGTATTCCGATTTCATGCATGTATTGAGGCTTAACCAGAAACACTCTTGGATGAAATTTGGTTGAGATTGGTTCAAAAAGAAAAAAGTCTTTCTTAGGAGAATCTAATTATCAGCGGTGGGTTTGTATAGCAGTCATACGACGTAGTGTTCTTATTCCATCCATTCTGACATCAGTGGCGGCTCGCCTATATGTGCACAAGTGCAATCGTAAGAGCACGTAAATCACTTCAAATCGAAAATGTGTATCTCAAATCGGACATCTAGCCCACATCACGCCCTTATTCTATTTATAGATATACCCAGATCTAGATATATGTACATATCACCCACTGAATCTATACCGACTGCTCACTGCACATACGACACGACACGACACTGCGACCAACAAACCTGCTATCACAATGGGTGCACCACAATCTGAGAAGAGGAGCACACGCTCAAATTTTGGATATCTTAGCGGTTTTCGGCGCAAGGGGGTAGTGCAAAATTTACACTAGAGCTTGTGCACAGCGCCTTGTAAATCGTATTGTATGAACGAAATTCTAAAAGAAGAGAGGTTGTGCCGCATGCTCACATACGTCTGTTCTGTTGAAATCGCGATGAATGAAATTGTAACGGTCAATTTCTTAAAAGCAAATTTCAAAAATATTCTAACAGAAAATAAGATTAAAATAAAAAACTCGGGATGACCTACATCAGATTTATGGAAATATTGTGGAATCCATGGATTTTATTGTATTTTCGTTCTGCCTAATGAGCTTATCCACAGGCCGATTTGGATTTCTACAGAATGAAAATTTAATAAAATCCATGGATTCTTTATGTGTGTGTGGCTTAGAAAACTCTTCTGTTTTCCCTGTTTGTTGTGCGGGAGTGAAAACAAAAATTCCAGCTGACGAAAGCCGGAAATAATCTGCTGAAGAATAATATGTAATATAAAAACAATAATTACTGTTTTTTGCCTTTTTTGTGGACTAGTTTTTTTTTTAATATAAACTTTGAACAATTTAATTACATCATATTCTTCCCGAAGTCAATAAATTTTTATATTTCCTTGTGAACCCCTAGCATTTTCCAGCACGAGCCGCCACTGTCTGACATATATACAGTGTATACTAAAAGAAACGTGTATACAAAATGTTAGCCCGATAGCTCCAAAACTGCTCATTGTATAGAAACAGAAGAACAGACAGCTAGACGGACACCGCTCAATTGATTTCTCTCACCACACTTATCAATAAATATATTTATACGTTTTTCAGTCGGAGTTGCTTCCTTTTGTGCGTTGCAAACTTACCCAAAAATCACAAAAACAGGACTCAAATTTATCTAAAAGCTTGACAATATAAAATTTCTGGCAGCATACAAAACTACAACATTTTCTCAAAGCTCCGGTCCGAATGCAAGGCCAGGCTCTCATGCAAATACAATCGTTACATGCGTGAGTTGGAATCAGCTATCCCACAGAACACTAAGTATTTCTGGAATTATATAAACTCGTTAAAATGAAGCGACTCGTTACCAAATAGGTATAATGCATCTGAATAATGCCCATAGTAATGATATGAATACTATTGCCAATATTTTTGCCTCCTATTTTTCAAGTGTTTACACCAACGACATAAATACGCATGTGCCCTCTGCACAATATAATAATGTAACTCTCTCTCTCTGGTTCCTGTTAACCCCTTGTGGGGCATAGGGCATCAAATACGCCTACTTTCCACCTCGTTCTGTTCTGTGCCATCGTCTTTAGGTCTGACCACTGTTTGTTTAATGAAGCAGCCTCGCTATTAACCGATCTTCTCCACGTGTTTCTTGGCCGTCCAACACGGCGTCTAGCATTGGCTCCCTGAGGGTTCCAATCTAGGGCCTGCTTTGCAATATTTGTTGGCCCTCTTCGGAGAGTATGACCTATCCATTGCCACTTTCGCCTTTTGACAGAAGTGCCTATCCAATCCAGGCCTGTGATACTCAGGAGATCATCATTAGAAATAATCTCCGGCCAGCGGATTTGTAGGATGCGCCGTAGGCACTGGTTTACGAAAGTTTGCAGCTTAGTTGTTATCTCGTTGGTCACCTTCCAAGTTGAACAGCCATAAAGAAGCACAGATATTACAATAGAATTGAAGATTCGGATTTTGGTGCGCCTGGAAATGTTGTTATTTTGCCAGAAAGGAGTCAAAGTGAAGAAGGCTGCCCTAGCCTTATTGATACGCGATTGTACATCAGCGTCCGCGCCGCCATCTGCTGTGACTATGCTTCCGAGGTAGCAGAATTCGTCAACTTTTTCGACTGCCTGGCCCGAAACACAAATTCCGCTTTGTCCACCAGGATGGGAGCTCAAGTACTTGGTCTTGGCAGCGTTTATCTTGAGCCCGGCATTACGGCTTTCGCATTGCAGAGCATCGGCCATTTGAGCTACATCCTCCTTTTTATTTGAAAGCAGACAAATATCGTCAGCATAGTCCAGGTGTTGCAGGTAATCAAACATTTTCCATCTGATACCTTTCCTCTGGTTTTGAAGCGCGCTCACCAGTACATCGTTAATGGCTATGAGGAAAAGAATAGGAGATAAAATGCAACCTATTCTCACTCCACTGTGCACCTCAAAAGGATCTGAAAGCTTACCCTTGTGCAAAACGTGACATTGGGCTCCCTGATAAGATTCCTTGATGATGGAAATTATTTTATCTGGTATGCCCTCCTACGAAGAGCTCTCCAAATATACTCCCGATCAACACTATCGAACGCCTTCTCGAAATCAATGAACATGAGGTGTAATGGGGATCTCCATTCGGCGGATTGCTCAATAATAATTCGGAGAGTGTTTATATGGTCGCTACATGAAAAACTCTCACGAAAGCCAGCCTGTTCATTGCTTAAAGTGCGATCAACTTCATCCTTGATCCGGTTCAAAATAATTTTAGCCATCAGCTTGGATACAGCTGGAAGTAGGCAAATACCGCGCCAATTATTACAATCCTTAAGGTTACCCTTCTTGGGAATTTTAATAATTACGCCCTTTTTCCATTCTACTGGAAGAGTTTCGGTTTCCCAACACTCTCTGATAAGGGGAAGCAGAATATCCGCTGTAGCATTCGAATCCGCTTTAAATAGTTCGACCGGAATTCCATCTATCCCCGGGGCCTTACCGGCGTCCATAGATTCGATAACCCGCTTTAATTCCGTCTTAGATGGTGGTCTGGAATTAATACTGGCTACTGGAGGGACGTCTTCTTCTGCCGATGAAGATGCACTTGCAGGCCCGAAACGGTTGTTAAGGATCTCAAAAAAGTGCTCTTTCCATCTCTGAAGCTGCTGTTCTTCAGTAACAAGCGGTAACCCTTCTTTATCTTTCACAGGATGGTCCGTTGTGAACGACTTGCCAATTAGTGGTTTAATTAGCTTAAATAGGGTACCGCTTTCACCACGGTAAGCCGCATCATTTGCCTCCTTCGCTAAAGCGTTGATGTAAGTATGCTTATCACGCCTCACACTTCTCTGCACGCCTTTTTTGTAGTGAACGGTATTCAGCACGAAGTTGATTTTTAGCTGAATCATCTGCAGCAGAGTTAATCTGTTCCTTAACTCTTTTGCGTGCTGACATAAGAGACCAAGTAGCATCACTGATAAATGGTCTCCTACCACGATCCAATCTTCCCACAGTCGCTTCGCCACATGAAATAAAAGAATCCTTTGCAAAATTCCATCTATCTTCAATTGTAGGATTCTGAAGAGATGTTGCTGCACAAGCTTTTTCGTGCAAGGCGGTCGGCGGCGGTGAATATAGAAAAATGTCAGTATATTGTTTTTAATATGACAAGATTAGTTTATGATGTCCCCTATAACATTAATAACACGGCTTTGCCCCGAGTTGAGTCAACCACAGACCTTGGAGTAAGATTTGATTCATTTTTAAATTTTAATAGTCATGTATGGGATATTGTAAATGAATCTAATTGAATGCTTGGTTTTCTTATTAGGAATACGGAAAAATTCTTAAATATAAACACCATGAAAATGTTGGACTTTTCTTTAGTTAGAAGTAAGCTGGAATATGCTTCAGTTATTTGGAATCCGCATTATAAATTTTACATTGATTTGATTGAAAAAAACCAAAACAAATTTTTTAACTATATTGCATCAAAGCCACCTTCCTCTGAGCTCATAAACAACCAATATATTAGTAATCTTTTGAAAAATATCTTCACTTGAAGCTAGAAGATCAAACGGATGCTATTTTTCTAGCAAACATAATAAACGGTAATTTGGATTTGCCTGAAATTCTATTTGATTTACCTTTTAGAATTCCAACCAGATTCACTAGATCAAATGACATATTTATCCTCTCTAAAAATAAAACCAATTATATTAGAAATTTAACCAATATATTTCGGGCAACAGCCCATCTTCAGGGTTTAGTTTTCTATAAAAACAATACAAAATTTAGGGCATATAAAACAAAATTACATAATAATAAATTAAATTACCAATTAATATTCAAAAAGTGGACAAATTACAGAAGTTGTGACAATGATGGAGGACAAAGAACTAATTACAATGTCAAATTTGCATATGTTATGTGTCAATTGATTATAAAAAATATCACAGGGTGTTGTTGTGTCAAGCAAATCAAAATATCACAGGTGTAATGATGGACTTTAACGTACATGTAACAAGAAATAAAAAAACGAACTAGAACTAGTCAACACTAATCTTAATTAAGTTATAATAAGAATTAGTAAAGTCCTTCTTATCCGTTTTAAAGTTGCATGCGTGATCTTCATATCTGATGATTTGATTTGTCTCATGAATTTGGAGTTTCGTTTTATTGGGATGTGATTTTAAAATTTTCGCATTGTCAAAGTCGAAGGAGTGTTTACTTGTAATGGCGTGTTTCGCTAGTGCTGATAGATTATTATTCAAAGATTTCTTGGAGTCATACTTATGTTGGGTACGCGTATAGCGTACCTAATTTTTGAATTGTTTCTCCAATGTAAGTCTTATCGCAATCCGAGCAATCAATTTTATATACAACTCCTGATTTTTCGCCTTTTGGTAACGGAGTCTTTAATTTTCCAAACATATTTGAATTTTTGTGATGAGGTCTCATAGAAACTTTCAACTCCGGGATAAAATATTCACAAGATCTAGAAATCGCTTCACTCAATTTGGGTACGTAAACCAGAGATGAGAATAGCTTAGGAGTGTTCTCATTTTGTAAGGCTTGAGAGCAATTATCAGTTGACAGGTACGCGTAGCTTCTCATATCAGTCATGTTCTTATTGTTTGAATATCTCACTTGGTTTATCATCTTTTTAATCGAAGTTTCCGGATAGTTATTACTCTTTAGTACGTCTTCAATCCTACTAAGATATTCAAACAATACACTCAGAGAAAAAAACGCACATTCGTATTAAAAGCTCCACATTTAAATTGAACGCAGTATTCGTTTGAAAAATATCGTTTGATTTGAACGAGTTCTCATTTACGCTAAGAGAATTTCTTTTAAAACAAAAGAGCAGCTAAACCGCAAACGACGGTCGTTTAAATCAAAAGATTCCGCATTACATAGTAATGTGGATACATTCCTTTACGTAACAAATACGCATACCTAAAGGACGCGATGCCAAAATATCATTTGTTTCAACGTAGAGCACAACAGGTAGTTAATACTTCTGGCCGGTCCGATGGGTCTCACGTGTTCATATTCGTTCCAAACAAATGTGTATAGTGTCTAACAACGCACGCGTATTAGAATCTTCGTCGATGTTAAGAGTGTTTTCGAGAATGTACTTTTGCATTCATCTGGAGGAATGGACGCTTGCACACGTGCAATTTAAGTTTAGCGGGTGTTAAAATAAAAGTGTATTGTATTAATCGTATTAATATTAGACCTAAATAAAAAATAAAGTGTTTTTCTGAAGTTTTCATAAGTTTTATTCTTTATTCATTTGTCAACACAGGTAACAGTAAGTATCTAATCGAATGGAGAATGGACAATCAAACGGAATGTATTATTTTATTTCAGCAGAGTTTGCCTTTAATTCCATGTAAAACTCAATTATTTTGAATGGGGCAATTTCTATGAAATGAAAACGGGATGCGTTACTTTCGAAATACATACCGTTTCATTAAAAAGAATGCTTCGTTTAGTTAAAATAACAAAAATGTTCAATATAAAAACGAAGACGTTTGATACAATTGCCTTTCATTTATTTAAAATGTTTTACCCGTTTACAATAAAAGAATAAGTGTTTATTTCAATGAAAAATACGTTTAAATCGACTGGCTCCTTCTTTCCAGGTAAACGTAAATTCTTTTGATTCAAACGCTTTTTTACAACTCATTATGCTTTTGAAAGAAACGCCACTCGTTAGAATTAAACGCATTTGCGTGTGGAGCCAAATCAAAAGCGGAAATCGTTTGAATTAAATATATTTCGTTCAATATTAGTGAATATTTCTCTGAGTGTAAGAACATGACTGATATGAGAAGCTACGCGTACCTGTCAACTGATAATTGCTCTCAAGCCTTACAAAATGAGAACACTCCTAAGCTATTCTCATCTCTGGTTTACGTACCCAAATTGATGGCCCCTTTTTTAGAAATACATAATCGATTACTATAATCACCACCGCCAGGGTCGGATATGCCATCTGTGGCGCCCCAGGGACTGATTGCGGCCCTCTGTCACTAGTTAGTTAACCCTTGAATTGGACCAGTCGCATTCACATAGAAGGCCTAACGTATAGAAACCATTTCCACTAGGCGAAAAATCCAGTATTACCACAATATTTTGTGTAAACTCATTTCCTTCCCAACCGGGTTAAGATGAAAAAACGATAAGGTGGGGTTTCGGCTATTGTGCAAAGAGACCAAGTTATTTTCAAAAAGAGCTGTTTTCTAGAAGGTGAAGAGTAAGGTCCTATTTCGCTGGACATGCAATAACGAACCACAATATCGCCAAGTGCTTAAATTTTGGCTTATGTAGAGTGACCAGGCGTTCCCTTTAGGGGGACATGTCCAGCTCTTTCACTCAGTATATTGCTCTACATGTCAAATTCGTAACCCTACAGCTCCCCAATAAATCATTAAATATGGAAATAGTGAATTTATTGTGAATTGGGTCTAATGCGCTCTTAGCCTTTGCCTAGTTTCATGATTTTGTGACTAATTTGAATTACAAAATATATAAGGCCCAATTTCGTAGAAAAATATTTTTTATCCGGTCGAAAAAAAAATTGATAATTTAACTTAAAGAAAGTAGAATCTCATCCTTTAAACCTGGTAATTTCTAGGTGTGTTTTTTTGTAAATAAGCAGGAAAAACATTCGGCATCTTACCTCCTTAGGCATAATACATGTGCCCCTATTTTAGACCATGGTTTTCTGGTCACCCTGGCCTTATGACTATGTACACGTACTTTTTTTTGGTCGTAGATAATAACGGTATTATGTCTCACGAATTTTGACTGGTAATTGAAATTCCATTCCATTCGTGTAAGCGTTCAAGATAGTGTTCCTTAATACCGTCAGATTTTTTGAATTGCCAGATGAGATATCTGCAGCAGCACCGTTAAATATAAGAGATCCTATATGTTTTCGTCACTATTATCTACCAAAGCCAATGCTGAATTGACAGGCTGACACCTGGTAGAACTTAAAAGTTTGATTCATTTTTGTAGCCACTCATTTTTAAAGAATTTGTAAATCAAGGATCAATCGATAAATCCTCGGATTTTAAAATAAGTGAATCCTCGGATTTCAAAATAAGTGAAATATAACTTGTAGAGAGTAGAGGTCAATATAGCGGTAAAATTTGCAAATTTGTCACCAAAGCGACCGTTTTTGTATAGTTTAATTTATTGCCTGCCTCTTGAGATCTCAAAATACGTATTTCACATGCCGCCCTTTAAAAATTTGCCACCCGGGCAGTTGCCAGGTTGCCCATATGGAAAATCCGGCCCTGACTACAGCTTTAATCCGATATTTTCGTACTTTTTAAATGATCATTTTCGAAACTGCAGTTTAACAGGACGATGTAGAGCGTATCGGAGTGCACATTTTGATGAAAATGTTTGAGCCCTAGCTATAACCGTTATGGAGTTACAGCCGTTTAAAGAAGTAACAAAACGCGCAAAGATTGACCCCTGAAGCTGATCCAAATTTCCAAAATAGTGGTTCCGAGAGCCGACGTAGAGCGTATCGGGGCGCACTGAATTCGATTTTTGTTTATTATTGTAATTAATTCTTCATTTTAATCTGAATAAGAAACGCGTGACCAACCATGGTGATTTTCGAAAACATGCCTGAAGCAAAACACATCAAGACCAAATAAGGTTTTCATTAAATCGAATTATTTTAGTCCCGGGGTCTCGAATAGGCCGAGACTGGGAAACTAAAAACTGCGCAGTGCCGCTACCTCAATCTCAAAGACCAAAATTCAGATGCTAAAAAAATAGTATAGGCGGTTTAAGGCCGCCCACACACGATGCGTCCGAATCTATTTTTTGGTTTCTTCGTTCTGTCAAATTGATACATTTTCTTCGATTTTGACGGAACCAAAATCCAAAAAGAAATGGATTCGGATTGACCGTGTTTTACGGCATATAACGTGAAATTAGATATAATCAGGAGTAAAAGTCTAAACACGCTCAAAGGGCCACTTATCGTTAAAAGGTATCAAAGGTCAATAGTACATCCTTGAAATATAGTTTTAACATTTTAGATAACTTTTATAAAAATATTTTTGGGACCGACAATTTTAATTGGCGATAAATCTTAATTGTTGTTCTCGATTTGAATTATACAGGCTATTGCATAAGTCAACGTCAAGCCAAAAAAGGATGATGGCGCACATAATGCCCGCTACGAAAAAATATCAAAAAACTGTTTAAAGTTATACGCAATGAAATGAAAGTCGAAAAAATGCACGGCTTGTTTTAATTGATGACGTACTGTAACTGTAAGTATTCAGATTTCTCAAATTTTATTTTTTCGATTTTGTAAAAAAAAATATACCTGTCACAGGAGCGAGTGATAAACATAGGTGATGGTTTCCTGGTCCAACAGGAATAGACCACACGCATAAAGGGCAGTAGTAAATTATTTTGAAATGTAACACAACTTCGGCAGCAAGGTTTGTTTCTTTTTTATTAAAAAAAATAAATTATCGAAATTTTGATCATGGATTCTTGTAAATTTTAACTATATTCAATTAAATAAGAACTATTTAAAAAAAAATGTCGTGCTCTGTGGCCGTGATCGTTCGGTCGCCACTCTGTGAAATAAACACTCATAGAGAAACGAGTTTCCAAACTCGGCACGACTCGTCGCAAGTTTATTATTCAGAAGAAGATGATAAGAAATATGCTTATGGTAGAATAATAAACTAACTATGCGACTAGGAAGTGGTATGGCTGACAACCATATCACACTCCGAATTCAGTTGTCTTTGTAACGTTGATGACTACACACGGTAGTCATCAACGCACCATGCTCCACTAGGAGTTACGGTAATGAAGAGAGAGATTTAAAAAAAATATTACTTTTCGTTTGACTTGACCCCTCTCGCTTTCATTCCTATGAGCATTTCAGTAGTTTAATTATTCGTAGAATAGAATCGCTAGAATCGCCCCATCCACATTGTTCGTGCGATATAATACGATGAAACAAAAATTTACTGGCTTGAATCTTTTGTTTTGGTGACTTAATAGTAACATTTTCATCATATTTGAGGCGCAGTGACTACATCTTTGATCTTTTGTTGATGTAAGAAAGTTTGGCAGTAGTCACAAATCTAAAAATTGAGCTATTGGAATAGATGGAAGACTCTTTGTCTATGAAGCTGCGTAGAAAGGACAGCAAATGTGTGCCTGGAAGCACGTTTTTATCCAGAAGAATCACAATCCACGGGAAGTCTCCAACTTTACGCGCTACTTGTGGAAATCAACAGAGTAACATCGATGAAAATAAAAAACAATCGAGAAAATGGATAATGAACGAACAATGTGTACCTTCCATGTGTTACCGCTTTTTTTTCTTATGTAATATTTGTAAGCTTGACGGTTGTATACGCGTAACATGCCTTATATTGAATAGCACACTTACTCGTATACATATTCGCTATGAGCTCTGACTTGCATCTTATGAAAATTACATTGGCGACAAATTCACCGAGTCATTGAAACTGGATGGTTGCCAGTAAATTTCCACGTAACTCAGTTACATGGAAGCAGCAAATTGAATAACTACTATGTTATACGAGTATATGAAGAAGAAAATTCCTAATAAACGCACCTGGGTGTCCGTCAGGACCAAATCATTTATCAGAATGAACATGAAAAGTCTTCAGTGACATACATACATACATATATGTAAAAAAATTTAGCACGAAGTATTAGTTTTCAATGATAGTTTGATTTAGAATTCTCTTATTGCATTTTGATTTGTTTAGTTGACAGGATATAGCCCCTTAGCAGTGTTATACTGCAACGGTTGTAGCTTATGGAATGTTACGTTTTAAAAATGAAAACGTAAACCACTATGAGCTTTAAAATTAAGAAAAAAATATAAAGTTGGTTGTGAAAACAATTACTTTGAAAGACGACTTTCTTAAAATAAAATTTAGTTATAATAATGAAAATAATCAACGGACTATTAATCAAATGCAGTTTTTATCATCTGATTCCGATTCATTGTTGACAAGTTCATAATTTTTCACCAATGAAAAACCACTTAATGCTTCGATGGCAATTTTTATTATAGGTCCCCAGAGTGTGCTACCTACGTAACAAAATTACGTATGAACATAGATCGATGCATACGATTTATCTATGAACTTGAACAGAAGAAGCGCACGTACCTATGGATATTACTTTCAAGGTATGCACTTTTGACGTTAAGGTTCGAAAGGCTCGTTATAGACGCTCGATAATCTTTCAGGCAGCCGACTCGTTCATTCGGTATACTCGTATACTATCATCGTAGAATTGCTAGGAATTTCTTTGCACGTAATTGGCCTACTATACCTATTGCATATTGCTGCTGCCTACAATTGCATGCCTGCCGCCATACGCCGCCGCCTATGAAAAGCAATCGCGAGTATATTTGCTACAAGAAGTACACAAGAATTGAAAGAGAATTTGATTTGACTTCACTTTTATTTTACTTCTTAGCAGACTCGTACACTGAATGCTACCGAGTCAAAACCTAGTACAAAGCTTTAGCGACAGCTACTTGAAATTCCCCGGTGAATATCTTCCTGATAGTAAGTAGATGCCTTTTTGAAGAAGTGAGTGTAAGATGCATTTGAAATTGGAATTGTTTGTTTTTTTTTTTTAGTATGGAATTATTTAGATTGTCACCGAGATGTGTCCGACGAATAAAAAATGACTGTTGGGTGTAAAATTTATTGCTATTGCGACTTGGGTTGGCTGTTTTGAAAGTAGATAGTGATTTGGAATTTCCCAGATTTTATTTTATTGAGTTTTTTATTTATTTTGAGGACTAAATCGACTAAAATTGGTTCGGTATAATTTTGTGTGTGGTTTACTGAGGACCATTTACTCGTACATTTTTCAATCATAATTTAACTACACTAATTCACCATCCCACCTAAAGCATGCTTTAAAAATGTACGAGTAAATGACCCTGAGAGTGCTACTATGCGTCTGACCAATTTATTTTATTTCCTCCCGAATTTGAGATTATATTTCATTGGACTTTATGGAGTGTTGTGTGATTATTATTAGGATTAATTCAAAAAGCGACGGATACAACTAGCTAATAAGCGTTACTTTGCGGTCCTCCAAATTATGAATTCGAAGCTGGTGCACAGGAACACGAAGCTCCACGTGTATAAAACCATCATACGACCTGTGCTATGCTATGGCTCCGAGGCATGGACCCTAACCCAAAACTCTGAACACCTGTTGGACACATTCGAGCGAAAGGTTCTCCGAAGAATCTTCGGGGCCGTTCGTGAACGAGGTGAATGGCGCATCCGATACAACCTTGAGTTGTATCAGCTGTATGATGAGCTACAGGTGTCGAAGATCGTGAAATTGCAGCGATTGCAATGGGCGGGTCATGTACAAAGGATGAACGACGATCGCATGCCCAAAAAGGTGATGAACGCGCAACGAGTGGACGGAGCCAGATTGCGTGGACGACCGAGAGCCCGATGGGAGCATTCTGTATGTGAGGACGCCCACCAGATGCTAGGCTTTCGGAATTGGAGGACAAGGTCGCGTGACCGCGACAATTGGAGGTTTTCAATCCAGGCGGCCAAGGCCCGACGTCGGGCTATCGTGCCATAAAGAAGAAGAATTCAAAAACATCCTTAAGTGTCTTCCGAATATCCACTTTCAAGTCATTCCTTTGGCGTCTAAGCGTTCTATCGATAACAAATCAATTCCGAAACAACATCTACTTTTTTCTTGCATAAACTACTCGTTAGTCCAATATATACCATTGTAATCCAACCGTCTGATAAGGATCTAAGCCAAAGTTCATTCTATCGACGACACAAAGCCTTCCATCCGCACTAATCGATCCCATTAAGACCTAATAACAAGCAGTGAAAGTTGCCCCGATCAACCAATATATATCTCCCCCGAGTGAAAACGAATGTTTCCTATACAAAGTGACCAAGTGACATATCCCTAATTGGACCCGGCTTCGTATGCCACAGGCTCAATCCGTATAAAGCATCGCTATAAAATTTAGTTCACTCACGAAATTTGATTGACGTGACACATCTGATATTGCGGCAAGTATAGGTATATGAGGAGCCGTTTCTAAACCGACTCCATCCATATACCATTTCTATATCTGCAAACGTGATCTATTTGAGCTCTGCAAAACTGTGCGCGATCTTCGGTTGCCTTCAAGGTGAATTTTAGATTTCCGGTATTGGCACAGGTTTTACAATGCGCGCCGGCCATACTATGGTCCATACAGTAGTGGAATTACTATAATGGATTTCACATATGGTCGTGCATTACTTGCTGACAGCCGGCAAAATCTGATTACTATTGCAGATATAGAAAAAGAGATGTGGGCATGCGAATAGTAGTATAGGTACAAAAGCGAATCATATGCCCCACTTTAGGATCTCAGTACTTTTATTTCTTATATCGATTGGAAGATAGATCGATCGATAATCTTTTGTTCCTTTGGTTCGATTTGGGACCACGATTGACCCAGAAAACGGTGCGGAATGCAATATAAAACTGCATATTAAAGTAGCACATTTCTGAGTAATTTCGGACACGATTATGAGAGAGAGAGTGCTGATAATAGATACATAAATAGATTAAGACAATTATGCACATTGGAGGAATAAGAGGAAATCCTTGATGCCAATATGCAATTTTGAAATTCATTTGAAATATGTAACTAATAGGGTAACAAAAATAAATCCGCGTGATAACCTTTTTATACATACATATAAATTTTATTAAGTTTCAATATACAAGATAATTGTATTTGTATATATAAACCATTAGAAAATGTCTTCTCAAAACGAAAGAATTAAGCCAGTAACTTTTTAGCGGAACACCTGATTCATGAATTAACAAAAACGCCCATTGAAACAGCAAATTACAACGAAATTTGAAGCAGAAATCGTTGTAATTATTATACATTTTACTTAAAAATGTGGAAGGCATATTAGCTTTATGCCAGCGCGCCAGACTGATCAGGGTCTGTCGAACCGCGTGGTATAAAAGATCAAAGATAACATTTGAAAATCTACTGATACTTAACTTGTCTATTTTTACATAAATAATAATCTACTTCAGTCTGGTTTAATTACATGTAATCATCAAAATCAACTTTACCATTATTTTTTTGTAATGTATCCGTCTTTCCAATAAAATGCGTGATTTGTTCCACACTATTTTTTTTAAATTTGTTAATGTATAATTAGGTGTTGTAAAAATTAAGTTCATTTTTAGTATAGTGACTTTAGCTCTAGACCCAAACATCCAAAAAAAGAGCTGACTTTTGATGCCAAATTGTTTTGTGGCCTGACCGCATTACGCAGTAAAAAATTAGACTTTTTCCGTGTCACATTTGGTGAGGGGGAGGGGGTGGCAAGAGGTGAAATTATGATTTTTTGCCAATATCTTGTTAACTGTAATATTTACAGCAAAATGCTCTGAGGACGATTTAAACTACACAAAATTTCCTTTCTAATGATATATTATATCATATACCTTTTCTTGGCAGATTATATACTAGACCTAAAAACATTCGGTGTAATTGCGATTTTTTGATAGTTACATTTGGCGCTCAAGCTCCTGAAGTAATTTATTTGGAGCCATGATAATTGGGATAACTATTCCTAATAATATATAGCTGTCCCACACGGAGACTCAGGCTGCCCCGTCAAAGCATCCCCCTGTATCCCCTATTAACATTTAAAAAAAAAGACATGCCTGTAACTTATCGCCGAATCACAGCAGGCGGGAAAAATTTTGGTAAACGTTAAGACTAAGTCCCATTAGACCCTCCACCAAATATTACTTCGATCAGATTAAAACAAAGGGTACCTCCCATACAAATTATTCAAATTCAATGAGTCCGGCAACACCTCAACCGTGTCGCTCCGCTAAAAAATTGCGGATATACTCGTATCAAACGATTTCCGAAGTAGTAGCTGATTATGAAAATGCTGAGACCAACATCCAGGATAAATGTTCGCAAAAACGTAGTCACATTTATCTAAGTTACACTGTATTTGACCCAATGACAACTAAATATTCCATACATACAAAATGGAATTTACCGCCACTTCCTTTGAGACTTTCTTCAGCGTAAGATAGATTAAACAAACAAACAAAAATCCGTTATGTGTCCTATCTTCTGTATAAAACGAAGCAGTTTATCGTCAGGATAATCCTAAGAGTTTTTCCTATACTGGAAGTGACGTTATCAAGTGTTCCATGGTAGCCTACACTACTACAAATTTTCGACAGAGTTGCTCAATAGTGTTAAGCAGTGTTGTTTCTGTATTTAACAGTTGATGTACCCACCTCTAATACAGTTAAAACTTCTCTGGATAATTATGGCTCCATTACACTACGTCATATCATCATATTTCTATATATCCTTAAGCCGGTTCGATTTCATTTAGTACACGTATACAAATTTAAAGCGTATGAATCGAGTAGGTTTAATCCCTTACTGTACAAAATAGAAAAATAACAATAAAAAGAAGAGGAGTGCACTTCGGGGCATGAAATATAGTTTACGACCGATTACCATACCTAGAAAGGATATATACAAAATTGCATAAAAATCAGTCCAGCCGTTTCGAAAAAATCATATCCTTAAGCCGGTTCGATTTCATTTAGTACACGTATAAAAATTTAAAGCGTATGAATCGAGTAGGTTTAATCACTTACTCTCACACAAAATGGAATTTCGATATTTACCACCACTTCCTTTGATATTTAAAAAAAATTTTGGTCCATAAACCTTCTCCAATGTAAGACGGATAAAACAAAAAAAGAATCATCCAAATCGGTCCAGGGGTATAGAAGTTTACTGGCAACAGACACAAATACACGTCCATTTTTATATACAGGGTGTCCCGCAACTGGTTAGCCATAGACCAATTGTAGACTCTACAGGATGTTTTAGGAAAAATGTCGCCAAAATTATTTCTCTATCTTTTACCGTTAAGGAGTAATTGCCTTTTTTGTGATTCTTGTAAAAAAACACGACTTTTTGCGAAAAACTCCTATTTTCTAGCTTCCACTTTAGCCAAATCAATGTTTTTCATATTCTTCTGAAAGTACACAAAATTTCCAATAAAAGGACATATCGAACGTTTCGAACGGCTTCGTATCTTCCGAGATACGACGTTTTGAATTTTGCAGAAATGTCAATTTCAACTTTTAATGTCAAAATTAAACCCGAATTTCGTAACGATACATTAAAGTGGCAAATCTGCAAAGTTTACAAAAATTGGCCCAATTCCTAAGCTTTCGAACGGCATATAAGAATAAAACACAGAATCATCGAGTTTGTGAATAATATGTGTAAAAGGGGAAAAAACATAGTCCGTAAGTGGAAGAAATCTTGCTTTTACGTGGAAATAGTCCAGTCATATAAGCATTTCCAATAGAAAAAAATACAGTAAGGCTATTTTTTTCTTGGTCTTGAATCAGTGGGGTCCAAGGAGTCTAAAACTCATTTTGTTAAAATAAATTTGATCGGAAAGATCTCAAAAGGGACAAAAAAGGAGACTATTTAATCCTTGACTGGGGGTAGGCATGCGGGGTATCCTATCAAAGGGGACATCAAGTACATTACATATCCGGTCTTTGATTCCTATTTCAAGAACCCTCAACGGAATAAATCGCGTTTGAATGGAAAAATTTTGTGTTTCCCGTAACTTATCATCTGTATCTTTCCAAAGCCATAACTACGCGAATAATTCAAGTTGCCACTTCCTTCCTCATTTTTTAGAATCTGAGATTCTATCATTAACTTTGCTAAGGAAAAATTGGATCGGAAAACTCTGAAAGGACACTAATTGATACCTGACAAATTAAAATGTTTATCCTTTAGACGATGAAAATGAAAAATACTCTCACAATATTAATATGTACACAGCGAACCTTCGTACAAATAATTCAACACAAAAAACAAATTTGTTTATACTTACCGTTATAATTAGTAAGCATCTACAACAGTAGCGAAAAGTATTTTTCCATAATGCATAACAACCAAGTCTATGCTTGATGTAAAAATTTTACTTCCTTTTCAAGATTGAAGTCGGTTTGGTACATTTGCAGACTATGGTTTTTTTCATTTATACGTATTATTCAGAAACTGGATGACTCTGTGCTTTATTCTTATATGCCGGTCGAAAGCTAAGATACTACGCCAACTTTTGTCAACTTTGGAGATTTGCCACTACAATGTGCCGTTACGAAATTCGGGTTTAATTTTTACATTAAAAATTGAAATTGACATTTCTGCAAAATTGAAAACGTCGTATCTCGGAAGATACGAAGCCGTTCGAAACGTTCGATATGTCCTTTTATTTGAAATTTTGTGTACTTTCAGAAGAATATGAAAAACATTGATTTGGCTAAAGTGGAAGCTAGAAAATAGGAGTTTTTCGAAAAAAAGTCGTGTTTTTTGACAAAAATCACAAAAAAGGCAATTACTCCTTAACGGTAAAAGCTAGAGAAATAATTTTGGCGACATTTTTCCTAAAACATCCTGTAGAGTCTACCATTGGTCTATGGCTAACCAGTTGCGGGACACCCTGTATATGTATAGATATTATATAGATTATGGACCCTTTCAAATTAGTGTGTCTTTATTCATAAAATTATCAGTTCTTTTATACAATTAAATTGCTTACATCTATAAAAAATATGCAAACGCGCCAACAGAACAATGTACTCAATTGAACTCGTATAATACACATATTGCAATTATGCAATAATGCATAATTTGCAATATGCGAATTATTCTTTCTTTTATGAGACATTGCCCTGCAGTGCGATGCACTTACAATATTATGTACAATGTTTGGATAATACATGGATTAATGCTGAACAATATCGGATAATGATAATAATAGATTCTTTTTTAAAAACAACTAAATTCCACACTATTGACCTGTATTCATTCTATAAAAAAAATCGTTTAACTGAATTGCTTAAACTTATTTCTAAAAAATAACTCTTGATAGTCTTGTTAATGTAATATATTAATTACACTTAATGAAAGACCACAACTAATTTAAATGCAAGAGAAACTCCCATTTACCCACAATTTTACGTGCCGCCGAGATAATGTTATTAGTTGGGCAGGTTGTTTGAAGGTACTGAAAAAAGTCGTTAACTCTCAATTGTAATTAAACATAAGAAGCGAACTTATAGTCTATAAAAGATGAGCATAGCTAAGCATACATGTACAGGTACACAACCATATTTGTTTTGTGATAAGACCTACGAAATTGCCGCAGGGGGACCATCATGCTGCGCTATCACTTAAAATGCCATCAATCCAGAAATGGTAATGATGGCCTCGCTACATTTTATACTCGTACAGTATGCCCGGTCTAGAGAGACTTTAATGCGATTTATTGTCCATGTGAGGAATCTCAGCGAAAAATGATTTCACTTCGCATTATATGCGAACACATATTTGCCATTGCCTGCGACACAACTCTACATATGACAACAGATGGTATACACTTATCAATCATATCTATCAGTGGATAAGAAGGCGCGAGCATAACATACTTATGTATGTATATCTATTTACAAGTAGTGTCTTCAGCGGATTTTATTAGAATTCCAAAAGAATTATTATTAAGTGGACAGCAATTACTGCTTTCACTCGTTTACACGGGAAAAATTCCATACGAGTTTTGTGTGTATGCACGACTATCATCATCCTTCTCATCATCATTATCATCAAGATCATTGGCGATTCAGTGAAAATCTGGTATAGGTATGTATGTTGATGATGCGCTCTATGGTGAGGTGAGGTGCTTCTTCTTCTTCTTCATGTCAAGTCATGTATATTACCAAGTATGATTGTAATAAGTGCATAATGTGGTTACCAAGACCCAAGACGCGCAATAATATTTTGAGAGAAAAGTCTACAACTTTCCGTTCCATTTTATAATTAACTTGTAATCATGTTGATTAGTTTTACAGAGCAAGGATATCCGCATACTAATGTGTTAGCCACAATAGAGTTAAAAAGTGGTAGATGTGGTTGATGTGGTCAGTTGATAGTTTAAACGACGTAAGCTAACATTTAAGTACATACATATATAATTTAAATTGATCTTTATAAGAATTCGTTATTATGGGAATAACGTGTTTGACTTGTAGCCAAAAAGGCCATTTAGTACTAAAGTGCAATTGTCAATCGGTTGAAGGAGAAGGATCATTTTTCGAAAGGCTAACGGCTGGAATTGTTTGAGTGGATACAGTGGCGCCGGAACGAATTTTTTATTGAGGGGGCAAGGTTACAACCATATATCTTTGCTCTGGCACTTTAATGTCCTATGAAACGATACCAATTATTTTGTATTACCATAAGTAATTATGAAACATTTTAGAGAACAACAGAAGAACCCACCTTGATTAGTCTCCAAAATGAGAACAAGCCTTAAATTTCATTTGTTATACCCATTATAATTCCAAAGTGTTGAAGATTAACAACTTATAGTTTTACATATAATATTAAACATTACACGATTTTTTTCAAAGGTTGTTTTCTGGTTTCCTCGGTACACGATTCTTTCATGATTTTTGGCAGATCTAAATTTCCTGTTCCCTGTGAACATTCAGAATAATTATATGTATATAGGGGAGACCGGGGCTGGTTCTAACAGGGGCAGGTATTAACAGGCTGATAGACGCTAAACTATCAGGCTGAGAGACAATCAAATCATGAATGTCCAGTTTGTACACAATGCTAAACGTGTCGAGACTCGTCAATTTAGTCTGCGCCGTCGCAGTAACGAGTTGTGTGTGGTGTGCCCATATGAACAGGTAAACGATCTTTTTTGTGTTTTTATTTTCTTGATTTGCAATCTTAATATAAATTTCAAAGATGTGAAACTTTAATTTATATAAAAAGTGTTTATTCAGCTATAGATGCACTCTAATTTTTGGCTGCTAAATTACGTACTTATTATAGTGCAATGCGATTTCTAAAAAATTGTGCCCTTGGGGTTAGTTTTAACAGAACACACGGGGTAAGTTCTAACATGTTAACACTTACCCCAATCGCCAGTTAAGTTCCTGTGTTAGGATATTAAGGCTAGAGTTCCATTTTTTTTAATTACCTGTGATTTTTTTCAAAGAAGATGTTTATTTGATTTATTGAGTTTAAGAAAACTGCTTTAAAGGCTAAAGTTTTGTTATTTAATTATCTGTAGCATTAAAATATCACTAAGGCCCGTATTTATGAACATTCCTTAACTCAAGGAGAACTTGGGTTAAGGATGCCGAAATTCAATAAATTAAATGTCAATTACCATATTTTTTCATAGAAATCACTTATATTCACGAGTCAATGCATCCTCGATTTAAGGAGAAACTCAAGGAGACCCTAAAATTTTCTATAGTCAACCTCACTTGAAGTCAAGGTAGCTTCCTTGAAATATAATATTTCAAGTCTATTGAAAACTTAAGGTCTCCTTGAGTTTCGCCTTAAATCAAGGATGCATTGACTCCTGAATATAAATGATTTCTATGAAAAAGTAAGGGAAATGACATTTAATTTATTGAATTTCGGCATCCTTGACTCAAGGTCTCCTTGAGTTAGGGAATGTTAATAAATACGGGCCTCAGTACTGAATATGATGATACTGATCGTTGTATTAAATTAATATGAGACTGAAAAAAAATACAGGTTGATTTTGTAGATTAACTGGTATTTAATTATTTGCAAAAAGTTCAAATTCGACGATTACCCTTCCTGTTAAAACTTACCCCAGGGCTGTTAGAACCAACCCCAGGCTGGGGTAAGTTTTAACTTGTGAGTTTCTTAGGAAAAAAACCTTATTATTCTGAATATAATACGTTTACAATAATTTTGATAATTTATATTTAAAGTCCTATTAATTACGAATTATATGGCAGAAAGTCATGTCTCTAACGCAAAAGGTTGGGTAGCTAAGAAGTTTTGTTTAAAATTTGTTAGAACCAGCCCCAGTCTCCCCTAGTGATGCCCAGACCAACGCGTCATGAATTTTCCGTCGCGAATCCGCGCCGGAAAATTCGCGGCACATTTTTTGGTGCCCACACCGGCGCGGCGCGAATAATTCGCTGGGTACTGTCACTCACAGCTGATATCATGTTGTTTCCTTAGAAAAGGTATTAGATATATGTAAGGAAGGGACTTAGGCATGATAAAGAATAACTGCAAGAACTGGCCAAATACAATTATTTTGATATTTACAATCATGCTGCAATTTACGTGCACTATATCCAAATGTCGCGGCATCTTTACTTATTATGTAAAAGCGTAAGCGGAATAAATCAACGTGAAATTCGACATTTTACCTCTCCATATCTATACTTCTTCAAAGGATAAAATCATTGACATGCGCAAATTGATGGAAATATGCAGTGCAGTACAACCTTGTTATACAGTACCCAAAAAAAAGTTGCGGCAGTGTTCGATTTGATTGTTTGAATTGACTATCGCGTACCCGAAAACTCTTACGTCTTATCTTGTGCCCGTCGAATGGTTACTCTTATCGTATAGAGAAGACACAAAGCTTGAACATTGTTTTGTGGCTGTTTTTAATTGAATATATATGTAACTGTTTACTTAGCATTGTTACGCAAAATGCGTATTTACATACAAACTTGAATATTCTATTGAATTTAATGTTTGCTTTGCATAGTTACGCCGTATTTTGCTTGGTTACGCCATCGTATGAAATTGCATAATGACTTACGATGACGTAACCAAACAAAATATGGCGAAAATATGCAAAGTAAACATTCAATTCAATAGAATATCCAAGCTTGTATGTAACTACTTTGGGATAAACGCAAGCACCGAACCACCATGATCCTCATTTCCTATCGTACACTATTCATGAATGAAACAATTGACCTTGTATTCTTCCGGAAATCCGTCGATATCTCTGCAATCCTTTGGTGTTGCAAAACGACCGAGGTGGCGCTGGACTCACCATAAAATTGCCGAAAGGGTCATCGGATCCTCTTGTCTTTCCGGTCAGTGCACAGGGTGGTCAGAGATAATCGTAAACCTGGATGTTGGCCACAGCAATTTCACAATCAGCTTCGTACTACTTCTATAATCCGTCGATATCTTTGGAATCCTTGAGTTCAGCGAAACGATCAAGGTTTCGCTAGACTCGCAACAAAATTCTATAAGTTGGCGTCGGCGCATCTTTCCTACGCAGCTCACAAGGGGATAACCGAGATAAGTACAGTAATTCACAAAATGTATGCTTTTATTAGTTGTCAACCTAGATGTCGGTTATAGCAATTTCACGATCAACTTCGTACTATGAACTTTGGAAAATCGTCGATATCTCTGCAATTCTTCGGCCGAGCGATACGATCTGGGTGTCACCGGACTTGCCACAATAGGGCAATTTATTTGTGTAACAACGAGAAAAAACCTTCCCTCCTTGGAATTCATGTTTCCAAAAATGTTTCTTCTTTTACTCATCCACTGATAGAACAAATCAACCAAAATTAAAGTTTTGCTCGTAGGCAATTTTCGGGTCATTTTGTATGGAAGGTACCCTTTGTTTAAATCAGATCGAAGTAATATTTGGTGGAGGGTCTAATGGGACTTAGCCTTAACGTTTACCAAAATTTGTTCCGCCTGCTGTGATTCGGCGATAAGTTACAGGCATATCTTTTTTTAATGTTAATAGGGGATATAGGAGAATGCTTTGTCGGGGCAGCCTGAGTCTCCGTGTGGGACAGCTATGTATTGTTAGAAGTAGTTATCCCAATTACCATGGCTCCAATTAAATTACTTCAGGAGCTAGAGCGCTAAATGTAACTATCAAAAAATCGAAACTACACCGATTGTTTTTAGGTCTAGTATATAACCTGCCAAGAGAAGGTATATGATATACTATTATATCATTAGAAAGGAAATTTTGTGTAGTTTAAATCGTCTACAGAACATTTTGCTGTAAATATTACAGTTAACAAGATATTGGCGAAAAATCATAATTTCACCCCTTTGCCACCCCCTACCCCCCAAATGTGACGCGCAAAAAAGTCTAACTTTTTACTGCGTAATGCGGTCAGGCCATAGAACAATTTGGCATCAAAAGTCAGTCTTTTTTTTTATGTTTGGGTTTCATCATTTTTTCAGCTAAAATCACTATATGTACTACATGTAGTACTAACTGCCCCCTTTAGTCAAAATATGGCTCCCCCCCTATTCCGGAGCCATTGAGTGGATATAATTCACTAAATATTCGAGTTTTCTAAAATTCGATCGAATTCGTTGAACATCTTAAGCCTTTTTTCATTTATTCTTAATTATATCTACGCCCTTCGCATATTCTGAATTTCCGAACCGATCACAATTTATTGCTTATTGAAATATTGGTCGAAATTTTCTCCAACTAAAATCTTTTTCATGTAACTCAATATCTTATTTTGTTCCCGCGAGAAATTTCCAATAATAACTCCCAAAAGATCGCATTAATGTCAACGATAAATAAATTGGTTTTGGGCGGTAGTGTTTAACATATAAATACTTTTTGGAAGACCACACATCCCACTCAGCAACAAGGAAATACATTAAAGAGTATTTTCGAGTTCAAAAACAAGGTCACGAAAATTAATCAAAATCCCTTTTTCCGTCTCAGGTCCGTATAGGTAAACGTACCTTTCGGCTATACAAAAAGATGGAACACCGGGATTACCAGTGTCCATATCTCATCAGTCTGCAACATTAATTTTTAAGCCGAAATTGATCATACCTACATAATGTTGAAGAAGTGACTTCAGGAGGACTTTGTGGAGACGATCATACTAGAAAAGAAGTGAGAACCGGTCATGCGTTGTCTCTTCGTTGTCATCAGCATTGCCGCGTTCCTCTGTTGCGCATGGTGCAATTACGCGTTCTTAACACGATCGTAAACTTTGCTGTAACATAGCGTACGCCAAGTATTTACCTTTGCGTGAATTCAACGTTGTTGTACCATTACGAGCACATATCGCATCTGCACTCGCCAAACAAGACGCGACCTACTTAGCCAACGGTCTCCTCTTCTGAGGGATTCAGAAAGCGATAAAAAAAGAAATAAATAAAAAACAAAAAGAATCCATTCGCTCCGTTATTAAAACGTATACTTACATGCATGACCATATAATACCGACCTGGTGCAGACCTAAGAACCAAGAGGTTTGACCACGATGCTTGCAGATCGGATGCATCAATAAAGTGAATTTCCGCGAGGGGTCATGGAGCAGATGGAAGATGCATCAAAAGGGCATACAATACGTGTGGAATAAGTGCGGAGAAAAAAAACATGTCTGGCATGATTTTCCACGATTTAATTAATGCCTATGCGGATGAGATATGACGAGGAGTGGTGCAGAGCCAAACACATACGTGTAATGACTCGTTAATAACCAAACCGGAAGGGCGGCTTTATCACTATATAGCTTTTGTGCAATTATCGTTAATTTAACTTCAGCTCACCTAAATATGCAGAAAAAAGAATATTTGTGCAATTTGTTCAACGTTTTCTTTCTCACCTTTTAGCGCACTGCTAATGATGTGTAATTAGGTATGCGTTATGAATAAAACAATGTTCTGCTCCTTAAATGTTAACTGCAAAATACAGTGAGCTGAAAGTAGGTTGATATTTTACTTTAATATTTTTATTTTTAATTTATTCATTCAGATTGCCAGTGGCGTAGTGTTTCTTAAATTGATTATGTTTGAATTCGAAATGGGAGCCCCCCACCTCATTTGATATTTCCACTAAGACTAGGGAATATTGACAATTTAGACCAATGGAAACTCAGCGACGCATGTTCCAAAGGATGTTACATTTTTCAAGACAAAAATTTCATATACGGAATAGCTGTTAAGATCGTCTTTATGGCGAGAATTATCATTTTTGACAGCCATCATATTATTATTATGGAACCAAACTCATGGTGGAACTTGTTAAATGCGCCACGGATCGGATCTCATATCTGACCAGAAGAGTCCATTGACAGGCATCTGTTACTCGACAGTCCCTAGCATATTAAAAAAAATCCGGTTTAGACCTTACTAACGATGTTAGCCTAATCTACAGCCGCTGCGGTCAAAAGACTTATGTGAAGTTGGCCGGGTAAATCTTCCAATCACGTCGAAACGTTTGTGCCGGATGCGGAAACGTTTGTGCCGGATTGTGCCACCTTAATTTTCGTTTGTGCCTCGCTAATTATTTAATTATAGGATGTTGAAATTCAGAGTGTGAAGTTAGCCTGTAAGTGTAAAAATTTGCTCGGATGGGAATAAATTTGGTATCAATCGAAAGGAAATCGTTTGTGCCATTATTTGTGCGTTTGTGCCACCTTAAAACGCAAGGACACACGAGAAATAAAGGAAAAACCGACTGGTTTATGTCTTGAGTAAGAGTTCAATGTTGTACACAAACCCATTTTGAACTTAGTCTGCAGAATGTGAAGTTAGCCTGTAATTTTCTGGGATAAGAATAAATTTGGTATCAATCGAAAGGAAATCGTTTGTGCCATCATTCCTGCGTTTGTGCCGCCTTAAAACGCAAGGACTCAAGAGAAATAAAGGAAAAACCGTACACAAGCCTATTGTGAACAGAGTGTGAAGTTAGCCTGTAATTGTAAAAATTTGCTCGGATGGGAATAAATTTGGTATCAATCGAAAGGAAATCGTTTGTGCCATGATCATTGCGTTTGTGCCGCCTTAAAACGCAAGGACTCACGAGAAATAAAGGAAAAACCGATTGGTTTATGTCTCGAATATGCTATGTTATGTTGTACACAAACCCATTGTGAACTTTATCTCCCGTGCCATTAAGCTCCATCCAGACTGGTTGTTGTCATTGCATCCAAACTGGCAGCCATTTGGTTGTCCGTCCAGTTTTGATATTCAATACGGAAAAAAATTACAATTTTGCTGCAATTTTGCAAACTTTTGTTTTGTTTTGTGAAAAATTGAAACAAAAAACTAATTGTTAAATGGCCGAGTAATAATTCAAACGCGCAGATTCCGATTTTGATAATTAAATTTAAATAATCTCCAAAATTAAAGTTTGGGTATGTCATTTTCAGCCTCCATTTGGTTGCTAGTGTAGATGCTAAGTTTAGATGAAGTGTCAAATGTCAATCTGACGTCCAGATCGTGTCATTACCGAGATCAATGCGTTGTTTTTTTCAAGTGGCACATCTACGTTTGCGAAAAATATAATGAAATGGAGTTATTTTAATAAATAAAAGACCAATTGAATTGAGGAAACACAACTTTTATTTGGTCCTCTTTTTTTAGGGGACGAAAAAATTAAGACTCATATCTTAGTGTCCGAAGCGACTACCATTTATTACATATGTATGGTTGAACCACGGCTTGGAGTTTTCAGCATTGTCGATATTTTCCAACCTTCTTCTTTTAGCGATATAGAAAGGGTGGTTTGGTATGATGTGGTTTTGGCGGGCATTCGTAATATCTTGGGACGAGGTACGTGGATGTTCTGAAAGGGTTAACCCACAGTGGAACTAGGAGTGAAGTCAATGGGCGCAGTGGGCCTTCCGGTGAATAGTCTATACATATGAAATGAGTATCCAATTGAAGAAAGACTTTTCGGTTAAATTTCTCGTTCGCTGAATGTAGCCAATAACTAGGGAGGAATTCAGTCCATAAGATGAATGTTCGAAACGTTTGTGCCGGATTGTGCCACCTTAATTTTCGTTTGTGCCTCGCTAATTATTTAATTATACCATGTTTAAATTCAGAGTGTGAAGTTAGCCTAAAATTGAAAACATTTGCCCGAGTGGGAATAAATTTGGTATCAATCGAAAGGAAATCGTTTGTGCCATCATTCCTGCGTTTGTGCCGCCTTAAAAGGCAAGGACTCAGGAGAAATAAAGGAAAAACCGTACACAAGCCCATTGTGAACAGAGTGTGAAGTTAGCCTGTAATTGTAAAAATTTGCTCGGATGGGAATAAATTTGGTATCAATCGAAAGGAAATCGTTTGTGCCATCATTCCTGCGTTTGTGCCGCCTTAAAACGCAAGGACTCACGAGAAATACAGGAAAAACCCGACTGGTTTTTTGTCTCGACTAAAAGTGCTATGATGTACACAAACCCATTGTGAGCTTTATCTCACGTGCCGTTAAGCTCCATCCGGACTGGTTGTTGTCATTGCATCCAAACTGACCGCCATTTGGTTGTCCGTCCAGTTTTGATATTCAATACGGCAAAAGTGACAATTTTGCTGCAATTTTGCAAAATTTTGTTTTATTTTGTGAGAAATTGCATAATTGTTAAATGGCCGAGTAATATATCAAACGCGCAGATTCCGATTTTGATAATTAAATTTAAATAATCTCCAAAATTAAAGTTTGGGTATATCATTTTCAGCCTCCATTTGGTTGCTAGTGTAGATGCTAAGTATAGTTGCCAAATGGCGATCCGTGATGCCAGTTTTTTGATGCGCCTCCATTTAGAACTCAGTTTAGATGAAATGTCAAATGTCAATCTGACGTCCAGATCGTGTCATTACCGAGATCAATGCGTTGTTTTTTCAAGTTGCACATCTACGTTTGCGAAAAATATAATGAAATGGAATTATTTTAATAAATAAAATAACAATTGAATTGAGTAAACACAACTTTTAGTTGGTTCTCTTTTTTTAAGGCGACGGATGATTTCGACAGCGCAAATATTTGCAATACATTATTGAAGGTAGAGGTAGACACGTCAGTTGTAGAAACATCCGGTGCAAGGAAAACCGGAGTATCATTTTTTCTTGTTTTTTACCTAAGATTTGGAATCAGCGACCCGAATGTAACTTAGTGTTTCTGCCACGCCGATTGGACGAGTATTTCCCCGAGAAAACAAGGGTACCATTTTGGGACGGGTAACCCCAAAAAAAATTCGACCTAAATTTACCTTAGTATTTCTGTCATGTTAATCGGACGCGTATTTCCTCGAGAAAACAATCATTCCATTTTGGGGACGGCAGCCTCAAAAGCGCACTCTTTTGAGCTTCAAACTAGGTTTCATTCGCTTCAAACTAGGTTTCATTGCTCGGCATGTTCCCATAAATTACCTATTTCACCCAACTTCAACCGACTCGACTCGTCGGTCGATTTTACCTCGGTAATAAAATCCTGCCTCGTCGGTTCTTTTTAACTCTGTACCAAATAACCGACTCGTCGGTTCTTTTAAACTCGGTACCAAAAAACAAACTCGTCGGTTCTTTTTAACTCGGTACTGAAAAACCGACTCGTCCTTCGGTTTTTAACTCGGTACCAAAAAACCGACTCGTCGGTCGGTTTTAACCCGGTAACTTGAAAACTTGAAAAAAAAAACCGGCTAATGGTTAAAGTGAATCGGTACCAAAAAACCGACTCGTCGGTCGGTTTTTTTTTCGTAGCCTGAATTAGCCTCATTTCAATTGTTATTTTATTTATTGAAATAATTCCATTTCATTATATTTTTCGCAAACGTAGATGTGCAACTTGAAAAAACAACGCATTGATCTCGGTAATGACACGATCTGGACGTCAGATTGACATATGACATTTCATCTAAACTGAATTCTAAATGGAGGCGCATCGAAAAACTGGCATCACGGATCGCCATTTGGCAACTATACTTAGCATCTACACTAGCAACCAAATGGAGGCTGAAAATGACATACCCAAACTTTAATTTTGGAGATTATTTAAATTTAATTATCAAAACCGGAATCTGCGCGTTTGATTTATTACTCGGCCATTTAACAATTATTCAATTTCTCACAAAACAAAACAAAAGTTTGCAAAATTGCAGCAAAATTGTCACTTTTGCCGTATTGAATATCAAAACTGGACGGACAACCAAATGGCGGTCAGTTTGGATGCAATGACAATGGAGCTTAACGGCACGTGAGATAAAGCTCACAATGGGTTTGTGTACATCATAGCACTTTTAGTCGAGACAAAAAACCAGTCGGGTTTTTCCTGTATTTCTCGTGAGTCCTTGCGTTTTAAGGCGGCACAAACGCAGGAATGATGGCACAAACGATTTCCTTTCGATTGATACCAAATTTATTCCCATCCGAGCAAATTTTTACAATTACAGGCTAACTTCACACTCTGTTCACAATGGGCTTGTGTACGGTTTTTCCTTTATTTCTCCTGAGTCCTTGCCTTTTAAGGCGGCACAAACGCAGGAATGATGGCACAAACGATTTCCTTTCGATTGATACCAAATTTATTCCCACTCGGGCAAATGTTTTCAATTTTAGGCTAACTTCACACTCTGAATTTAAACATGGTATAATTAAATAATTAGCGAGGCACAAACGAAAATTAAGGTGGCACAATCCGGCACAAACGTTTCGAACATTCATCTTATGGACTGAATTCCTCCCTAGTTATTGGCTACATTCAGCGAACGAGAAATTTAACCGAAAAGTCTTTCTTCAATTGGATACTCATTTCATATGTATAGACTATTCACCGGAAGGCCCACTGCGCCCATTGACTTCACTCCTAGTTCCACTGTGGGTTAACCCTATCAGAACATCCACGTACCTCGTCCCAAGATATTACGAATGCCCGCCAAAACCACATCATACCAAACCACCCTTTCTATATCGCTAAAAGAAGAAGGTTGGAAAATATCGACAATGCTGAAAACTCCAAGCCGTGGTTCAACCATACATATGTAATAAATGGTAGTCGCTTCGGACACTAAGATATGAGTCTTAATTTTTTCGTCCCCTAAAAAAAGAGGACCAAATAAAAGTTGTGTTTCCTCAATTCAATTGGTCTTTTATTTATTAAAATAACTCCATTTCATTATATTTTTCGCAAACGTAGATGTGCCACTTGAAAAACACAACGCATTGATCTCGGTAATGACACGATCTGGACGTCAGATTGACATTTGACACTTCATCTAAACTTAGCATCTACACTAGCAACCAAATGGAGGCTGAAAATGACATACCCAAACTTTAATTTTGGAGATTATTTAAATTTAATTATCAAAATCGGAATCTGCGCGTTTGAATTATTACTCGGCCATTTAACAATTAGTTTTTTGTTTCAATTTTTCACAAAACAAAACAAAAGTTTGCAAAATTGCAGCAAAATTGTAATTTTTTTCCGTATTGAATATCAAAACTGGACGGACAACCAAATGGCTGCCAGTTTGGATGCAATGACAACAACCAGTCTGGATGGAGCTTAATGGCACGGGAGATAAAGTTCACAATGGGTTTGTGTACAACATAACATAGCATATTCGAGACATAAACCAATCGGTTTTTCCTTTATTTCTCGTGAGTCCTTGCGTTTTAAGGCGGCACAAACGCAATGATCATGGCACAAACGATTTCCTTTCGATTGATACCAAATTTATTCCCATCCGAGCAAATTTTTACAATTACAGGCTAACTTCACACTCTGTTCACAATAGGCTTGTGTACGGTTTTTCCTTTATTTCTCTTGAGTCCTTGCGTTTTAAGGCGGCACAAACGCAGGAATGATGGCACAAACGATTTCCTTTCGATTGATACCAAATTTATTCTTATCCCAGAAAATTACAGGCTAACTTCACATTCTGCAAACTAAGTTCAAAATGGGTTTGTGTACAACATTGAACTCTTACTCAAGACATAAACCAGTCGGTTTTTCCTTTATTTCTCGTGTGTCCTTGCGTTTTAAGGTGGCACAAACGCACAAATAATGGCACAAACGATTTCCTTTCGATTGATACCAAATTTATTCCCATCCGAGCAAATTTTTACACTTACAGGCTAACTTCACACTCTGAATTTCAACATCCTATAATTAAATAATTAGCGAGGCACAAACGAAAATTAAGGTGGCACAATCCGGCACAAACGTTTCCGCATCCGGCACAAACGTTTCGACGTGATTGGAAGATTTACCCGGCCAACTTCACATAAGTGGTCAAAAGTTTCAAATTTTGTCTCAATATTGTGAACAGATTTTCTTTGATGCATCAGTAATTTTCACTTCAAGATTCAAATATGTACATACTCATAATAGATAATAATAATAAACCTCTTGTACTCCTATTAGCAAAACGTTATACAAAATGTGTCTTCAAAATTAATCATAGTGCAGTCATATTAGCATTTCAAATAGAAAAAAATAGTGTAAGGCTAATTTTTGGCTAATTTTTGTTGTTTTTGAATCAGTAGGCTCCCAGGAATCTACAACCGATTTTGCTAAAAAAAAATGTTGATCGCAAAGGTCGCAAAAAGGACAAAAAAGGATACTCTTTAATGGTTGACCCGAGGTCGGCATGCGGGGTATCATATCAAAGGGGACGTCAAGTATATTACATATCCGGTGTTTGTTTCCTGTTTCATGGACCCCCAAAGGAATAAATCGAGCTTAAATGGAAAATTTTCGAGTTTCCCGTGTATCTTTCCAAAGCCATAACTACGAGAATAATTCAAGTTGTCCCTACTTTAATCACTTTTCAGAATCTAAAATAGCTGGAGATTGTCCCATTAAATTTGCTAAGAAAAAAGTTGATCGGAAAGCTCTGAAAAAGGACATAAAAGGACACTAATTGCACACCTTAGTCGAACGTGGGCATGTGGGGTGTCATATCAAAGAGGATGTCAAGCAAATTCCATATCCGGCATTTGTTACTTGTTCCAAGGACCTTAAAAGGACAAAATTGGGCTCAACTTAAAAATTTTTGTGTTTCCCGTATCTGTATCTTTCTAAAGCCGTAATTTTCCATTTAAGCCCGACTTATTCCATTTAGTGTCCTTGAGACAGGAAACAATCACCGGATATGCAATGCACTCGACGTCCTCTTTGATATGACACCCCACATGCCCACGTTCGATCAAGGTGTGAAATTAGTGTCCTTTTATGTCCTTTTTCAGAGCTTTTCGATCAACTTTTTTCTTCGCAAATTTAATGGTACAATCTCCAGCTATTATAGATTCTGAAAAGTGATAAAAGTAGGGAAAACTTGAATTATTCTCGTAGTTATGACTTTGGAAAGATACACGAGAAACTCGAAAATTTTTCATTTAAGCTCGATTTATTCCTTTGAAGGTCCATGAAACAGGAAACAAACACCGGATATGTAATGTACTCGACGTCCCCTTTGATATGATACCCCGCATGCCGACCTCCGGTCAAGGATTAAAGAGTATCCTTTTTTGTCCTTTTTGGGACCTTTCCGATCAAAATTTTTTTTAGCAAAATCAGTTGTAGATTCCTGGGAGCCTACTGATTCAAAAACAACAAAAATTAGCCTTACTCTATTTTTTTCTATTTGGAGGCCTGAATTGGGATATTTTGACTGCACTATCATAAAATTCATAAACTCTTGTTGGTTTTGGTGAATTTTTCATTGCATGCTTAAGTCAAAAGTAACAACTCTCCGGTATGAAATTCAAGAGTGATTCAAGACTACCAAGTCCAAGTTTCTCCATATAAAAATTTTGATTTTCCATTTTTTAGACGCTGAAGTTTTATCGCATTTTATTATTTCAGTGTATTAAAGAAAATAAACTGTTTACGTTTCCTGCTTTGGGGGCACTCTGGTCCGTGTTTCGTTGAACACATGGAACACCGTACGTCACGCCACTGCATATGGCAGAGAGTTATTGTAATCGTTTTCGTGATATTTTCTCCTTTATCTTCAAGCTTTTAACCTACTGGTCATTTTGTGCAACAAGCGCTATTTTTTATAGTTAGTGGTTCAGTTTTCTGCCAATTCATTTAGAAATATGGACAAATGGTTTTTCCTCCAAAGCTTTTAATTTACTAGCTACATTCAAACATAATAGAGCCCGATGCCGAGTTTTGTCCTTTGGTTGTTAAACAAATTCTTTTAATGTATAGTGTAAGCCAAAACGTCACGGCAAAATTTGGCGCTCAGGACGACCACCAGGCTTGCCCACCCCTAGATCGGGCAATTTGTCTACCAAAATTCGTTGCAAAATATTCTATTAACTTCAAAATCCAACGCTATGAGAGCTTATTATTGTCTACTGATTTTTATCCAGGGACGCGGGATCATCCCGCCCGTCAAAGAAAAACTAAGAAAGAACAAATCAAAAGTGCGAATCGACTAAGTAGTCCAATAATATCGTATTTTCGTCAGGAAAAAAATACAGAAGTTTATTTCTCAATTTTGTTATATGTATTTTGGGGTGCTGATTCCGAATATCAACTTTGCACCCTAAAAAACGTGCCGCAACCTTTAAAAAAGGGGGGAAAGGGGGGCATTTTTTCGGTTTTTTGCGATTATTTCAAAAACGGTCAGAGATACAGAAAAATGGTCTGAGGACGAAAAAAACTACATAAAATTATCTTTGCAACGATATATAACACATTAGAGTTTAATTGCATATTTCGGCGTTAGAATAGAACATAAATTAGAATATTTTCATTTTAGACCTTTTTTAAAAGCTCCATAACTTTTCAAAGAATGTTAGTTCAGCCGTAAAATTTTGTACAAGTATTAACAGCAAGTGTAAGATAATTTTAACGTAAACGCAGAGTCGCTCCGGTCAAGGACCCCCATTATCCCCCATTTAAATTTGTCAAAACGGCATGTCCATAACTCCCCCCAAAATTGGAGCAGAGTGCTAAATTTTGGTTTGTTGCGATTGGAGGTCATAGTCACCCCACCCACCAAAAATCAGCTCATTTAGATAAAAACTAAGGGTACCTCCCATACAAAGTGACCCATGACACCTTTGTTCTACAGTTTATAAAATGAGTAGTACGTTGTACGTAGAACAAACTCTTGATGGGTCGTTCAAAAGTTATGGAGCTTTTAAAAAAGGTCTAAAATGAAAATATTCTAATTTATGTTCTATTCTAACGCCGAAATATTCAATTAAACTCTAATGTGTTATACTGTAAGAATCAAAAGTGATGCCACACTTCGAAACCCTATCTTTTATTGAACATAATTTTATAATTGTAGATTTTAGAGAATGAAGAATCGTTTTATCTTAAAGCTATATTCATTACAAATAAAATTTATAAAATTCATTCAAATCCACACAATAGTTTCAATTTAGCAAGGAAAAATTCAAAAATAGTCATATTTTTATGAATCAAAAGTAATGGCACACTTGAAACTTTCCTTAATAATAATATCTTTTTGAACCGTTTTTGTTATTCACATAGCATGGTAGTGCATTGTTATAGAAACCGGTTATGCTATTTTGTTTTTTAATAATCCATAACGTCAATTTTTCAATTGTTCAGTATAAAAGGCGTTTTAGAAAAATGAGGACCGAAACGCAAGTGGAAACCCGAAAAATTATAATAAATTTATGGAAAGAGAGAAAATCGTTTCGTGAAATCGGAAAAATAGTTAAAAGGCATTATTCCACAGTAAGAAACATCATTTCGAAATATAAAAGTTGCCAAAAACTAAAAAATTTGCCGCGTTCTGGACGACCTAAAAAACTTAATCCGGTTCAAGTTAAAAACATTGATAAGGAAGTGAAAGTTAATGCGAGGGCAAGTGCTGTAAAAATTGCTGAAAATATTACCCGTGATTCCCGCCAGCCAATAAGTGCGTGAACGATCCGTCGGGCATTAAATGCTAATGGCTTGCAGGACGAGCCCCAAGAAAGAAGCCTTTTATTTCGGATAAAAACAAAAAGAAGAGGAGACAGTATGCAAAAAAGTATGGAAATTGTGGAAATGACTTCTGGCAGACTGTATTTAGCGATGAAAGCAAATTTCAGATTTTTGGCGCAAAAAAAGGCTCAAAAATTTGGCGAAAGAAAAATTCCGAGTTTGAAGAAAAAAATATTACATCGACAGTAAAGCATGGGGGAGGTTCAGTTATGGTGTGGGGGTGTATGTTGGCGGCAGGGGCAGTTTCCATGAGATTTCTCTCATGTTCATAGATAGCACTATGAAAAAGGAGCAATATTTATCAATATTGCAGGAAAATTTAGCTCCTAGTGCCCAAAAACTCGAGTTACCTAGGACTTGGATCTTCAAACAGGACAATGATCCGAAACATTCCTTCGGTCTGGTAAGAGAATGGCTATTGTACAGGACACCAAAGCAACTTGATCATCCTCCTCAGTCTCCAGACCTGAATTCTATCGAACATTTATAAGAAATTTTGGATCAGCGTGTTTGGAAGAGACCAATTTTCAACAAAGAAGATTTGAAGCGCGCTCTACTTGAAGAATGGGCTAGTATACCGCAAGGAGTAACCATGAATCTTATAGAGTCTATGCCAAGACGATTGCAGGCTGTAATAAAAACAAAAGGTGGACCGACAAAATATTAGCTTTAAGCATAGCCCTTTTTTCCTATAATAAAAACAACGTGTGCCATTACTTTTGATTCTTAAAAATAGCACCATTTTAATATTTTTATTTGCGATTTGTTAATTACTGTTCGAATTCTTATGAACATTTTACAATTTATTTACAATGAATAAAGCTTTGATTTGAGACGTTAAGCTTTTTTCAATTCTTGAAACTTACAGATATATTTTGAGTCAAAACTTATATTTCAAGGTGTGCCTTCACTTTTGATTCTCACCGTATATCATTGCAAAGATAATTTTATGTAGTTTTTTTCGTCCTCAGACCATTTTTCTGTATCTCTTACCGTTTTTGAAATAATCGCAAAAAAACGAAAAAAATGCCCCCTTTCCCCCCTTTTTTAAAGGTTGCGGCACTTTTTTTAGGGTGCAAAGTTCATAATCGCAATCAGCGCCCCATAATACATAAAGAAAGAGTGAGAAAAAAACTTCTATATTTTTTTTCACGGATTGGTACTAAATCGACACGATATTACTGAACTACACGGTGTCAACGGATTTGTACGAATGAAGTTCTCCAGTGATTTGATTTTGAATAATGAAATTCAAGCTATCGACATCCTTATTCTTTGCAGCTAGTATTGCCCGTTCACTAATCCAGTCGAGATTTTTATAATGTTGTGCAATGCCGGGGAACACTTGCCATTGAATCTGAATGTTCGGAAGCAATTTGGATAAAAAATGAGAAAAATGGTTCATTTTGATTTATTTGCGGTATCTCGGCATAGACTCCGCTACTAATGATAAGACGCTGAATGATTTCAATGAACCCAGTTACTTATTTATTTAGATTGTTATATTCCGGATTTTTCGCTAATCTGGACTACCGCTTCCGATAATGTATTCGCCAGGAAATGTTTTGATTGGATTGTATTTCCATAGAGAAATGAATTCAATGGCTCTGGTGGATGAGTCAAAACGGGCAATTTCACCTTGCCACCAGCGCAACATAAACCGGGGGTCTCCGATTGAAACTTCAATGCATTGCAATGCTGGCATACGACAGACAATGATCCGATATCAACGTAGCGAAGATCTTTGTAGGCGATTGCGGAATCGTATTGGAAAGCAGCACCATTCAAGCTTAGAACATTTTGTCGAATTTGAGGTGTTAATTGTGCAGCGCGAACCTGTGCAATATGAACACGCCTCCATTCATTTTCTTCTGCACGTTCCACTTGCATTTGATTATCGCGGATAGTCTGACTAATTATTGCACGAAGTGTATGTCGTCCAATGTTTGATCGTCTAATCGGAGGCATTAGTTAAGCAAATAACTTTACCTAGGAGAATAATAAAGTCGTTTTAGACTTATCCTATCCCAAAACAAAATTCTCTTTAAAAAAAACTTACGGAATGAATGTCTCGCAAAGAATGCCCACTATTCAAATGGGAAACCACACTTTTTACACACAAAATTCGCGTTTTTCCGGAACTAGGTACCGCCACAAATTTGCGTATTTTTTTTTTTGTAAATATAAAGATTCTTTTTTTTTCTTTTATTAACTGACATTTTTACATACAAATATTTATTTTACATGATGATAGGATATTTTTTTATATTTATACACAGTAGTTGTCGATTTTTCCAATTTTCCGACTTTTCCGAAGGGTTTTCCCAAATTTTTTTTTTTCGTAAAAACTTCTCCTGGCAATTTCAAACAAATGTAAAAAAATTCAACCAAATCGGCCCAGCCGTTCTCAATTGATGAGTTACTATACATTTTTTCGCTCCATTTTTATATATATATACAGGGTGTCCCGCATTGGGTGGTCAATACTGTAAGGGTTGATAGCGCAACTTGTTTCAGCAAGAAAATTACCAATACCATCGGAATTTTTTTTACCGTTGCCTTGTTATCGCTCTTTTTGTGAAAGTCATCGAAAATCGTGACTTGTCACGCAAAATCGTAATTTGCAGCAATCCTGATGACTTAATCCAAGATTTGATTTCAGTTTCAGAAACTACATAAAATTTCACAAAAACTCAAGTTTTTCCTGTTGCCAAAATTATCGGCACTTTCAAGATACAGTTACTCAAACTTAACAGAAATTTTAAAATAGATTTTTCATCGAAAATTCAAACAGTAATTGCATAACGGTGCTTTATACGTACAACTCTGCAAAGTTGATAAAAGTTGCTTCAACATGTTGGCTTTCCAACGGTATATCACTTTTCTTATTTACATTGCGAGATTTTAAAATTACACATATTGGATATAAAAAACAAGGTAATTATTTTCTTATCAAATTATTTAAACTGAAATTTTATTCATTTATTTTTTATATTTTACTATCGCAATTTGGAAAATTTGTTAAATAAAAATTAAAATAAAGTTTTGAATATGAGAAAGAACCAATAAACTAAAAATATTAACTGATGACTTTCACAAAAAGAGCGATAACAAGGTAACGGTAAAAAAAATTCCGATTGTATTGGTAATTTTCTTGCTGAAACAAGTTGCGCTATCAACCCTTACAGTATTGACCACCCAATGCGGGACATCCTGTATATATAGATGTTGAGTTAAAATTATCCAAAAAATTACACCAGTTTTTCAACTGTGTATTATACAAAATTGTATGTTTCTCATACGGGAGTGGTGGGAGTGAAATCAATTTTGTAGCTTAAAAATATAAACAAAAGATGGTGTTCAGCTATCTAAAAGCTGAAAAAAAATGTTCTGCTTTTATGAAACTCACCAGACCATTATTTACTAACGCGTGATAGAATGCGTTTTATCACGCGTATCGCTAAATTTGAACATAAACTCACTACGCGTATTAGCGTAGTTACAAAATGGATATTGCACTATCAATTATAGCGATTGATGGTCATGCACTATAGAGACTAGACGACATTGATGGGATTTAATCGTCCACTTGTGACCCAATTACCTAACTATGGTCTGATGTAAATGGTCACCATACTCTCTAGTCAACAACTCTCGTCGGCTCTTTTTACACCCATCAATCGTTCAGAGACAATGCCAATCATCCACGTTATGCCTTTCTACGGGATGCACATGCCCAGCATCGTCATGGTCATCAAGCGCTGCACTATCAGCAGAGCTGTATAGAGGTTGAGTGTAAGGTTCGTGAGACGAGGATGCCATTGTTGTTGCCGATGGCCACATCAAGAAGCACTGGTGTATAATCCTTTCTAGAAAGTGACACAGACACGTTGGACATTTAGTACAAAAGGCTTGGTATTCGCCAACTATATTTTAAACAAACCGACTACTTACTGGAGGGACTGATGACTGTGCACCTAACATGACCATAGATCCGGAATGTGTGAGTGAGGAACTTTAATGGTGCTTCACTTAAAGCGTGTACTAAATAATTAAACAAAGTCAAACTTTGTGTAATGTTCGCACACGGAAGAGTTGAAGATTAATGACCATTGCGGCGAGGCCTTTTTTATCGCACGTACACCCGTAGACATGACGAAGAATCTGAGTCTAAGACCCAGCACAGGTAATTGCTTTTCTTTGGTGATACTAAATACGGTAGGTTTATGTATTTTAATGCTTTTTTGGGGTCTTTTCAGCATCCCAAAGTACATATTTTTTCCATTTTCAGCAGACGTGCAATATTATGCTTGGTGATACAGAAAAACATGGCTTAGTCCCCGGCGAAACTTAAAATATCAATCAATTAGATGGATTTGTAAAAAGAAATGTTTGATTTTACTAATAGGTAAATGTTTCTAAAATTGTGGTATATGTATGTACTCCACTTTCTTTTTCATGGGAACAAGCTTTTAATTTCATTTGTTAGTACATACCTGAAAAATATTTCCTTTTGAAGGAAAGTATGTATTGCCAAATGTTATAAAGCAATGTGAAATCATCATTTGAAAAATTGTATGAATTGCTGAAATCTCCTACGTTACTTTTGAATAGTAATTAATTTTGTTAAACACATGGCAGATCAGAATAGTTAACCGTCTTTTTTTCAGGGATTTAACTTATTTTAGCTGATAAAATGGCAATCAAAAAGGATTTCTAATAAAATAATGACACCATATAGGAAATCTTTCAATTGATGAATTGAAAATAATGATGAATCTTCCTCAAATCAAACATCTTTCAAATGACAGCACTGAAAATCATCAGACTATGAAACTGTGTCTAACAAGCCATTATTGGTCAAGTTATGTGAGATGAACTTACTGCAAAAGCATCTCACACTTATCGGCTCAATGACTAAACCACAAACAAGCACGGGAACGTGTTGACTTGTATTAAAGAAATTAAAAAGACAACAACGCCGACCGGACAATGCCGGACATACATCAATGCGTGAGATACGCGTATTGTATACAAGGAAAGATTTACCTTTCATGGGCCATTAATGAGCCGCATTTGTTCATGACACTATTGATTTCTTCGAGCAAATACTTCTTTTGTCGTTTTCCAACTAACTGACACACTCGATAGTGGCGTACTGCGGACAACATCTTTCTTCAACATTGTTGTAATGTTATAATGACATATTATGGTAAAACAATTTCACTTAAAACATTTTATGATCGCATACATTTTTTACCTATAGATATTATGTCTAAATATGACTGGTTTGATTGACTATTTAATAAATTTACTATAAATGTCACATTGTATCGTATCGCGAATGTGATTCGCTCGATTGGAGTGAGTATGCAATATGATAAATAAAATAATAATAATAAGAGAAAATAGTATCATTGTAATAAAGGATGACTCAAAGGGTCTATTTTACGGGACAATCAAATTTTAGTCGTTTGGAGACTCCACGCATATGCTGGAAAATTCTATAATACATCTTTCGAATAATTACGATTAGGCACGATCGGTAGTTTAGATGCTTAAGCTTCCATTTTATGATGCTTGGAATCTGGAGAGCTAAAATCGTTCCTTCAGATGGAAAAATTTCCTCTCACTCCAGGTTCCTATATGCAGGGCCGGCTCTACTATATGTGCAGATTGTGCGTTTGAACAGGGCGCCAATAAAAAGGGGCGCTCAGCTTATTCAGTTTTAAGATCAATACAAACAAAGAATTTTAATTTCCAATTAATGTTTCTTTAAAGAACCTCTTTAGACAAAATATTAATGTAATATAGCACCTACTTTATTTATTTATTATATTAACTTTCCACCTCCCTCGTTCTTCGTTCTTCGTTCTTCTCATATTTATTTAATTTTATATATTTGCATCCCCCGCCTTTCCCAAGTGCTGCATACGTCCAAGTCCAATTTTCCATGCTCTTCTGATCCTGAAAACAAAATGGAATTGTGAAATAAATAAACTTAGACTATATGTTAAGATAAAAAGTGTTCACTTACCAATGTGGCGAAAGCCGGCTTCAATGATTTTTCGCGTTCTAACTAAAAATATTCCTTCCTACACTTTATGACTTGCGAACAATTTCACAATAATTGACCGAGTTTTTTTCATTTGTCAATAATTGTTAAACAGATTGTTCCTGAATTGATTCCGTATTGAAATATATCTTCATAATTTTCGAAAAAAAGGGGTAAGTCAGAATAATGATTACGCGGATCACTTTTATACTAATAATACTGATGGCAGGAATCATTAAATTCGGATTGCAGAATTAATCGTATGGAGGGGTAATTATAGAAGACTTATTGACAGCGCCCGCTCTAGCACTTACGCCGCCCCGGGCAAGTGGACAAATTGCCGCCCCTTCGGCACTGTACCAGATTGATAGTACATATCACTATACATACACTGAGAAAAAAAATCCCATTAAACCAATAGGAATTGGCCATTTTATCCCATTAGATTTAGTCAATGGGAAAATCCCATTATTGGGTTAATAGGATACCATTAATTCAATGGGATGGAACATCATTAAAATAATTAGATCGAACTATTAAATCAATGTGATATTATAGTATTAATGTTATACGATATCCTATTAATGCAATCATGTTATCCTATTGCCTCAATAAAAGGACATTCCATTGAATTAATATGATTTTCCCATTGAAATTATAGTTTATCCTATATTAATAATGGGGCATCCTATTAAAACAATAATTTTTTCTTATTGGGACAATAGTTATTTCCTATAAATTTTATAGGATGTCCCTTTGAAAATACCGTTACCTCAATAACAGGACATATTTTTTTCCATCACTGTACATATAAAATTGTATATAAATACACGGGAGTATGAATATGAAAATCATAATTAAGTCCCGAATTCGTATCTATTTCAAATTTACGAAATAGTTGCGAATTTCAGCGAAAATTGATGTTTTAAAAAATAAATGCAAAATCCACCCATTTGTACTTTTTCCACGTAAAAGTTAGTTTTGATTCAAAAAATCAGTTAAGACTGATAAGAGAAAATAAATTCCATCTCAGATTGATTTTTGCATTTGAATTGAATTTTTGCAAAATTTCCAATATTCAGAAATTTTTTATGAAAAATTTCTTTTTTTTTTGCGAATTATCCGTATTTCTAATCATAATGCAGAAGCATACGTTTTAAAATATTGGCAACTAATAATGTAAATCTGAATCAATCTTATTAGATAATCCCATTAGTCTAAAATGTACGTCCTATTAGAAATTCAATGGTTTATAATCTCATTAAACTAATGGGATAAAACTATTAACTTGTTTAAAATAGCCGAGGCGAAAAGTTAATAGGAGTCCCTCCAGGTTATGGGATGTTTTTCTCTGGGTGTATACATATTTTAACCTACTGAAATGTTTGAGACGTATTAAAATTTCTTGATCTCCGCATGCTGAATTTCGTCGTGAGTTCGGCCGTTACCATGGCTTCAGTGATACCAAAAGACCAAAATTCGCATTATTTTTACCAAAGATTAATTCTATCTGTTACTATTTTTCTTGATTAATATATTTTATTATTATAGTAACATATTATTTAATTATAATTTGTTTATTATTTTATATTTATATAAACATTTTTAAATAATGAAATCATATTATTATTTTTTATAATAAGTGCTATCGTTTTGAATGCTTTACAAAAACTTAACTTTATTTTTTTTTTTCAAATTGACTTATTAAAAAAATCAGTGATAGAATTGATTTTTTTAAATTTTGCAATTTTCACAAAGTGAAACTAGATAGAGACGCCACATATCCATACAAAAACTAGCTGACTGGTGCGGTTCTTTTCAGAATCGCGAGCTTTATCAATTTCAATCAGCCATATCACCAGCTGTGATCATCAAACGGATTTAGTAGCAGTGATTTTTTTTAATCGAAGAAAATAAAATTGTTGGCAATTTGCAACGTTTTGCAGCAACGGATTATCCCTGGTGAGTTTCGAAAGAAATTCGAATGGTTAGCGTTGAAAGAAACCATAATTCACAATTCACAAACGGCATTAACATTAGAGTTGTGCTCGCGCCTCTCTTCCCTAATCGTCGCGCCTCATTAAGGGGTGCGCCCCTGAGTTTGGGAAACACTGATCTAGATGTATAGAATTGTTGTTGTAGAATCGATTCAAAGGGGTTTTTTTTTCTCTTGAATCAAGTGCTTGTACTCATGGTCGTTGCTCCAACACAATTTACATAGTGAAACCAGCTGACCTACGAGCATTTTTTTTAAACGAAATTTTGTTTTCCACTAAAACACTAAATACATATTTAGAAAACTTTGCCCTTAAAAATGTTATGTAAAAAAATTGTGCTCGCTTTGATTACTAACCTCCTGCAGTTGTTTACCATAAATTCCTTAAAAACTTCACTTAGCCGGATTGCTTCAGGCTTTTCAATGTGCAGAGCTTATTTTCATAAATGCGTCATCTCGAGAATTTTAAAAGAGAATAAGGTGAGATCTATATCAGTTAGGCAGCTCTGGCAATTTGTTCTGTGGTTCAATACCTCATCTTGCTAAACTACCAACCACCTTCTTCGTAGTTTGCCCTCCAATGCTAGATGAATCAAAGCAATAGGTACCAACTTAAGTAAGTTAAATTATGCTGCGAAATGTCGAAATTTTGGAAAACAACTCCAAAAAATTATTGATAATGCCTTTGTGGATAACAATTCTCACAGAGGAGTCTGTTTGTTAACGCCTTAATGTGCTCAGTGTTTATTCGGCTCCCTATTTCTCATTTCATATGGATTTCTTCGGGAGTTCAGTATTTATGTATTTAGTGGATTTGCTCTCCTGTTACTCAACAGACTAAACAAAAACTTTAGATCTCATCTTCCGGAAATCAAATTGCATATAAATGAAACAATAAAATTTCTTGCAATTTCATCCACTGAAAATGAGGCGAAAACTAGGATTCATGCAAGGTCCTTAATTCTGGTGAAAAGAAGATGAACTAAATGTTCATTCGGAGGACGAAATAAGCACATACGAGTAATTCTCCAATTAGCATGTTTTTTGTTTCTTTTTCGAAGGATAACTTAATCAGCACATAACTGAGCGAATAGTCCAACATTTCTTTTCGAAAGTAGGACGGGTTCTAGCATCAGAGACGTACAATTTGCGCGGCTCTTACTTAGCATTTTGGGATTCTATATGCAGCACTTTCTTATAAATTGTGGGCTCTCCATAGCCTCACAAGGATTATGCATCTTCAAAACACAATTTTAACCTCAATAAACGCGGCTTTTACCCTTAGTCTTTATTTTATTTTGCACCCTTTTTATTTATTCTGTAGAAAGGAAACCGCAGACCTTTCTACAAAATCGAGCTTGATCGGCTTTTTTTAACCTTTTTTTTATTTGAGTGCAATCCAAAAAGCCGCCCCTAAAATTTGGCGCCCCGGGCGATTGCCCGGCTCGCCCCCCCTTAGAGCGGGCGCTGCTTATTGATGCCGCGGTATCAGTTCCAAATTGCTATCTGGGCAGTAGCGTCTTTCTGCATTGTCCCCAGGTTGCTATATTGTATTTAATCCTCGACATAATATAAGCATTGTAAATTAAATTAGCAATTTTGCTATCGATTCGTCCATGTTGTTAAATAGCGAGTATTATTCAATTTATTTTATTCTAAATATTTCAAAGTGTTATTCCCATTTCAAATATTCGTCGATTATAATTCCAAGGTACTTAGTTTACTGCGTTTGATTTATTATATGATTATTTATATTAAGATTTATATTATATATTTTATTTGGAAATGATTTATTTAAATATCATATAATGTTGTTTTGTCTAAGTTCATAATTAAGCCTCTTTCTTTCGTCCAATCATAATATGTATTAATGTCATTGTTCTTCTTCCAGCTCCGATTCAGTCTTAGCATGATAGACAAGGCTCGTGTCAACAGCCCATCATCAGCCTATATAGTATATTTCGCTCTAAGATTCACATGTCGTAAATTTTGAATAAATAATATGTACAGTTTCGGTCCTAGTATCGATCCCTGAGGTACACCTGTGTTTATTATCATTTCGTCACTTATATGGTTATTACATTTAGTTTGAATAGGCCTATTGTGCAAGTAAGTTTGTATCAATTTCGCGGCTGTGCCTCTAATTCTGAGTTCTTCTAGTGTTTCTAATAATGCTTCGTGGTTAACTATGTCAAATGCTTTTTTTAAGTCAATAAATATCGTCGCTACTACTGAGCCTTGATCGAGCATGTCAGTAATTTCTTCCAGTCAGTACATCCTTTTTTAATGAATCCATGTTGATATTTGTCAAATTTTATCGTCGAGTTTATAAATTTAGTTTTTCTAATGTCAATTATCTTCTCGTAGACTTTACTAAGGGCATTTAGAATTGCTGTCATTCGGTCTATAATTATTAACTTCGTCTCGTGTTCCTTGTTTATACAGAGGCAATATAGTTGCCTTTTTTAGACAGTCTGGAAAATGACCAGTGCTCAGCATTTGATTAATAATATGGCAAGAATGTCCTTGATGTCATTCGCTAATAACTGAATGTCATTCACGCTAATATTGTCATATCCTGCAGCATCGTTTTTATTTAGTGAATTTATTATGGTGACGACTTCATTGGCATCAGTAGGATAAAGAAATGTCGTGCTGTTGTTAAAATGATTTGTTCTTGTAGTTGAAGCTCCTCTAATGACATTTTCCGTAAGCTTTTTCCCAATATTTGCAAAATGATGATTGAATAAATTTGCATTGTTGTTCACTTCAGTTCCATTCGATTTGAGTCTGATTGCCCATGAGCAGTTTTTTTTTCGATTTATCGGCGATGGTACTTTTTAAATGCTTCCAGTGTTTTCGAGAATCATTCCCTGCCTTCTGTATTCCAGTTTTGAAAAAATGACAGGCTGACAGCCACTGATATTTGTATTGTGGACAATTTGTGGTTTGTACTGAGCAGTACTTTGGCAGTACTGAGCGCGGACCATGACCCACCACGGCAATACTTGTATTGCATGACGACTGACAGATCAGCTGATAAATCCGGCCTGTCTATCTATGTAGATGGCAGTGGGTGGGTAGCAACATGAGACCAACAAGGTCTTCCATATCCATCGGTAATGGGTAATTAATGGTTTCAATCGAGAAAAAATCATTGCCCCATTGTGTCGTTATATTGAGTAAATTCACGGCCAACTCTGGATTCATAGATAATAGCTTTTTATAAACTAAAGGGTGTTTTTTTAAGAATGATAGAACTTCAAATTAAAAAAAACACACACAAAATATTACAGTTGAATCAAATTTTTTTTTGTTATTTATTTCAGTATACCTGACAATTAATAATGTTTAGACTCACGCCTGAAGAACGGCTTTCAAATTATCAAAATTTACTTCGAAAATCAGTCGTTGAATCGCGCAACTTATAGACGACTTTTTATGGTACATATACATAATCGTCCATCTGAGCAAGCCATCCGTCGAATTGGGAATAGATTTCGTACTACGTACTCTCTAAATGATGCAATAACACCAACACGAAGAAACCATCAAAAAAATTAACCATCATTAAAGTCAAAATTTGGTGATAAGTTGATTTCAAGCAATGCGCCTGTCAATTGGCCTTCAAGGTCGTGCGATTTAACACCTCTTTATTATTTCCTGTGTGGAGTTACTTTAAATCACAGGTTTATTCTGATAAATCAGCAACAATTGACGCCTTGGAGGCCAACATTGTTCGTGTCATTGGTGACATACGGCGAGAAGTATGTACTCGAAAAAGTGGTCCAGAATTGGACGTCAAGACTGCACTTCGTCAAGAACAACCGCGGTAGCCATATTTATGTATTTCAAATATACGGATCGAAATCCATTAAACATTAAATTTAAATTTAAATATAATTAAAGGTAGCAGTGAAATAATTGGAGAAATATATTTGTTATTAATTAAATTACTTATTAACTATTTTAACTCAATTGTTTAAATAACTGACTTTAATCTTAATAACATCGACACTATCATTGTAAAAATCAACACAATTACTTAATTCGTTACCAACACGTTTTAATCTCTCAATGGGAGAATTTCTAATATAATTGGTTTTATTTTTAGAGAGGATAAATATGTCATTTGATCTAGTGAATCTGGTTGGAATTCTATAAGGTAAATCAAATAGAATTTCAGACAAATCCAAATTACTGTTTATTATGTTTGCTAGAAAAATAGCATCCGTTTGATATCTTCTAGCTTCAAGTGAAGAGATTTGTAAAAGATTACTAATATATTGGCTGTTTATGAGCTCAGAGGAAGGTAGATTTGATGCAATATAGTTACAAATTTGTTTTGTTTTTTTTTTTCAATCAAATCAATGTAAAATTTATAATGCAGATTCCAAATAACTGAAGCAATCCAGCTTATTTCTAACTAAAGAAAAGTACAACATTTTCATGGTGTTTATATTTAAGAATTTTTGGGTATTTCTCATAAGAAAACCAAGCATTCTATTAGATTCATTTACAATATCCCATACATAACTATTAAAATTTAAAAATGAGTCAAAACTTACTCCAAAGTCTGTGGTTGACTCAACTCGGGATAAAGACATGTTATTAATGCTATAGTCGACATCATAAACTAATCTTGTCATATTAGAAACAATATACTGACATTTTTCTATATTCAATACCAGACTGTTTTTTTGGCAATATTGGTAAAATTTGTCCATATTTGCTTTTAGAACATAAATATCATCAGGGGATGAAATAGGTTTAAAAATTTTGCAATCGTCCGCAAATAATAGAAATTCAACATCATCAAATATACTCTTAATATCATTTAAAAATAGCAGAAAAAGCAGTGGCCCTAAATGTAATCCCTGAAGAACACCTGAGGTCGATATAAAAGGAGTAGAACAATAATTGCCTTTCAATTTAACAATAAGCGAACGATTACGTAGCCGGCTCAGCCATTGTAAAATTGAACCGCAAAGACCAAAGCTCTTCAGTTTCCTAATGAGCAGATCGATATTGATTTTATCAAACGCCTTTAAAAAGTCGGTGTATATAGAATGTACCTGTTTGGAAGAAAGAAACGATGCCTATCATATATTTATCATTCCAATAAAAAAATTGACTAAAAGTTAATATTTTGTGCCTTTTTTTTCAATTTGAAGTTATATCATTCCTATTTGAAGTTTTATCATTCCTAAAAAAACACTCTCTGTTAGCCCGAAAGAAACTGAAGGATATCCTAATTTTGGCGACGCCAGAACGAAAATAGCCTTTTTTTTAACTTTTCCGATTAATACGAATCAGAAAGATAAATTAAAGGGCGACTATTAACACACTTGCACAGGGCGCCATAGAGCCTGCCTATCTGTATAAAAATATTTCGGCGGCAGTCGCTTTGAGTTATTGGAGGCCATGCGGACATGCTGTAATGAACTAAAATGAGCTCTAACCAAATGAAAAATACAACTTTTCCCTGTGTTCCAATGGTTTCAATCGCTTACTACAATATTGAGAATAGGCTGTTAAGTTCGACTCTGATATCAATTTTAAGCACATCAGAGAGAAGCGAACAAGTGTAAGATTCATATTCAAAGTCACAAGATTGCTCGACGCTGGTCTTTGGCCGCCTGAATCGTTGAGCTAAAATTGTCGCGGTCACGCGACTCTGTCTTCCAGTTTTGGTGTATATGGCGTCCTCACCTACAGAGTACTTCCAGCGAGCTCTTGGTCGTCCATGCAATCTCGTTCTGTCAACTAATTGTGCATGCCCTGCCCATTGCAAACCTTGAAGTTGAAGATATCCCAATGCGGCCAAGGGCCCGTGTATTCTTGTCTCCTTTTGTGTCCGATCAGAATCCAATTCAGCACATATTACGGATGTGTAACCCCCGTATCAACAATCGCAGGTGCGCAATTCTTTTGATTTATTGTTATTATACCCTTCGCTCATAGAGTGATGTTAGTCACGAAACTGAAATTTTGCACAAATGCTTTTTTTTTTGCTGCAGGCAGTTTGTATGTTTGAATCGGTAAAATCGAACCATGGGGTCATTTGGCTGCCATACAAACCTAACCCCCAAATTAGGTTCTTCTAAGAAAAACTTTTTTCTTTGTGCACCAATTTCAACCAAATTTCACACAAATGTATTTCTATTGATGACACAAAACATATACAAGAATGGATCAAATAGGACAATAGGGACATGGGGCTGCTATACAATCCCAACCCCCATCCCAATGTTCTTCTAAGAAAAACTTTTTTATTTTGTATATTGATGACACAAGACATATGTAAGAATGGATCAAATCGGATCATGGGGCTGCCATACAAACCCAAACACCCTTTTTGGCTCTTCTAAGAAACATTTTTTACACCAATTTCACAAAACCTTGAATTAATTACCAAATCAACTAAAAAGGTCAAAACAAATGGAATCGTACTATGGGGCCATGCTCCCGCATCCCCCAATAGAATTTTCTCGGTAAATATTTGTATTTGCCCACCTATTCCAACCAAACCCCACGCAAATATATTGGTTTGTCGAGGCAACGGAACTTTTGTGAAGACAGAAAGGGGGGATCAAATACAAGCCGTAGGTACGCCCGAAAAAACTTTTAGCCCGAGGTGAGTGAAGGGTATCCAAATTTCGACCGCGCCCGAAATTACCCTCGTTTAAACATAATGATCAATGCATGCATCGCAAAAAAAATACGAAAACACTTTTTTTCTTTTCATTTATTTTATTTTTTTATAAACATTTTAGTATTTCAGTCCCTTTACATTATAATTATTATATAGTAATAGCAATACTATGAAATTGTCACTAAATTACTTAGAACCTATCAAAAGAAGGGGATTGCCCCTTTGATAATAATTGACAAAGCGCAAGCGAGCGGTAAGCTTCTAAACTGGTGGCTTTCGTTCTAGACACACTTTGCTACAATTATATTTTTCACGTAAATGTACAATATCAATAATATTCCTTGTGTATTTTATTTCCTTATGCTATAATGTTTTTTGTGGTAACATGAATACATACATAATTCTAAAATCATAGCCCAGCTAACGATATCAATGAAGTTACAACTAAATGAAAAAAAAAACAAGTCAATGGCTTGGTTTGGTATCACATTTGATTTTAAAGTTTCTTAAATACTAAATAAATATGTATTTTCATTTTCTTTTAATTGTATAGTACGGAACATTGTCAATTTGAATGAATAAATCATTCGATTTATGATGATAGCCAAATCATCTTCCACAATTTAAAAGATAGACATATCGATGAATTGTATATGTTTATCAAAATACATACAAGCTCCATTCTATTGGTTCACTACAGCAGAGTATACCCTCTTTTTCCATAAAAATCTTTTCCCGGGCTATCCTATACAGAACAAGATATTTTTATGGATTTTGGCTTATCCTCTCCTGTTTTGAATACCAAAAAAAAACGAGGCAAAATTCATAAAAAATACATCAACTTATCACGACGTTGATAAGTCATTTATCAAACTCATGATAAGTTCAATTTAGCTAACAGCTAGTTAATTTCTATACAATTAACTTGTTCAGAGCAATTTTAATTTGCTAACGATGGCCTGAATGGCTTTGTTACAACATTGAGAAATCGTCCCTATACTATTCTGTACAAAAATTCAAATGCCATAAGAAATCTCTTATTGAAGTTTTTTCGCTTTTCGTGTTACCAGCTCCACGGGCAAGCTTTTCGAATATTTCCGGATCTTGATAATGGCAATAACAACGGCCGCAAATATACACGTGGCCGCGACTGTAATAGTCAAGATAACATCCAATAGTAAATACTGGAACCACGAAAGCTTAGCCCATGAGCTTTTCAAATGAGCCGTACCGCCATGTCGTATCGCATATTCAATCCACCAAATGGCACGTTCGCGTGATGTTTGTGGTGCATCGGTGACGAGTTGATTGAGACGTAGCATGTTCAATTTGTACCTAGAATGAAAGAGAGAAAAAATTGAAAGTTAGTTGATGTGTTGTTGAATGTTGAAAACAATGAGCAAGCAACAAGTACCGAAAAGCAGAATTTATTTTTAAAGCGAATGACTAGTCAAAAGTCTCGAAAATTTGCGAATTAGGGAAAAATTTTAAAATAATAATTTTGGCTAAATTACAAAAAATACTGACGCATCTTTTAAATGAGGTTCTATCACTATTGGCATACATACATAATAGTTCATAAGAAAGAGGTATTTTTCAAGTTCCGTGTATAGGCGTGCTAAACTATTAATTTAGTCGAGTTAACTGGGTCAAAGAGCCTGAGCTCCAACCAATGCTATTAGGCCAATCAAAAAAGAGATTATAGAGAACATCGAAGGGGGTGGCGATTTTTTTCTTCGGTATATTGTTAGGAGTAGTTAGGAGGTAAAGGTACTGATTTTACTCGGTCCTGAAGGGTACGCTAATGCAGGAGCGGGGGGGGGGGGGGGTTAAAGGTGTAATTTTGTGCAAATTTTGGTGTTTTGGGCTATATTTCGAAAACGGTGAGTCACAGAGAAAAAAGTTGTGAGTAAGCATTAAAGCTTTCTAAATATCCTATTTATTTGCCCATACTTGCATATGCAAAACTCCTAACGGTTCTTCCGATATTGGTTAATAAAACTCAAACTTTTGCATTCCATTGACTCTAGTGTCTCATCGAATTGTTTTTCTAAGAATTTTTGAAGGGCAAAGTTAGTGAGCGTTTGCTTTAATTTGATACACTTCTTCTTGGCTTGTCTCCTGTCATTCGAGAGTTAAAAGAGTCTCAACGAAGTAATATTCTATATTCATCAGAATGAAAACAACCATTGTGGAAAATCGGGAGGGGGTGACGGTTTTTTATTTCACGGATCTATAAGGGATAGTCCGGAGTAAAACATACTAAAAGGCTCGCGGTCATGAGGTGTGTGCTAACGTGCGGAGGGGGGCTAAAGGATTCATTTTTGCATGTTTTCGACTTAATTTCGGAAATATCTCGGAAGGGGTGCGTCCTCCTGAGAATATTTGTTTGGCAGTATTAAAGCCCATTAAATTTCCAAAAACTTATTTGAACATACATATGTCGGATTCCTAACGGTTCCCCCGATATGGCCTATTCAAAACCGAAAATTGTCAAAAAAGTCGTTTTTTCCCATTTGTTTGGTTTTGGTGTCTCCGGGGATCGTTTTTCAGTAAAACGTTGCAAGACAATTTTGTGCAGTGTGCAATTTGATTTCATTTGATATACTTCCTGTTGCCTGGGAATCATTCAAAAGTTCAAGAGCTTAAACCAAACTTCCAAGTTTAATTTTTCCCATTTATAAGTATAAAGACCAACATTGTGGAAAATCGGGAGGGGGTGACGGTTTTTTATTTCATGAATTTATAAGGGGTGGTTACGAGGAAAACATACTAAAAGCACGCTGTCATGGGGAGTGCACTAACGTTGGAAGAGCGGGTTCAAATATCCCATTCTTGTGCTTATCAGCTCTATCCCCGCTGTATCTCCGAAACCGCGAACTCTGCGAAAAAATGTCTGAGCAAGAATGAAAGTTTACACAATTTCCTATAAAGTTCATCTGACATGCATAGGTCGAATTCCTAACAGTTATCCAGATATAGCTAATTTAAAAATCAGAAATTTCACATAGAAAACATCAACACTAATTCCGCATTTAAAAAAATTATGCAAAATCAATTACATTGGAGACCGGGTAATTTATAGTAAAAAATAAGCCAGTTTTCACTCTTTCCACAAACCTAAAAAAATCTAAAAACCTCTCCCGAAATATTTGTATGTGAACGCCCCTGATCGCATTAATTTTATAGAACCTTTTAAAGACAAAATATAATTGAAATACATATAAACTACTTTATTTGAAACTAATATCTAATGACAGCCTCCTCGCAATTACTGGCCAAAATATGATAGGCACCGATATCAAAAGGCGGAAGTGGCAATGGATAGCTCACACACTTCAAAAAGAGCCCAAAAAACATTGAAAAACAGGGTCACTATTGGAACTCGCAGCGAACCGATGCAAACCGTCAAGTTGGACGACCCAGAAATACATGGAGAAGCTCTGTTAAGGCAGAGGCTGATCTATACGCAAATCGTGGGACCAGCTAAAGTCGATGGCTACTAACAGAAAGAGGTGGCAAAGAAGCGTAGTCAATGCCGTATGCTCCAGGGGTTAAAAGGAACCAGAGAGAGAGAGAGAGAGATTCGTAAACTGACTTCTCTTACTATTCGGCCTATAAAATTGATGGATGCATGCGGTCCCCATTTTGTTGATCAAACAGATTCGTTGATATATTGCAAACGGCAATTCCAATTGCAAACGTTTTATTTTGAATTTTTATTTCTTGGTTCGAAATTAATTCGAAATCTATGTAGTCATACAAACTCCATTTTATATTTTTATAAGTCCATTAAATTAGAAGAAAGAAAAACTTTTCTTTTTACTTATTAATATCGACGGAACCTCAGAGGGGATCCACATCACAGTAGATAATCGGGATTGATGGGGACCGGACCCCCCCCCCCCCCCCAAGATTATCGAATTATTCGAATTTTTGAAATGCGCCTAGTAAGACTCTTGTGTAGACGGTAGTAATGCTGATATTGCTCAAACTTCATCTTGACACTTGGATTCTTAGTAGGGATGTTCTCCAATTGTTTTTAACCAAAATAAATAATTTTAGAGTCGAAATAGCTGTTTCTTTTAATCTGCACTACAATAGAAAAGTCTCCTTACAATTTTCAGATTTTTTAAAGTCAAAGAAAATTCGGGCCTTAATCGGAATCCAAATTATGGAATATCCGTATTCTTGGGGTCCGGATTTTCGGGGTTCTATTGTATTTACTAAATCCAATAAATTATTCGACAGTGGATAGTCTGAATCCCCTTTTAGACAAAAAATATCACAAAACGCATTATGTAAAAATGGACCGAAGTGTACTGTGGGGCCATGGAACTGCATAGAATCTCCGCGTCAAAAGTATATTCTTCTTATAAAAATTAAAAATTACCTAAAGAGCGCAATCTTAACCAAACGTCGCCTAAATGTCTCTATTGAAGTTCAATATCATAAAAATAACAATTTCCTCAAAATTTAAAATGCGAAAATGGCGATTAATGGCTCTATTAAATTTTTATTCAAATACAGTCGAACCTCTCTAACTCGAATTAAGAGTTGACAAGACAATTTTTCAATTTTTTTCAACATCATGATTTTCTTAGGAGTTGAAATTGTCGGTCGCTAAAATATTGTTAGGCAAATTTTAGAGCCGAATCTTAAGAAAGGACAGTCAAGAACACCATTTAGCGAAAAATGGTCGCTGCAAGTGTTTAGACTCTTACTAGTGATTCTGATCCAGTTTCAGCTTTTTAGGCCGTAGCTCGTCTATATTCAGTGCTATTTTTGTCTCTCGGACTGCATATCCTACTTTCGATTTAAAAGAAATAGACCAAGATATCAGTCTGTTTCATCTGTCACTGTTTTTCTTCTGAGAAAAATTTATAAATCTTTTTCGGATAGAAATTAAATTTACGGTTTTGATAAAATTTCCTCCAAATTTAACAAAATATAAACACTGGCTAAATTGCATTGCTATGGTATGATTCAGCTACAAAATGAATCTTGATAAAATAACTTGAAAGACACGAAAATATGAGACTCGTTCTTTTACAAGGCCCCTAACTAGGCAAAGCTGTATACCATTTGTCACTAAAATCCCTTTTAGATGGAATGTTAAATTCCACTACCTTCCCGAAGAGACCTTCATGTGACGGTTAAAATTGTGTTCTGCAGCTCAGAAGCCATGAAATAAAACGCATGAAAATATGCAATTCTCGCAAAATAAAAAAAGAGTCTCTCTAAAGGTACGTTGTCCTCGACGCGGCCGCAGCGAGTCTAGCGACTCCAGCGGCTCTAGAGCAAGTTCCCTACCCCAAGCAGCCGTCGCCCGAAGCCCCACAATCATTCAAGTGCACCACGTTCACCATTCGTGCATGCATTATGTACAACAAGAGTCCCGCGACTGCTTTCTATTCTATATACAGACAGATTCGTGTATAAGCCGAATCAGTACGACTATTGTGCGAAACAACTACCCTACCCCAAGCAGCCGTCGCCCGAAGCCTACAAACAAGTCTCAGCAGCAGAAAATTTGGCGTAGTTCCTGGAATCAATTTCGCAATTTTACGCCTTCAAGCATTGTAAAGTGCAGCATTTTTTTTACTACATCGGCAAGATTTTTTTTTTACCATAATCATCGACCAGGAGGGGGAGCCAGGCGCCCCTCCCTGACCAGCTCTGGCTACGCCTATGTAAACACCTTAACAATATACATCGATCTTAACCGATTTTTGCAGCTTGATATACATAGTTAAGGTTTAGTTTATAGATGTACGAAAAAACGGCTATTAATAACAGTAAATACATAATATACAATCGATATTCGTCTGACCCTCAAATTATTTTTCAAATAAGTGTCCGATAATCAAAAGTTTACTGTATACGCATGTTTGTTTCTATAACGCGTCGGTCATGTCGGTATCTAAAAAAGTTGTTTTGCAAAAATCTTAATGGAAAGCACACACCCCCTGAGCTTATTATTGTTCTTTTGCAAAAAAAAAACAGTACCACGTGTAACATATCGGAGGCCGATTCTTATCTCAAGGACATCGACGTTTTGGTTTTTGTTGACAATAACAAAATTCAGGTATTTTTCTATTAGGCTTTTTTGTAAGTGAGTATGCCTACTGCGTTGGCTGCCGCGATCTTCTCTCCTCTTCTTCATCTTGTTTCGATTGCTTTGCTGCTGTTATTGCCAAAACATTTTAATGCATGCTTTGCCTACTAGTCCAGTCAACATATCCCAATTCAGGCCTCCAAATAGAGTAAGGCTAATCTTTGTTGTTTTTGAATCAGTGGGCTCCCAGGAATCTAAAACTCATTTTACTAACAAAAATTTTGATCGGAAAGGTCCCAAAAAGGACAAAAAAAGGATAATCTTTAATCCTTGACCGGAGGTCGGCATGCGGGGTATCATATCAAAGGGAACGTCGAGTACATTACATATCCGGTGTTTGTTTCTTGTTTCAAGAACCCTCAACGGAATAAATCGAGCTTAAATGTTAAATTTTCGTGTTTTCCGTGTATCTTTCCAAAGCCATAACTACGAGAATAATTCAAGTTGTCACTACTTTTATCACTTTTCAGAATCTATAATAGAGATGTAACGGATGAGGATGCGGATGCAAAATAGTATAAGATTGAGGATGCGGTTGCGGATGCGGATATTCATGGAGACATTTTTGAGGAAGCGGATGAGGGTGCGGATGAGGATACTGAGGAAACTACGAACTGCTGAGCTGACCGACAAATTGAAGTTCAGTTGTGTATACGATACAGAATACAATTTGTCTCAATGCATGTCTTTTATAGTTATGTTTGAAATACATATTACGCAGCAGCAGCAGCATCGCGAAATGTTAAGCGCAATGCATTCTATTCTATATTGCTGACAAAAATGATGGGCAGAAAGCTCGGCATTCAGCATATTTGTCAGCTATGAAATTCTGCCCATGCTGCTGCTTTTGCGCGATATGTATTTCAAGCATTACAATGTAATGTGCACGTGAGTGGCAAATATCCGCTAATTGTCTGCATACAAAAATGAGGATTGCGGATGAGGATGCGGATGTAAATATTGGTAAGATGAGGATGAGAATGCGGATGCGGAGTTTAATTTTTATGCGAATAATCCGCGATTGCGGATGCGGACATCCTTTACATCTCTAATCTATAATACCTGAAGATTCTACCAATAAATTTTATATGAAAAAAGTTGATCGGAAAGCTCTGAAAAAGGACATAAAAGGACACTAATTACATACTTTGATCGAACGTGGGCATATGAGGTGTCATATCAAAGAGGACGTCGAATGCATTGCATATCCGGTGCTTGTTTCCTGTTTCTAGGACACTAATTGGAATAATTCGGGCTTAAATGGAAAATTACGGCTTTAGAAAGATACAGATACGGGAAAAACCAAAATTTTCATTTGAGACCAATTTTCTCCTTTGAGGGTCCTTGGAACAAGTAACAAACGAGGGATATGGAATGTACTTGACATCCTCTTTGATATGACACCCCGCATACCCACTTTCGATTAAGGTGTGCTATTATCATTTTATGTCCCTTTTCAGAGCTTTCCGATCAATTTTTTTCTTAGCAAATTTAATAGTAGACTTGTCAGCTATTGTAGATTAAAAGTGATAAAGTAGTGACAACTTGAATTATTCTCGTAGTTATGGCTTTGGAAAGATACACAAGAAACACGAAAATGTTGGTCCTTGAAACAGGAAACAACGACCGGATATGTAATGTACTCGACGCCCCCATTTGATCTGATACCCCGCATGCCGACCTCCGATCAAGGATTAAAGAGTATCCTTTTTTGTCCTTTTTGGGACCTTTCCGATCACATTTTTTTAGCAAAATGGGTTTTAGATTCCTGGGAGCCCACTGATTAAAAAACAACAAAAATTAGTCTTACTTTATTTTTTTCTCTTGGAAATGCTAATATGACTGGACTATACTATGTGTTCAGTAGTTTTTAGTTGGGATTTTCAAAATTTAGCCATGCAACTTGTCTTATGCATCTTTATGGCGCCATGATTTAAAAGAGCTATCTGTATCTGCATGAACAGTACCTATGCTTCCATGTTGTGTTGCTTCATTTATGCATTTGTAATACAAAATGTGCAAACAAGTTCGACGGCAATGTTTGAGATACACAAATAAAAACTTATTTAATCATCTGGTGAAATTTGTTCGTATTCATATTATGCGCAATATCACAACAGCTGATAAATGGGGAAGGGAAAAGGCCATGAGGTATGGAGAGATGTAACGTTCATTGACCAGGTTTTTGTTTTGATTTTGATCATTGTTTCAAAACAAAGGTGCTGCAGGGATTTAAAAAAAAAACTCGCCAGTTCATTTGCCTCTATGGCGTATGAATGAGTCAAGTTCAAAGACCAACGCTTATACGAGTATGCAATAATCATAATATGTATAATCATTGTCAACAGTTTCCATTATTCATTTCAGATGGCTGGATGAGTGTGATAATTGCCAAATGATTAGATTCATATCAAAGCAACTGTATTTATTCATTTTTTTTATTTACTGGGTCATGAAATGAAAATTGTACATATGCGTAATCTAGATTTGGACTTTAAGTTGGCGATAGCATATACGTTTGATCTATTTCTTGTGGTATATACAAAAGTAGGTAGGCATGTTACTAAGCGTACAATACATTACTGCTTACTATAGGTACAATACATTACACTCAAAATCCTTTATGATTTTCAATTAACCATAAATTATCGATTGTCGTCAAGACGTCTAAATTTGACTGTAAACTAAAAATTTCAATGAAATTTATCTGCAAACTGTCGAATTCGCATGCCTCAAGAGCTATACTCGTATATCATAGCAGTAACCATGAGAAAGTTTTTATGTATTTTCTCAAAACTCGACTCGTATGTTTACGCACATTAATAGTGTTTACGCAATAAATTCCTTATCTTCGTATTGTGTAGTTTTCCGTATATTATTTGCAGATTACACGAACATGCGTAAGTTATGCCAATTAAAAAGAAAAATTCGCAAATCAAGGACATTTTTTGGCATATCTATAGCAAGGGGGTCTCAATTTATTGACAAATCGCAAAGAAACAGATTAAAATAAAATATGTATATGATAGCAATAAGCTTTTTGTACTCACATATCATTTTGTACAATTTCTTCCAATTTTTCCAATATCACTGTGGCAGGTTCAAGATCAAAATGTGATACAATTCCGACACTGTAACGTTCAATTTGCAACAAATAATGTTCAAGTGTGCTAGAAAATGATAGTCCCATCACCGGCATAGTATGATGAATGGCATCTTCGATATCACGTTGTGAACCGCTCGTAATGAAAAGACGTGTGTTTGGATGGGCTGCAAAAGTAAGAGAGAAATAAATTCGTTTAGTTAATTTTCAAATAAAATGTGAGGTGAATTTGCTAAATTAAATTGGCATTATTCCCAATGTATTTTTCGTTTGTTTTTCACTCAGATAACTTAGTACATATACCTATGTAAATGTAGATATATGTACATTATGTACTTCACTCACGAGGAAAACTCTTGCATTTATCATTCTTGTGATCAGTAATGTAATTTAATTACAAATGTAATTTAAACGACTATCAGCATTTCGTCAGAACCTAACGACATAATCAAAATTTGGCAAAAAAAATCTTAACTGCCCACTAGAAAATTTTATACAAAATTGTATCTTCGACCATATAAAAAGTATACATACACTGCGCGACAAATGCTTAGGTTCATGGATATTTTCCTTTAAAATTATATAATTTCTATGTACTCTGATCGGAAATAATTTTTAAATAATGCTCTCTCAACTAACGGTTATTTTAATAAATATTACATTTCTATTAAGCAACTCGCATATCTAACAGAATTTTTTAAAATGAAAATCGCAATTTCCACTGCGACAATTGTATAGGTTCACTTACTTTAAAGAGTTATCTCGTCCTGGTGAGAAGTGTTTGTGGAAACATTTTTTTTCGCGTTATACTCTGTGAGTCGTATAGTGGATAATGTCAAAAGGAAATCAATTTTCTGCCGAGGAAAAGGCGACAATTTCCATACAAAAGCAAGAAGGATATTCAAACCGACAAATTGCAATACGGATTCAGCGGAGCTTGAACCTTGTTAATAATTTTATACGAGATAGTGGAAATTATGGCCGACGATACGCAGGAGGCAGAAAAAAAGCGATTTCCGGTGCATCAAGGCGAAGTCTCTTAAGAGAAGCCTCGAACTCGCCCTTTACTGCGCGTAAGCTTGGGGAGATTTTGGTGTTATCAGCAAGTGTAAGGACCATCCAACGAGTTCTTAGATCTTCATCTTGCTTAAAACGTTTACGATTAAAGAAAAAAATAGCCTTAACCCCGCAACAGCGCCTGGAATTCGCCTCAAGATTCATGAACTGGACATCACAATGGAGGCAGGTAATATTTACGGATGGAAAACGGCTTTGTGTGGACGGTCCAGATGGGTTCTTCTACTATCATGATTATATAGGAAGGACCCTATGTACCTGTCACGCCATCACTTCCGAATAGGTTCCGTTATTGTATGGGGAGCCATATCATATCATGGAACTATCGACTTGGTCATTCTACGAGGTTACCAAACCAGTTCATCTTATAAACAGCTCTTAGAAGAGGAAATCCCTAAGATAAATGTCATGTACGGAGGCGATCCTTGGATATTGCAACATGATCTTGCCCCAATTCATACAGCGAGGGTGGTTAAATCGCTTATTGAGGAGAAAAATGTGGCTTTGTTAGACTGGGTGCCCATCTCCCCTGGCATTCAACATTTGGGGGTGGCTTGTTTGGGAGGTTTACAGTAGTGGTAAACAATACGACTCTAAAGAAGAGTTAATTCATGGAATTAAGACAGCTTGGTCTAAAATACCGATATCTGTGCTGCATTCTTTATACGATTACCTGCCTCGAAGGCTTTATGAAATTATAAATAAAAATGGCGAAAATACACACTATTAAATTCAAAAAAAAATTCTCCTGTTTTTTCGTCTTTATCCTCTTTAATACTTTTCTGAAATATTTTTCAGCGAAAACATTATGTAAAACGGTAAAATCGTCCCTGAACCTAAGCAATTGTCGCACTGGAAATTGACTCTTTGAATTAAATCACTTACTGTAATTTAAGGAAAATGTCCTGTGGGGATTCAGTCCATTCATTTTGTTTGTGATATTTAATACTTCCAAAAATTACATTTCTTGAACTGGTAAGGTTTTATTTTACCGCTTCATGGAAGGAAATATAAGTGAACCTAAGCATTTGTCGCGCAGTGTATATGATCAACATGACTTAGGGAGTCGATTGGAGCATGTTCGTCTGTCTGTCTGTCTGTCTGTTGCCACTCGTTTCACTCGGCGGGTATTAAAGCTAGCAAGCTGAAATTTCGCGCACGTGCTTCTTATTGTTGCCGGCTGTTTGTATGTTTGATTCACCCAAATGGGGCTGCCATATACAAACCTAGCCCCCCAATTTGAGTTCTTCTAAGAAAAACTTTTTTATTTGTGCACCAATTTCAACCAAATTTCACACAAATGTCTTTCTACTGATAACACAAAACATATGTGAGAATGGATCAAATCGGGTCATGGGGCTGCCATATAAACCCAACTCCCCAAATTAAGTTCTTCTAAGAAAAACTTTTTTATTTGTGCACCAATCTCAACCAAATTTCACACAAATGTATTTCTATTGATGACACAAAACATATGTAAGAACTTATATGTGGATCAAATCGGACCATGGCGTCATGGGGCTGCCATACGAACCCAATCCCCCTTTTTGCTTCTTATAAGTAAAATTTTTTTACACCAATTTCACAAAACCCTGAATTAATGTGTCTTTATCAAAGCAACTTAAAAGGTCAAAACAAATGGAATCGTACAAATGGAATGCTCCCGCATCCATCAATAAAATTTTCTGAGTAAATATTTTTATTTGCCCACTTATTCCAACGAAACCCACCACAGATATTGTTTTGCCGACGCATCGGAACTTTTGTGAAGACAGAAGAAAAAGAATGAGGGGGGGGGGTATTAAATACAAGTCGTAGGTACGCTTGAAAAAAAAAAAACTTTGAACCCGAGGGGAGCGAAGGGTATCCAAATTTCGGCCGCGCCCGAAATCAGCCTCGGTCTCGTTTTATATTTAAAAAATGTAAAAAGTGTTCTAGTCACTTGAACAGTGTCAATGTCGTATCGAATCCCCTCAGATCTGCTTTTGGCTGAAAATGTCCTTTTTGACGAAAATATGTACACAATTCTCCTACCCAGCTTTAACTATACGTGAAATTGTCGCTAAATTTAAGGGATATACGAACGTTTCAGATTTGCAACGTTCCCGAATCGTAAAATTTGGATATCTGAATTCCGTGAAATAATTTGCTAATGTAAAAGACTTATCAGATTTGCACATTTTCACACAAAATGTCCATGAACAGGACTCCCATGCTCTCAGAAATTTTTTACAAAATTAATTTGCTCGTTAGTAAAAAGTTTATACAACTGAAGAACAGAATTTTTATTAATATTTAAAAAAAAAAATTTGAAGCAAATAACGGTAGATTTTAGTGAAACATATTTTGTCATGTTTTTATCCTACAAAATTAAACGTAGAGAATAGAAAGTCATGGTTGGTTAGACCACTCGTCTTCGAGGCACAGAGTCGTGGATTGCAAACATTCCAAAGCGGATTTATGTCAGGATGGTTTTCGAGTTTGAAACACATGTCACAGCCTATAGTTTCACTCAGATGGTGAACTACACTCGGCTTCACAAAAATCGGGCCACTCGCCACTTTCGAACTCAAATTAAATTTTCTCAAAAAGTATGAAACTTACAACTATGAAAGTTATATCTACAGAAAGTACATTTAATGGCAATTCAAATGACTATGATTTTTATCTGAAGCACCGTTAACTCACGCTACAAACACAATGCCTGTTTTGATTAGAGTTCGCGCTTACCGTGTGGCCCGGTTTCATTGAAGCTTAGTGTAGTATCACATGATGGGAATAAAAAAAATCGTCAGTGCTTGCTGCTGACGTCACGTCAAAATGCATCGTAGTTAATAATTCTTGTCGATAGTCTGAACCCTTTTAAATATTTACCGTTATATTTGTTTACGAACTTTTTTTTAATTGTTGTTCAAACTGGAATCACTATAATTTGCCAATTGCCATATATAAAACTCTGGGAAATTCCATTAAAAACGGGGGACGTGCGAACACCACCAAACTCTTTTTGTTACATGTGTTCGGTAGAACCGGTGGACCCAACGCCCGCTCTAAGGGGGGGGCAAGCCGGGCGGTCGCCCGGGGCACCAAACTTTAGGGGCGGCTTTTTGGCTATGGCGTTCGAAACAAAAAAAATTAAAAAGCCAGAAGTAAAAATTAATATTAACTTCGATTTAGTGAAAAGAGAACCTACAGATGGAATAAAAATAACAATAAAATATGTGAGGCATAAAGATTGTTTTTTTTTTTAGTAGAGAAGCACATCAATTACTTAATAAAAGCGTTAAAGATTCATTTATTTATCAATTCTATCATTAGTTCTCCTTTTAAAGTTGTGTTTATAAGACGCAAAGTCCTTGCGAAGCTATGAACAGCCCACAATTATTATCTTTTTTTGTGGTGCTGGTCGGAATCTGTATTTAGAATCCTAAACTGCTAAGTAAGGGTTGCGTAAATTGTACGTTTGTGATTCTAGCACCCGCCCTCTACTTCCGAAAAGCAAAATGGGTTAATTCGCTCAGTTATGCGCTAATCAATTTCTTCCTTAAAAAAGAAATTGGACAATTATGTGATAATATCGTCCTCTAATTATATAATTTAGTAACTCTTCTTTTGGCCAGCATTAAGGATTCTAATTGGACCTGCTATGCATGATCCCCAGTTCTTACCAAAGGGGAGGTCCATCTAATTTTTGAATAGAGGACGAAATTATAGAACATAATTTTATTATTGAGTTTATTTTGATTTACGGTAATTAGTTCCAAAATTTTAGTTTAGTCTATTGAATCGTAGGAGAGCACGCCCCCTAAAAAACTATTGGACATCCGGAGAAATTTATATTAAATGAGAAATAATGAGTCGCATAAACACTAAGCGCACATAATAGCGTTTAAAACAAACCTCCTGTGAAAGATGTAATGCCCAAAGGCAAACGTTTTCGAGAATTTCCGTAAACATTTGGCAGCAATTTAACTTCAATTCGCTCGATCTCCTCCTTGACTATACTACCTATACAACAAAAATTTTGTTAGAAAAGTGGTTCAAAATTTGATAAATAGCAGTCCAGAGCGAGTTTTGTCCATATGACGATAAATGACGTCTGCAAACGTTTTACTCCTTTTACTCCTGAATCACATGCTTTTGTTACAAAATTTGTCCCTTTCAGACAAAATGTTGAAAAATCCGTTGAATTCCCAGAGAAAACTTCGTGTGACGTATCCCATATTCTAACGGTAAAACATGAGGGACAGCAAAAATTTAATAAATGATACATATTAACCCAGAAGGCTTTTTGTAGGTGAAATATTTTCTTGGATGAAGTTGGTTGGGCAACATGATCGCAAACATAAGTGGTTAGGATTCTCACAAAAAAAGCTAAGGATGTAATTTAGGGAATAATTTAAGTTTCGAAAGTCCAGGCTAAACAAAACGCGAAATTACAGTGCATATATTGCAGACGTTTTACTGTTTATTACTAAATGTTCATATCTCCGTTCTAGCTGCACATTAAACAGGTTGATCCTTGGAAATTTAAAGACTATTCCAGTTAATTCATACTAAAATTTTAATTATGTTTGAAAGACAAATCATTTCACAAAAATTGTTCTTACATGTTGGTAACGATTTAAAAAAAAATATTTGGGACACTAATTGAAGAAAATATTGACATACTTGCAGACATCAGTTGATGATTTAAGTGAATTCCTGACACATGACAAAACTTTTCCAATAGGAATACTCCAAGTTCACAATGACAGATAGTGACTCCCCAGCACCTTAATTATATCGCTGGCTTGATGCCATAACCAAGAAAGATCAAATTCACACAAAACATATGTAAGAATGGATCAAATCGGACTATGGGGTCATGGGGCTGCCATACAAACTTAACCCCCCAAATTAGGTTCTTCTAAGAAAAACTTTTTATTATTTTTGCACCAATTTCAACCAAATTTCACACAAATGTTTTTCTATTGTTGACACAAAACATATGTAAGAATAGATCAAATCGGACCATGGGGTCATGGGGCTGCCATACAAACCCAACCACCCATTTTGGTTCTTCTAAGCGTGTCGTATGCTGCACGATGAACGTTTTTTGTATGTATGTACTCCCAAGAAATTAGGCGTTTTTTTTTTATTTAAATTAAAACCATAAATTGAAATGGACAACGCAGATTTTTTTACAGTCTATGCTACCTCCTCTCCGTAAAAATATAGACCGAGAAAAATTACATAACATTTGGTTAGCTTTCAAATGAATCTAATTCTAGAAATAGTCAGTACAGTATTTTATACATATTTACTTTATTTCATGTATGGAATTCATGTACCATAAATTAAACAAATCATGTAATTTGCGGATTCCTAGAATGTCCTGGGAACCTTAAAATTTCGTCAAATATTTACCGTTTTACAGCGTTCGTATGCCTTGTTAAAGCTTCCTAGGAGTTTAAACTTAAATGATCTATCTAAATTTTAACATAAAACCGTTTGTATGCTGAAACAGCTGAAGTGACTAATTAAAATTCAAAACAACTTCAACTCTCATTATGTATGGCGCAATTATTTCCATAATCATGTTTTATACTCGTAGTATAGTAACTGATGTTGTTTTGAATTAAATATGTATAAAAAAGTGGGTGTGTCGTATTACGTATGAACTTCACTGATTTACGTAGACGTACTACAATCTTGATATGTACATACATATTTGCAGTCTATCTACATCTACAAGTGTAATAATAAGCATGTGCGCAAAGACAGACAGCATCCAACAACATGGTGGAATCTAGCTGAATTGAGCTATAGACCTCTCTATTATCGGAACATTTTAAATTATTTTAAATTGGCAAAACTTGTTATTTGCACATTTTATTTTTATAAAATACTGCACTGCACTCTTCTGTGTCGCACGTTGTATCAGGTTGTACCACTTTCCATTTATGCAAATAGAAAAGATAGTGTTTTTCTTCATACTGCTTCTTTAAAAAATATAAATCTAATAAATAAAATGAGAAATACATATAGTTATGCTGTTTTCGAATAGAATAGTGCGGAAGAAGGCACACAAATAAATTCGTAAATATTATGTATATGCTAGCAAAATAGTGTAACCTTGAAAATTTGCAAAATAAAATTTTTAAACAAATATAAAGTATAGTCAGCAGTCCATAGAAAAACAACACATTAGAATATAAACAACAACATAATAATATGCAAATGTGTGTATGTGATAAAGAAAAACATATAAAGATATAGATAGACGTTAAGTTTATGCTTTTGGAATTTTATAATGTTTGAATTCTTCTGACGTCAGACGTACGTATCCAAGGAGCGAAAACGAAGCTTATAATATAATAATAAAATATAATTATTGTCATTGTTGATATTTTAGCAAATCGTATTGACTAGAATTTCGCGGTTGGTGCTGAGTAACCGCTAAGTATCAAACTCATTCAATTTACTAATCCAATTTGCAAATTATGCTTTTTTTCAGCGAAATAATGTTCATATATTCGAACAGCCAGCATAAAGGGAATTTTGCATTACTAAATAAATATTGAGAAGGAGACTTCTAGAGTCTTATCTTTTCCTGAATTTATTAAAAAAAATTACAAATAAAACAAGCAAGGCTGGTTATAAGAAGTCTACAATTTAATTTCTATTTACAGGGTGTCGGGAAACTGCCGCATAAATGCACCGGATTGTGATTCCTCATGTAATTCTTAACCTTTTAGCTGCCACATTTAAAGATTTTTGAAAAAATCATTTTCTTGTACAACTAAAACCTCAATATCTCCAAAGCTAGACAAGCTAAAATAGCAAAATAAGGTGTTTATTAAAGCCAACCAATTTACCTAAAAAATCAAACTAACCGCACTAAAATCGGTTATGATGTCTGGTTTTTACAGAATTTCAAAGTCAAACATTTGTGATTCGACCCAAAAACAATCAATTTTTCCTTCTCAATTTTCGCCAACTTCTGCCAAGGTGAGGTGCTCGCGTCTAACGATCATTTCTTTCTTAAATCATTTTATTCTTGCTTCGTTATTTCTAACAGTTTTACTGTCTTGAGTGCAGAAAACTATAGGGTTAATTTTAGCTCGATTTCAATTCAATTCAATTCAAACTGCGCTCCTAATAATATGTTCACAATGAGGGAAATCATATAATTTGGGGCTATTTTCATGTTTTCGTATGGAAACAGCCCGAAAACATTTCAATTCCCATACAAATTGACACATTGAAGATACGCTAATTTGCGTATTTTCTATGAAACCTTGATTTTTTTAAATGCAAACGTATAAGTACCCAGGTCTCAAACCCAAAAACCCCTATTCAGCACATTTCGACTCATTCCGATATTTTAACTGACACCCGAAAAAATTGTTCAGTTTCGTGTATTTGCCAATGTTCTTAATTTCTCAATGATAAGAGAATGGACGGTCAGTTTGAAGTGACGAAATATGTTGCAAATTACTATCGATGACTGCACCAGCACATTTTTAAGCTTAGAATGATTTATAGGAAAAATATTATTGCCGGTTGTCATATGAAATTACAAATAGTGCACTGTGAACCCTTTTCGGTGATTTCTGAAAACGTACGGCGAAGTCAATCCATTTTCGTCCACTCTGTATACTAGCGCATATTTTAAACTCAATTGACTTCCTTATTTATAGACGCGAGCCGTATAAAATTACAAAATTGCAAGCAATTCATTTACACTTGAAAATTATATTGTGCAATAGTTCATGTGCACCATATACGTATTATACTGTCTTTAGGTATGCTACATATTTTGCTATTAATACTATGGGGTTAATTCTCGAGTATGCTAACTAGTATGTCTATCTAGGTTTTGTTTATCTTGCAAATTGTTTTTCTACATACTCGTAGTTGATGCTAATAACAATAATATATTTACCCCTTTGAATGGACGCATTCACACGTATCTAACATAGATATAAACTTACATTTTATCGTAAATAGAAATGATATTCAGATGCACTTCAAACTGTATTAAAAATCAAAAACAAAAACATGTTTATAAGTCATAGTCATAAGCACTTTGTTTATAGGAGTACATAGTACGCATGCATTTGATAATAATGAATTTCTCGTTGTGGGGGAAGTGCAGATGACTAAATGAATGCACCGTAGCATATATACAGTAAATAAGATAAATTTAGATTCTATGAGCTTTTGCGAAATCAAATAAGGAAGAATCTGTTTACAATAATATCGTGACGTCTTTTCAATTGTAATGAAATGCTGACGACTCTGCTATTAGAGCTTCCCGTTCTCACAAAATGAAATTAGTCAAAACAATTCCTCAAAGTGGATTTAACATGAAAACGTAATAAATTTTATATGACAATCAATTTAAATCATTTTAGCTGATATAATTTTCACAAATTGTTAAGTGGTAAATAAAGACAATGCAATCATTTACATAGCATTGTAAGAACGCATTTTAAAATTTAAATTTGCTTATCAGAATAATTCCGCATGTGCATGTGAGGCTTGGAAACGTTTAATACACATAATTATTATCATTAGAAAAATCTTGAGAAAACTAGAGCCTTATCATTTTTTTTAACGAGACACTAGATGCGCACACGATTGTCGATTCTAGACTTACGACATGACAAAACAGCTTATTTTCAATAAATTGTACACAAGTCTTTAAAATTGACGCATTATGCAGTAAGAAAATCCTCCGCAAGCATTTTGATTCAGCGTCATAATGTTGATGCGGTAGGAATTCGGTGAGAATATTAGCGACTTCATTTGTGATATAGATAATTAAAAGAAATACTAAATAAAAGAGAAAACTGGATTGGTCTGCAAAATTATAGAGCTTTTCACAAGAGGATCTAGTTTTGGAACCCCCACTAACTGCCTTTAAAAGAAGTGCACAACTAGTGAACGGAGCCACCTTGCGTTGACGACCGAGAGCTCGCTGGGAATACTCAGTATAGATAAGGACGTCCAACAGCTGCTGAGCTTTCGAAAGTGGAAAACAAGGTCGCGTAACGGCATCTATTGGAGGTCAACGATACAGGCTGCCTAGGTTCGACGCCCTGCTATTGTGCCACGTTGATGAAGATTTGAAAATAAAATGTTGCAAGAGCAACATCTATCTACTACGTACTATTTCCGAAAGAAATTTTTGATGTCAGCTCAGAAAAACCTTTTTTTTTAGTTCCTCTCGAATGGAAAATACATATTCCGAATAAACAATACAAATTATTAAGTAGCTACTGGCAAAAGAAAATCAATGTTCAAACTCACCCAATACATTCTCCTGCGAAACGTGCGTACTCTGATACAATCGCCCGGTCATGTTCACTTCAAACGGCAAATAATTCAAATGCCATACAACGGCCATATTGAGATTTTCCAAAACACTTATAAACTTTTCCAAACGATCGGTTTCAATAAATCCGAGCAGTGTTGCACTATCTAAATTGACATAGACCACTCCCGAGTGTGAATTGTCCATGAATTTTTGTAAATCACTTGGCAACGGTTGAGGTTCATCGCTGGCATGAATACCGCCCAAAAGAATTGTAGTGGGGCTTACCGGGCGTGCATTGCCCAGTGCCTCGTAGCTATTGATTAGCAAGAGATCGGCATTGCGTTCAAGATCCCACGGATTGGGAAAGTCCTCACCAAAATAGTCCTTGACAATTTCGTGTTGAATTGGCAGTTCTTCGTTGAAGTAGAGATATCTGAAAAAAGATAGACACCAAACGTTATAAAATAGGCACCAAAACAATGTACATATATAAATATCTCTTCTTCTTCCTTGCCTCGTTCTTTATACCGCTCCATGGTTCCGCGTTGCTCGACCTGCGGTGTAGGCACATCGCCCGTTTTGGCGATAATTTCTCAACATATTTCTACAGGCAGCTCTATCTTGGATCGTGTCATCGCCGAGACCAATGCGTTGTTGTTGCTTTTTCATTTGACACATCCAGGTGTTCTTTGGTCTGCCTCTGGCCTTGGGTCCATCAAGTGGAACTTCCATTGATATCGCTCTCTTTGCGGTGTTCTCAGGCGGACGCCTTTGAACATGGCAATACCAATCCATTCGTCGGTCTTCGAGCTTTTCGGTGATTGGTTGGTCTATGGACAAGCTGCCTCGGATGTAGCTACTCTTGATGTGGTCCCTTTTGGTTACACCAACTGACATGCGTAACATTTTCATTTCAGTCGCTGTCATTTCTTTCGCGTAACCTTCATACATGGTCCAGCATTCTGATCCATACATGAGTGCGGGACGTACAACCGTTTTGTACAACTTGCCCTTTAGCTTCAGTGGCATTTTCTTATCGCAAAAAACTCCAGAGTTTTCTCGCCACCTCATCCACCCAACCTTTGTGCGATGTTTGATGTCATCATCGCATGTAGCTCCGCTGTTCACCATCGAGCCAAGGTACTTGAACTTGGTACAAGAATTAAGCTGCTCTCCTTTGACGTACATTTCTGGTATCGGTGCATTTGGGTCCGAGAATTGGCAGCATAAGAACTCAGTCTTTGTTATACTTACCCTCAGTCCATGCTCCTCCAGAATGTCACACCATTTTGTAAGCGCAGCTTGCAAGGCAACGATGTTTGGGCTACTGAGGACTATATCATCAGCAAAAAGAAGAGATATTTCTAGGCCGTCGGAGACACGTGTTAATAAGTAGCACATGATGATGTTGAAGAGCAACGGACTCAATACACTGCCCTGGTGTACTCCGACATTCACCGGAAATTCTTCTGATTCACCGGCTGTGCATCTAACTTTAGTCGTAGCTCCATCATACATGTCTCGTATCATCCTGACGTATGCCTCGGGGACATTAAGAGCTCTCAAGGCCAACCATATCAGATCACGAGGTACTCTATCGAATGCCTTCTCCAAATCGATGAACACAAAGTGCAAGTCCTTTCGTGCTGCTCTATACTTTTCCATTGCAATACGAATGCACTGAATCGCATCGACTGTAGATCGACCTTCAACAAAGCCGCATTGATTGTCATTCAACCGCACAATCTTTCTCAATCGGTTGCAGACAACTCGCTCGTAGATCTTTAGTGTATGAGGTGTTAACTTTATAGCCCTATAGTTGTTGAGTTTGCGTGAGTCTCCCTTGTTCTTATAGAAAGGAAGAAGAAAACTTTCCCTGAAAGCATCAGGCATCGGTTGCCCACCTTTGATTTTGTTGAAGAGAACTGTGAGCCAACTAAGCCCGACATTTTCCATTTTCAACCAAAATTCCGCGGGGATTTTGTCCGGGCCGACTGCCTTTCCGCGTTTCATCTGATGCATTGCCTCCATCACCTCTTCCTCTGAGATATCTTCAATATTTGTGGTATTCGGCTCAACATCTTGAAAAGCTGCCCGAGGAAATTCTTCATTTAGAAGTTCGTCAAAATACTCTCGCATCCTGCTACAAATTGCCGTATCGTCAATCAGCAACATTCCTTGCGAGTCCTCCACGTACTTTGGCGCCTGTATTTCCCGAGCGTTCCTTCTCCTTTGGGCTGCGACCCTAAATATCCTGGCGTCGTGCTTAGGTCTCTCGCGCAAAGACGGTCCTTCGGTCGCAGTCTGAGTTTCTAATTCTTGGTAGAATTTCTCAGCTGCCTTCGCCTTTGCTTGAGCTACCAAGCGCTTTACTTTCTTCCGGCATTGCATATAATTTTCGCGAAGTTGAACCCGTTCGGCTTCACTGCTTGACTCACATTTCGTCCATGCCTTAAATGCGTTCGATTTGGCTTGCACTGCTTCCTTAGTTTCGGTGTTCCACCACCATGTTTCTTTCTTCGTGTAGAGTGGACCTTTCGAAACTCCAAGTGCCTTTTCCGCCTCACCTACTGACATTTCAGCGAAACTATTCCACATTTGTGTTGGACTGTGCTCGGTGCAGTTTATGTTGTTTTGAAACCACTCCGTCATTTTATCAGTGAATGGAGTTACTACAGGTTCAAAGTTGTCGTTTGTGAGATTGTGCCACTTGATTTTTTCGACAGGCTTGGGAGTTCTTCTATTTCTTGCTCCTCCTGCTTTCAAAATAAATTCTGACAGGAGCAAACGATGTTGGCTGACGACAGATTCACCCAAGATCACCTTGCAGTCTCTTACCCACCTTCGCATAAAATCGAAACAGAGGTGGTAATCGATCTGCGTTTCGTGTTTCCTATCTCCGTGTCCACTACTGTAGGTGATTAGGTGTCTCTCGTTTTTCACAAACCATGTATTTAGGATGACCAAACCATGCGATCTGCACATGGTCAGAATAGCTTCACCTTCGTCATTTCTGACCGTTGAAGGGCTACCCTTTCCACCATGGCAATCCTCGTAATCATAATTTGATTCACCCACATGGCCATTTAAATCTCCTCCCAAGAACACCAATTCGGTATCTGGAATGGTCTGAATTAGGGTGTCAACGTCGTTCCAAAATGCCTCTTTTTCTTCTGGTGGCAATCCCACTTGGGGAGCGTAGGCACTTATTACGTTCCACACCCTTCCGCAGATAACCAATTTGATGCTGATCAAGCGGTCACTTCTCTTCGCGACACTTATTATACTGCCACGTAAAGACGACGCCAGAATAATGCCAACTCCGTTTCTTTGGTTTGTAATTCCATAGTAGTACAATTTGTACTTCATGGAATTCGTAAGAAACCGGGCTCTGTCAATATGGGTATTTCGCCACTTTGTCTCTTGCACGCACATAATGTCTATCCCTCTTCGCTTCATGATATCCTCAATCTCCTCGCTCTTTGACGTCATGGAACCGACATTCCAGCTTGCAACCCTCAGCTTCTCCACAATGTAATTGGACTGCCTTATATTGCTCGCCCCCGGAAACCGTCGAGCTCTGGCGCGAACTAGGTTCGCCCCGGGATCACTCAACCGCATAGCAGAAGTAGTGCCCGGCGGGGTAGTGCTTATATATATAAATATATAAATATATAGAAATGTATGTTTTTCTATTTTGATCTTGACACAAATATTTTCCCGATTTATCAATCTAGTAATGACATAAGAATACACGGATGAGTAAAAATTCCCCTAAAAATGTATCTCAATCTCTGGAAAATCTATTTTTGATATAACATAATCTACTAGTATAGTAAATTCGTTGGTGAATGGAATATTTTTCATATTTGTTTAGTGATGAATGAATCAGCTATATATGTATTTCAATTTGTTTATCTGTTAATATCGTAGCGTAGCGCTATGTTATGTATGTACATACATATGTTATGCATACGGGTAAACAAAGATGTTTATCTGTTTAAAATACGCTCACAATCAAACGAGCGCAAATGTTGTGAAATTTTCTAAATTTCCTTATTTATAACATTTCTTTTGTTGTGTTTGCTCAAACAGAGTCGATTGGTCAGAAAGTTCTATCCGTGGTATTGCACAAAGAAGATGTTTTGGCAGTGGTCAAGGTAAAATATAATGTTTAGACAAAACAATATTAAGGTTAAATTCGAAAAGTATGGACAGATCAATCACAAGGACTTGTAGCGCAAATTAAGGACACTATGTATAAATTGGGAAGTCCTATAATTTTGACAAAATGGAAAATTGTTCATCTATCTTAATAATTGCACATGCAATTACAAAAAAGGCAACTTTCTCATTTCAAATTTTGGCAGTTTGTCCGATTTCATTTGTGAATTCAAAAACGTTTCCCAAAAATATTAAACGTTCTGAAAATGTTGTATTGTACTAATTTTCTATTTTATTTGAAGATATTATTTTAATATGTCTCGTGATAAGTTGGAATTGTTTAGTTGCCTAACTCCTTAGAAACATGTTCTGATGAGGTGAGTTAAGATGCAGGTTAGCTACCTTACATACTATAAATGTTACATAGAAAAGGCATTAGTATTATTGAAGGCTTACTGAAAGGCTTTGCAGTTTCTTTTACCGAAGTCAACCAGCTAGTGCAGTATCCTACCAATCTCTATACGTTTATTTTATACCCGTCACTATGTGACGGGGCATATTAACTTTACGGCATCTATACTCTACGTGACATTTGTTTTCAAAGATGTGTATTGCATGCACTCAAGTGGAGCTCACCACTCACCACGTTATGAAATCATTGGGAATGTATGGGAATTCCGTGTTTTTTTTTTCCTGTTGATTGGAGTTTAACTTTTGGCACTAAAGCTGTTTGTTACTTCTTCTTGTAACTTGTGTTAATGGATGCATCTTTCTTTTCATCTGTTCGCTGTATTAAGATTTCAACCATTTCCAAAATGATTTTCATTTTTTCTTGTGCGGAATTATTTAAAATTTCCAACGCTGCATTTGTAACAGTATTAAATATTATGTTGAAACGGGGCGGGTCTAGGCCCTAGAGATGACAACAAAAAAAACTAAAACTTGGTGACAATACAAAAGGGAGTCGGCACGGGGGCACGTGTTCGTCCAAACACATGGAACACCGTACGTTACGAAACTGGGTTCATGTAAGAGAAACTTTTTTTTCTTTTTGAATCTTAACCAAAATTCATCCTTGACTAGCATCAACGCATCTAGGAACAGATGGAATCGGAACAGGACATAAGACTGCGGTAGAAATTGTTAACACAAAAGAAGCTTAAGTTGCATTGCAAATGTGACGGGTATTCAAACTTCGACCGCGCTCACTTAATGATTTTTATTGCCCGAAATCCTCAAAGACCTTGGAAGTAAAGCCGCACACTAGAGATCGACCATGGGACCTGTTCAGGTTACCTTGTAGCAGACGGTTCGTAATAGCGCAACGATTACTACATTTTTTAAACTTACCTAAATAGTATCGTGTCTAGCAGGAAATGTTGTGCGGATATAACAGCAACAACATTAAATTTTAGTTTTACGGCACCCTAAATAAAATCCTTCTATCCTTGAATCTAAGCACTGTTTTCCAACAGGTGGTCCGCGGACCGGGGGTGGTCCGTGAGGGACCCGTAGGTGGTCCGCGGGGACCCTCTGGACACTTCTTCAAAAAAAAATGTATTTTCTTGTGACTAATTAAAGTCACATGCCAAAAAACACGCTCACATTATCATGTAACAGCTTATCCAGTAAATACTTTGCTACTAAGTTTCTGATTATGGGAAGGCCATGAGTTGCTTAGGTTTGTTGCATATAATAATTAATTCCAAAAATTTTCAAGCTAATTATCAAATTCGAACTCGATTGCAAAAATTCAAAAGATTAGGATGCGTCGGTGATTGTGTGAACTGCGCCTCCAAATAGATGGAAGCCTAATTTAATTTTCAAATAAATCATCTTCCCCAGTAAGATAACGTATGTAAGCGAAGGATTTCAATATTATCAGGGGTCCCCACTTTATTTTTAAGCAGAAAATAACAAACTAATACATAGTAAGTGCAATTACTGATGAAAAATAAAGCACAAGCTTTTGAATACAATATTTCGACGAAAAAAATCCAGACCTTAATTCGTTTCATTATTATGGGAAGGTGGGCCGTCGAGATTTATTTTCAGGCTAAGTGGTCCGCAGACGTTTCTGAGTTGGGAAACACTGAAGGGACCAACGCAGAGAATCTAAAACTAACGTTAGAAAACTATTTGGCGGAAAGTTCTTAAAAAGCTTAAAAGGACCATTTCAGACAAATTTTCCAAATCTGGATTCGCAATCCATAAAATAGATTTTCGTTATGTCAAAGAAGCTCCCCGCAGGGGGTCGGTGTCCTTGTGACATCAGCCAGAAATGGCTGTATGTAGTGGGACAAAGATCTTTGGTGAGTTGCGCCACCACGGAACTAGCAGCGCAAGGGGGCCCCTGGTACAGTTGATACGCCATGGCGAGGATCTGTACAAAGACCATTCGGGCGGTAACGTTCCCGAGCTCCTGAGTTATGTACGGTTGGCTCATGGCGTGACCTACCTCCTCCCATGACTTACGGGAGGGAAGTCACTAAAGGCCAAGCACGATTATGGTGTCCTCTGGTGGGGGAGTGCTTCGTATGGTAAATCGTGTGAGCTTCGGAGTTGACGGCTTCGCATGACCCGAGTCGTGAAGGGGCTAGTTAGGGAGAACGGCCTTGGCGGTAAATGCCTACGCGCCTATATGTAAGTGGTTTGTGGATTTATTACCACACTGCCCGAGTCGCATTGCTGACTAGTAAACTGAAGGGGCCACCTGGATGTGAAAAGCAGCGCTACGAGTCTGCACAGGCTCGTAGTCACAGGTCCAACGAGCCTGGGATGTGCACATCTGAATTCTCACGTGAGGCTTAACCAATAGGGGGCCGAAGGAGGATCACACCTGCTATAGAGAAGTCTATAGCGAATAGTGAACTACGGGGATGGGTGTGCCCAGGGGACCATGGTCCTTTCCCATCAAGGAGTTGGCTTCGTAGTGGCTGGAGGTTGTTACCCAAGTCATCCAGCTAGTGATGCAACCCCGGGGTTGGGTTCCTGAAGGTGAGTGCATTCGCCGGATGGAGAAATCCCCGTCTGGCAACAAAATCGTGTCAGTAAAAAGCCGAAGGTCCAAACACTTCGAGGGACTGGGAGATAAAGGCCGAAAGGCTAGGTGCTCCCCTGACGGTATACCTGTAGATGGTTAGCTTGTCAAAGAAGCTAATAATGGATTTTCGTTCTATAAAATTTGATAGAACGAACATCTTTTTTATGTATGGCAATCAGTGGATTCACCGTCTGTGTGTAGTCTTAAAATCCTATAGGATGAAGTTGCGGCACATGAATTACTTTGGTCGCCACTGCAAGTGTCCGGTAAGTTAAACTAGCACCAACATTCTATGGCGACTCTTGAACTTTTCACGAAAAAATTGTTTGTTTAAACAATATGAAAGCATGAAATTCTGCCGACATTGTCTCGTCATATTACAATTTTGCCTAGTTACATTTTCTATTTTTTTCTGATTTCCTCGCGAAAGATTTAGGCGGACGGTAATACTATGTTATGACTTATTGTATACAATATCTAATTTAAGACTTTTTTGAAGGGCACTGTTTAAATTGCCTTAAAATAACCAAAAAAAGTGCAGACAATAGAAAATAGAACATAGACATCGAAATTGATAGGAGACTGGATTGGACGTTAAAATAATGTAGTAGGTAGTTAAAATCAGTGGCGCAACTAGGAATTGATCCTGGAGGGGGCTAAGCCCATCCACATTACTGGATATTTGAGGCTGCTGTTTCAAGTTGGATGATGGTTCATTTACGCTTATTTTTGATATACATTTTTTAAGCTTAGCGTCGTAATAGCGTGAGTGTTATGTAATTCTCACAATCATCGCTCGGTTCTCATAAAAACCCAATTTTAAATCACTCTTTCGGGTATGGCAATTGGTGAGAAGCTGATCATGAACTAAAATAGATGCGATGCACCTTGTATTTGATCAAATGGGACTTTTATTGACGACAAGAAGTAATTACAGACTTCCAGTTTCAAGTAGGTATAACTAAAAGGGTGCGACTGAAAATAGGAAGTACGCCACTCGTTATGCGCTACAACCGATTCCGTAATCATCGCTGCTCCATATATTACCGTTAGGCTCGATTGGTTTCTATAATTTTGGCTTCCATTTAGGTCGGCCATTTTGATACTTTTCCTAAGTTACTGGTACAGAAAGAGTGACACCGCCGTGAATCTATTGCGTGGATCACAAAATTGTTTGTTCAGGAGACAAAATGTAGGGAGGATTATCTCAACATTCTAAGAGTAATATGTAGGCGCTCAGCAGGGGTTTGAAAAAAAGCATGGAACGGTGGTACTGCTCGTGCAAAATACAAGATTATGCATACTCAAAAACCGGGGTGATGTTGGACTAGATACTAGTCTATATCTATCTAATAGCTCCAGGTAATTTTACCTTTTCAGGTGAAATAGACTGTATGGGATTAGTAACAGAACCCTATCTCGCAAACAACCAATTGATTTGGGACGTGGAAATCAGGAACGGTCGGCGCGCGGTTCGATAAGTTACAAATAAGATATAACATAAGGATACTCCGCTTGTATGCAGTTACATTTTTTCCACTAGAAAATATTTGTACAATTTGACTTAACAGAATTTTACGAAATGTCATACAGAAATGTCTCCTTCATCACGCACACCATCTATCTATCTATCCAATTACATGTAAAATGGATTAAGACAAGCAGCAAGCATGAAAATATTGTTGAAATCGCACATGAAATTATCCACGTAAAAACGCTATAAAGAAAATATAGAGATTGTGCCGTTTTCAATATTGCTGTAAAGTTTGCTTAATAAATGCCAAATTTCTTAAAGATTTTTGTGGAAAAGGACCAGTTTTGAGCAGGGATTTGGAGCGGAGCGGAGGGGAGCGATGGAGCGGAGTGGAGCGACCTTAAATTTCGGAGCGAAAGAGCGGAGCGTGGAGCGGTTTTTGGCAGACTGGAGCGGAGCGATTTTTGCTTTGAAAGTCGCTCCGCTCCAAAGTAAAAAATTAAAAATATTCCGAGAACAAAAATGAATTTTTTCGACGAAATTTTTTATTTTATGGCACGAATTGGTGATTTTGGACGATTTAAAGGCGAAGAATTCGTTGAGAGACTTATAAAATTTCGGAATATCGTGAAATTCATTATGATAAAAGAGGTTTTGCATTTAGTCATAATCATCACTCTTCATTATTAAGAAATTCAAGATCATCTATGACAGAAAAGTCCTGTCCTGTACTCGATGAATGAACGCCCTTTTCAATTTAAATTAGTTATTAGGTGCGTTTTATTCAATGTAGCACAAGACAGTGCCATAACAATTTTAAAGATTTTTCAAAAATTTAATACTTTAATAGGTGGGACCTACATATTTTCTTTCGGTCGTGGCCAACAATTTTTCCTAAGAATAAACCCATTAAAAATCGGATAAGCAGCTTAATCTGTGAAAAAAAAGGTTCAAAGACAAAATTTTGTGATATTACTTCATATAAATTTTTTTCCCGACGGAGGTCTTAGTGGTAACATTTTTGTAAAATCTTGATGAATTCGGGATATTCCCGGTACACCTATTTTGCTGGAAATGACATTAATAATATCATATTTCGGTGCGCTTATGCGATAGTTTAGTTTCCGGACACCCTATCTAGAACAACTCAATTTTATGTCAAATTTGTACGAAATTGGTGCTATCCTGTTCTGTACTTGATCGAATGAAACGCACCTATTAAGTCATTTTCTAGAATACTTGAGTAGATATAAGTTGAATTGATGAATTCGCGGAAAATAATAAATATTTACTAAGAACAATGAAGTTTTGTTGTATTTTTGTAATGGAGCGGAGCGAAAAAAAATTTAGTCGGAGCGGAGCGGATTCAAATTGGCCGGAGCGGGAGCGGAGCGGAGCGAAAAAAAGTGTCACTCCAAATCCCTGGTTTTGAGTTTCTTTTTTTGTTAAAAAAAAAGAACACTTACTAATTTCGGAGAAATTTTCGTAAAACATGTTGAAGTCAATTTTTTGCAAAAAATTTTACGAACGATTTTGTACAAATATTTGCACAAAAGGAATTGTAAACAAACATTTTTGCCGATACACCTTATTTTAATTTTCCTTTCCCAATTTTTGGGTCTGGGAGGGGCTTAAGCCCCCTTAGCCCCTCCCGTGGTTGCGTCACTGGTTAAAATATTTGAGATCGTTTTTTTTTGGGAAAAAATGGCTTAGTTAAGGAGCCCAGGAGCATTCAAAATTTTGTGTGCATAATCTTGAAGGAGCGTTTTTTTACAAAAGTCCCCAGAATTTCCCGCGGACCACCTATTGGGAAACAGTGCTCCAAATAAATCAAATTTACCTTAACATGCAAATTCTGATTTTTTTTTATATTTCGAGAGAGAAAGTCCTAGATGTAGATGTGCGAAATAGAGGTCGAGGCAAGTCTCCACACAAAAAAAAAATCATTTTTTAGCTCATGTAACAAAGCACCTAGGATCTTAAGCCGTTGCGTCATAATATAATCTAAAATTGTAAAAACAAAGTAACAAATTCAAGGAAAAACTGTACATCAATCATCCCTATCAAAAGAAACGTTTTCAAAAAAAAAAAAAAAATAATACAGGAATTAAACAACATCATGTAATTGTCTAAGAATTCATCTGAAAAGAGCACACTTCATGATTTCTAGATAGAATGATTTGATTATAAAATATACTTCATTCATCTGTATTAACATTAAGTATGCATAAGTACGTCCATACCACAGTAATTTAATAAGTGCATCTATAGCATCAAAAATGGACTAATGAGACGTGTGATAGCAATAATAATTCAGATCATCAACCGCCCACAAAGGGTGTTTGAATAGAGACTATATGAACAATCTAAATATGTATACTCAAATAGCATTTTAAGACTATCAATATTCAAGTCACGACTCTGGGCTTTCAACAAAGAAGAATATTGTACTCTAATATTATCTAAACCTAAACAATACTCGACATTTAGCTTCCGGACAAAAAATCTAAAAACAACAAAGACCCACACATTAGACTAGTTGATCGCGTACCCAGCTGATGCACAAAGCACGTTTCTACTGATTACACTGCCATGCGGCCGTGTTCCACATACAAAAAAAAATGTTTCTTAGACAAAGAACTCACCCACGCAAAAACCAATTGCTCTTCACTCACTTACCTGTACTTCAGCGAGAAGAACGCACTTGCTATCCTTTGAAAAAGGCTCAAATTATCACTGAACGGCAACAGCACACTTGGAAAACTGGTCGGATGATTGGGATTGCCCATTGCCTCGTGTGACGTAGTCAATGCACCGCCAGGTGTTATACCGATCAAAGGTACCTGGAATTTCCATGCAAAGGCATTCATCAAAGATGGGCCGGACCAATCGACCAGAACAGCATCGAAACTTCGCGAACTATCTCGAAGAAGGGCTTGCACTTGAGGCGATTTCAATTCAGCCTCGGCAATATTTCGTGTCACATGGAAAACGTTACGGATCACATCCAGACCACTGCCCGCCGAATTATCTTTAAGCTTGTCCAGAATTTTTAAATTGTGTGCAAAGCTCAGGTCGATAAGGTCAATGAAATCGTTGCCGGTGGCGAAATTCAGCGGATCGGTGGTCATGACGGTTAAATTGTGACCTCGTTTCGCCAAGTCTTCGACGAGCGGTCGAAAGACGGTTTGATGATCGCGAAATGGTATCGGTAGAATCACTAGAATTCGTGATGATGAAGCCAGGTTGATCATTAGAGTGGTCAGTAGAAACCACGTTGGTTGCAGGACACTCATTTTTCTTCTGAACAATTTTATTGTCTATTCAATGCACAATTTAACAATATTGTCTTTTTATCAATTAATTATAATAATTTCCAGAAACTGCGAGTATGTTTCATTCAATTCAAACTTAGCCAATGTAAAGATCACTTTTCTCCGAGAACACACAGAATCTTTTATAGCTCTAAGTTTAAACCGCTTAAGATTTTCTCATCCGATCGTAACGAATTGTAGTTATGAACTGACTGAACTCAGTTTGTGTGATTCATGAAGGCCTGGGCCTTCTTTCTATACGCCGGCATTTTAGCTTTCAGGTTTCGTGAATGTATCTTTATCGCAATACTGCGCGTACTCGTCCACATACATTCATATGTGTACATACGGATCGCCCAGCTCAACAGCTGATCAGAATTTCTTCGCGGTCATAGTGTGGTGTGGCTGAAGCGCGAGGCGTTAGACGAGCATGCGTTGAGATTGAGAATAAATTAAAAATACAAATGTTTAGAAAATGTGATTCAAAATAATGCAAATATGTATTTTCTAGTCTATATACCAATGCTTGTAGTCAATAAATTATAATAGATACCTACATTGGCTATGAGTAAAAATATATTACGCTAATACGTAATCGGTAATCGCACAGTATTTATGCATTGAGCTTAATGTTTGTCGCTCGCGATCAGTGTAATGGTTACTATACATTCCCTAAGTCCATCAAGTCGTTTGGCAGAAAAGACAACAACTTATCTTTCAAGAAAACTACAGTGAACCCCCCGAAATTTGCGAGAAAAAAATCGCGCTTGCTACTCCTCACAAAATTAAAATACATATATATATATGAGGGCTTTTAATCTAAATTAATTAGGATAGAAAAACATGAGCCGCATGTTGCTCCCATAGGCTGTTAATGTGGCCCGGCAATAATATAAACATCGTGATTTTCGTGATCAATAAAGAATATTTTTAATAAAAAAAAAAAAAACTACTTTTTAAATGTAAAAACATAATATTAGAGAAGGCGGTAAAAACGACCCGATGAACGGTTCAAATGTTCATAAAACAGAATTCGTTTTTTCGCTAAAACTTGCAGAAATCACTCCCAGAATTCGAAAGCTTAGAGTTGGCCGTAAATGTACTCAATATAACGATACAATGGGACAATTTGTTTCGATTGAAACAATTTTTGGGGGACCGCATTAGTCATTGAATGGAAGAACTTGTCCTTTTCCTGCTTTTCTTGGAATTCTCCATCTTTCAAATACTGTGCCAATTATTTCATTAGCGGGATACCTACATAGTCCCGAAAAACAAAATTCCGCCTGTTCATAATCCTGCTTTTTACAAAAAATCTCGTTTTACATTATCCCGACATAACTAAATCCCGCCACTAAAAATCCCGCCATTATGACCCCCCCCCCTCCCAATACAAAATCCCGCTACATCAAAATCCCGCCCACTAATGGATAGTGAAATAATCCCGTCAAAATACTGCCAAAAATTACTTCGGACCACTTGAATAGGGAGACCCGCTTTGAAGCCCGAAATTTTCACTCTCTTCTTGCTGAGAGCAAGACTTGGTATTCCAGATGAAAGGTTACTCTACTGCACTTTGTTTTTCAGAAAAACTTTAGAGCTACGATAAATAACAATATACAGGGTGTCGCGCATTGGGTGGTCAATACTGTAAGTGTTGATAGCGCAACTTTGTTTCAGCAATAAAATTACCAATACAATCGGAATTTTTTTTACCGTTACCTTGTTATCGCTCTTTTTGTGAAAGTCATCAAAAATCGTGACTTGTCACGCAAAATCGTAATTTGCAGCACTCCCGATGACTTAATCCAAGATTTGATTTCAGTTTCAGAAACTACATAAAATTTCACAAAAACTGAAGTTTTTCCTGTTGCCAACATTATCGGCACTTTCAAGATACAGTTACTCAAACTTAATAGAAATTTTAAAATAGATTTTTTATCGAAAATACAAACAGTAATTTCATAACGGTGCTTTATACGTACAACTCTGCAAAGTTGATAAAAGTTGCTTCAACATGTTGGCTTTCCAACGGTATATCACTTTTCATATTTACATTGCGGGATTTTAGAATTACACATATTGGATATAAAAAAAACAAGGTAATTATTTTCTTATCGGATTATTTAAACTGAAATTTTATTCATTTATTTTTTATATTTTACTATCGCAATTTTGAAAATTTGTTAAATAAAAATTAAAATAAAGTTTTGAATATGAGAAAGAACCAATAAACTAAAAATATTAACTAATGATTAAATGGGTCTGTTTGATGAATTGGAATATTGCTGCTGGAATTGGCCTCCTCCATTTTGTATGCAGACTCGACACCTTCGGCGTATGGAAGAAACGTCCCGAAAGATTTCAGGAGGGGTTTCCTTAATGTTGTCACAAGCATCATTAATTCGCTGCAGCAGCTGTTCCCGGGAGGTAATCGGCTCGGAATAGACATTGCTTTTTAAGTTAATAATTTAAGTTAATAATTTAATAATTTAATTAATTTAACATAAATAAAAATCTAGGGGAGTAAGGGCGGGACTTCACGCAGGCCACGCAACTGTCCCAAATCAGCCAATCCACTTTCCGGGAAATTCGTTTTCCAAATATTCTTTGATAGGTCTCGCATTATGAGCGGGCACCCGTCTATCTGCCATAAATAGCAAATATTAAATTTTAACCGTTATAAGTACCGTTGCATTTGCCAAACAATGTACCAAATTTCAAATATCTTACAGTTCTGGTCAAAATAATGTAGCGAGATTCTATCCCGAATTATAATTGCCTTTGTATGTCTTTTTTCGAGTCAAGGGAAAATTGTTAACGATTCCACTGAAGCCATGATTTTTACCATTCAATGCGTGTTTACCTAAAATTCTGCAATGTAAATCAGAAAAGTGATATACCGTTGGAAAGCCAACATGTTGAAGCAACTTTTATCAACTTTGCAGAGTTGTACGTATAAAGCACCGTTATGCAATTACTGTTTGAATTTTCGATGAAAAATCTATTTTAAAATTTCTGTTAAGTTTGAGTAACTGTATCTTGAAAGTGCCGATAATGTTGGCAACAGGAAAAACTTCAGTTTTTGTGAAATTTTAGTGCTTTCTGAAACTGAAATGAAATCTTGGATTAAGTCATCAGGAGTACTGTAAATAACGATTTTGCGTGACAAGTCACGATTTTTGATGACTTTCACAAAAAGAGCGATAACAAGGTAACGGTAAAAAAAATTCCGATTGTATTGGTAATTTTCTTGCTGAAACAAGTTGCGCTATCAACCCTTACAGTATTGACCACCCGATGCGGGACATCCTGTATATAACGGACATCGGTCACAATCCCATACGTGTATGGCCCGGAACCACTCGTCTTCAGCCAATGTGGCTCCGAGAAGCCAAAAAGTTATGCATCCATGACGCAAAGGCTATCTCTCTCTTCATAGGCTGGTTTCTGGGGCCAATTAATTTCTCCAGAAATAAACAACTCTTCAATAAATTCATAAAAATATATATCGCTGATTTCAGTAAATACTGGTTTTGTTTCAACAAAGTTCTGTTAAGTGGGACTCCACTGTAATATCAACAATCAATATGTGTACAAGTAAAAAAACTCCTAAAATTATACAGGGCTTGTTGTAAGTGAGAAACAATAATTGCACATACATATTTTGTGAAGTGTATATTGAAGCGATAAAGGCATAAATCAATTGATATGAGATGAGGTAACTTTATGTACAAATACAATGCCTGTACGAGTGTACAGACGAAAACATCTTTTACAATATTCTATTTTGATGATATTATGTCTCTGGTAGTTTATTTTGACAAAGTGACTAATTTATTCAGCACACGGCTCTCCCTCACAATTCAGCAGATTATTATCAATCAAGTGTTCTTATTTGAGACGAGCTTGATCACATTTTATTATGGCCGGACAAGAAGCATGCATTTACTCGTATAGTAGAAGTAGATTTACTCACGTTCAAAACATAGGTTGATCACATTTGAAATCGCGTGATCGTCATTTCCTAAATTGAAAGTAAATCACGCGATTTATGAGTACTGAGGAGTTTACATTTTGAAGCAAATCTATTTTGGGAAATTGTTTAATAGATTACTTTTTCTGTCATGTATCTTCGAGCTAAGCAATACTCGTAGATGCTTATGAATTTATTTTCGATTTTGTTAGTGTACTTTTACTCCAATCAATAGAGACAAAATAATAGGGGTTAGCGTGCAAAAATTGGGGACTTCTCAAATTGTTGATATTTTATAAAGACAGGTGGGGTAAGTTAAAATCCAAGTTTGCGTCACTTTCCCCCTTTTCCTCCCGCCGCTATCTTGAAAAAAACATCTAAAATCGGCCCTTTCATCAGTTTTTGGCCTGTAACTTCTTTACAGTCCATTTGAGCACAAAATCTGCCAAGACAATTTTGTAGAGGACAAAATTTCCCACAAATTTAATCTAAGATGTTGTACTCTATAATCAAAATTAACAGAGTTATAGCGCAAAGAAAATGGAGAAAATATCAAAGATCATACCAATTTTAAATTCACAAAAACGCATTGTATACCAATAACTCATAGCCTCCTCTGTATTTTAGTATAGAGTTCTCCAAGTATATTTTGAAATTTGTTAGTAATGATTTTTTGAATTTTTAGCATATTCTTTGCGCTATAGCTCTGCCAATTTTGATTGTAGAGTAAAACTTGTCAGATGAAATTTATAGGAAATTATGTGTTCTACAAGATTGTCTCGGCACATTTCGTGCTGAAATGGACTGGGAAGGAGTTATAGACCGAAAAAATGATAAAAGAGCCGATTTTAGATGATTTTTTCAAGATAGCGGCGGGAGCACAGGGGGGCAAAGTGACGCAAACTTGGATTTTAACTTACTCCACCTGTCTTTATAACATATCAAAAATTTGAGAAGTCCCCAATTTTTGCAAGGTAAGATCTCCCCGTTGATTGGAGTATTAGTTTTTATCGAACCGGCACGGGCCGTACACGTGGATTAACTTCACATCGCTACATCAATGAAATCCTTGCAGTCCTTACGTACCTTACGCAGATTATATCGGACATAATATCCAGTTGATGCAGGATAATGCACGGCCTCATGTGGTGAACCAGTATCTACAGGACGTCGGCATTCGTACAATGGACTGGCCAGCTCGAAGACTGGACTTGAATCCAATAGAACACTTATGGGATCGGATTCGAGCCAGTGTTCCTGCTCCTACAACACTTCCAGGGCTGCGACTCGCAATTGGAGAGGACTTCATCATCAGCCCCGTGAGGTCTATGAATACGAGGGTGCTAGCAGTTATTCGAGCAAGGAGAGGGAGCAGTGAATACAAAATAAGCACTTTTTTAAACAATTTTCTTTGTTTTCAGATTAAATTTGTGGTTTTCACTTGGTGATTACATGACCGGAAAACGACTCTTTATGTGTAAAATCTTTAATAAACGCTTAATAAATTGGGAAATTCCATTCGTTTTAATTGTCATAAAATGCACTTCCTGTAGATAACTTTCATAGTTGTAACTTTTATACTTCTTGAGAAAATTGGGTTAGAGTTCGAAAGTGGCGAGTGGTCCACTTTATTTGACTATAGAAATATATGTAGTATGTACATATAATGCAGTGAAGTACATACATTTGCTTTTAGTGGGCCAGTCAAAATCGACATTAACCTCGGAATAAATGGAATACTACCGTTCTTTCGCTTATCTGTTTTAGAGTATTACTGGCTATATAAATCCAGATTTGCAACCCTGTGCTAATTTTTTGGCAAGCGAAAAAGAACCATTTTTTGCTCTTTTTTTACATTTCCAAAAATATTTAAAAAAAAAATATCTTGGAGAAAAATGATGATCGGCATTTTGAAAGTAGACAAAATTTCAAATCCAATGATATCCTAACCACTTTTGTAGGTCAAATATTGACGGAGATACAGGTTTTCAAAAATAGGGTATTTTCCACAAAAAAAAAACGCAAATTCTAAGCTTATGTTGTTTGCCGAAGCGACATTTATTTGAAATTCGCAATTTTTTGGTAAAAAATACCCTATTTTTAAAAACCTGTAATTCCGTCAATATTTGACCTATAAAATTGGTTAGGGTATCATTGGATTAGAAATTCTGTTTACTTTCAAAATGCCAAACACAGTTTTCATCCATGACAATTATTTTAAAAAATATTGTTGAAAATGTAAAAAAAAGAGCAACAAAATGGTTTTTTTTTTCGCTCGCCAAAAAATTAGCACAGGGCCCCAGGGTTGCAGGGATTTATATAGCCAGTAATACTCTAAAACAGACAGCGAAAGAACGGTAGTATTCTATTTATTCCGAGGTTAGGCCTTTTTTTGTAAAGTTTTACTGGCGTATAGGGCGCATAATAAAAAATGTGATTTTTAAAAAAAGAACAGTGTTTTATTTAGGGCATTACAACATTTCAAACGTAACACGGACCAAAGTGGTTATCCTCTTTTTTCATGAGAGAAATAAATTATAAAAAAAAAACTAAAAAAACATTAAAAGAAAAACGGTGGACAAACCTTACATAAAAAAAGAATAACAGTATGATTTTTGAATGCTATATAAAAACGGGAAAAGTGTAATTTATATCTTAGAAATATTTTCCGAAAATAGAAAAAAAATTAGACGGCCGGCTTCTTAGCAGGCGAACCCTCTGCAGCCGCATCGGCGGTAGTTGTGTCGGGCTTCTTGCGCTTAATCAAATGCGATATGTCTGTTGGTTTGGGCTTGTCGCTTGGCGATGATGATGTGCCATTGCCATTTGCTGCAGCACCACTGAATCCGGCCGATGATGATGATACACCTGATGAAGACGGTCCAGCACCACTGTCTCGGTTTGGATCAGTGCTCATGATTTTCGACAATTCGTTGCGAACTTCTTCGATGGACTGTAAGAAAAATAATTGTCGTTACCATATTTCAGTATTGCCCGATATGCAATTTAATATGTAATGTAATTAATTTCTTTACCTGTGTCTTTGTCTCTTCAACTTCAGCGATTTTTGCCAGAATATCTTGCTTTGTCTCTTCCAACTCTTTGATCATGTCATTGCGTTTTTCCTGTTCTTTTTGCTTTTCCTCCTCGATTTCCTCGTCAATGAGCTCTGAAGCACGTTTCAATTCTTTGATACAATCGTCAAAGGAATTTTGCATTAGGTGTGCCAATCCAATTTTATAGTGGATTTCGGCTACAATGCGTCGATTGTCATCGGGTAATTTCATGTGAATTTCAAGAGATTTTTCTGAAAAATAAAAGAGTCGAGGTAAATTACATATACAATACATTTAGTTAAAAATGGCGAGGGACAATATACTTACTGAAATCTGCAATGCATGCATCAAAATGACTGTTCTCAAGTGATATACCAGCCAGCTCGCTATAGGCTTCGGCCAATTTATTCAATGCTGGTTCACCTTGACGTTCGAAAATTTTCACGGCCAGTTCGAGAAGTTCCCATGCAACTTGAAGGTTTGCCTGAAAAATTATAAAGAAATGAGAAATTACTTTTGCGGGACTAAAAATGTATGTTTGCCCTACTCCAGAAACATAATATTTGCTTTTAACTTTATAGTTATGTGAGAGCAAGCGTAACCATCCTTAATATCATTGTGTTTTTCGGTTTCGCTTTACCTTTTCCAATTTAACCATCAAAAATAAAAATAACAATTAATTAGCCAGTTTATGTGTAGCAAATAAAATGTCAATTAATCGGCCTTTGACATGTTTATGATGGCCAAACAATGTTCGGTTTTCCAGCAATATAATACGAAATTATGGTTCGTGTACATGTACTAATTTAGAAAAACAAAACATAAAGAGATAAAGTAACTTCTGCTCTACTTTTTCCTAATCCTTCTGTTTAACTTGCCACCAGCTATCAACCACCCAAGTCACTCGAGTCGTATTTAAACATCTAATTTGCGCCTAATTACAACCATCAACACATTCCAACAGACTTACCCCATCATCTTCGTCTTCATTCTCCTCATTGTTCTCTTCGGTGGCAGCACCATTCGACGTACCCGCCACCGGTACATCAGCCACATTTTTATCATCTGTCCCATTTGTGGTTGATGGACCGGCGGCTTCACTGCTTGCCTCTCCGTTAGCCTTTTCAGCTGCAGCCTTATCTTTTTCAGCTCCTTGATGTCCATTTGATTCCTCATCTGCCGTTTTGACAGCATCATCACTACCATTAGTAGCTCCGCTTTCACCCGCTTCAGCTTCGCCATCCGCCTCATCTTCATCATCATCGTCGTCGTCGTCATCGTCATCATTTTGCTCTTCGGGAACAGACAGCACTTTGTTCTCGTCCTCGGCCAAAGCAATTAGAGTTTTAGCATACCTGAAAATGTTAATTATAAGAAAAAAAAAACATGAAAAGCAATGCGTTTGAAAAAATACAAGAGGAACGAGATGAAACATACATCAAATACGGCAAGCCGAGTTCATCGGAAAGTTGTCCGTAAATTTCCTCGTAGATGTTGCAAACCTGACTCAAATCATCGGCCGCATCACTGTATGCTTTAACCAAATAATTACGACTGCCCCGGGCAAAAAGTTCTTTTCCTTGTGAGATTTTATCCTCAGCGGTTTTGATATCTTCGGATTTTTCCGCCATTCTGAAATGATAAAAGGAAATTTTGCGTATTAATTTTGTCAAAGGTTACATTAAATATTAAAATCATCTTTATGGTTACCAAACATTCGGTGGGGGTATAGCGCGTTGATTTGACTATGATTTCGGACTGAATAATTTTGCTAAAATTATGCTTTCTAGACGAACCGTTTTTGAGTTTGTACGAAAAACTGTCACGCCGTGGAAATAAAATTAAATCTGTATAAATTGCTCACACTTTTGAGCAGCTACCACTGACTCGAGCCCGGAGACAAAAACCTTCGTTTCCTTCAATAGAGCGAACCATCATTTCGAATTCTTGTCTTGTTCCTTCCATACCATTTTTGTGTAGTGTCATGTTGAAAATACTCTATTAAATGTGTATCACATAAAACATATATTTATTATGGAAGTTCTTCGAACAATGACAACCAATGGGAACACATAGCTAACCATAGAACCGCATTGTACAAAAGTTTTCCTGAACTATGTGGGCTACCAAGGACTTGTTGCATTTACCCTAATGGTGTTGATTAAACCATCATTTATCTACAAATTGAGAAATGTGTTTATGGTCCGTCTGACCTGACCACCGAACCGTAGCATCTCCCAAACAGTGTGGGTTGGTACCACTACTGTTGATGTTACCTACAACCGCGGACAAATTTTAAACAATGGAAAAGTTTTGTGTTGTCGCACTGTTTGCAGGAAATGATGATGATTCTGTCAGGATAATGAAAGAATGTAACATGAAATACATGGTAGATTTTCAACAGAATTCTCCGATTGTTTTATTCTTAATTTTAAAGTTTCACAGAGAATTATTATCGTTTTCCTCCACTGATTGGGTTTACTAAAAAAAAATAATAAAAAAGGACACTCGTTTATCCTCGATCCCAGGCGGGGTGTCCCACTCTAGTTTTTTTATATTGGAAATGCTGTCGAACCATGCGACCCACCTCACGGTTTTGTCCAAGTTCAAATAACTGCAAAGTTATAAAATTGCACAAAGAAAAGAGATTTTAAAAAAATATAGGGGTTTCCAATTAGAGCGGATAGATATTTGCAGCCTGTAGCGGCCTGTTTGTTTAAGTGGCGTCGGCTTAATCTATTGTTTACTATTCAGTCACTCATGCCAAATCACCATGTCAAGTTACACGGCGCTACGTGCCACACAGCAGATTTGATGCTAAGGTTATTTCTTGCAAAAGTGACGTGAATTGGCCACCAAGATCGTGCCATTTGACACCCCTAGACTTTTTCCTCTGGGGTTTCCTGAAGTCGCAGGTCGACCGATGCCCTTAAAGTCAAAATCAACCAAGCCCTCTCTCAAATTCAGCAGGATTTATGTGGACCAGAGTCATTGAAAATTGAACCACTCGGATCCGTGCCACCGTGACAAGCCGCGGCGGACATTTGAATGATTTTTTATTCCATGCATCATGGCATATATGGGTCTGTCAAATAAAATAAAAAAAAAAGGTTTATACCTCACACACACCTTGTTTTTTTTTTATTTCAACCTCTACCCGCCCTTATTGGTAAGCCCTGTAGATGCAATTCGTCTAGATTCCATAAAGTTATTATAATTTATGTAATGATGAAAGACCTATGATCAGGACCTTTAGAGGGAAGCCGGGCGGCGTATTTAGGAACCCTAGTTCAGTTCGTCCCCAAGCAGGTGACGAAATCGGTTAGCTTTTCTAGTGGCTAAGTACCAAAAAACCCTCGTTCAACTCGTCCCCACACAAGGGGACGAACTCGCATAGGGTTTCGAGTACATTTTGCGTCGAAAACAGCCAAAAACCCTCGTTCAACTCGTCCCCACACAAGGGGACGAACTCGCATAGGGTTTCGAGTACATTTTGCGTCGAAAACAGCCAAAAACCCTCGTTCAACTCGTCCCCACACAAGGGGACGAGATCGCATAGGGTTTCGAGTACATTTTGCGTTGAAAACATGTAAAAAAAATTAAATTAGATAAACGAAAATTTTGATTTACTGACTTTTCATTTTATTCTATTTTCTCTCACTGCTACTAGTAACAACTTTATCTGAACAGCATAATTTCCGGAGCTCAAACCTAAAATTTGCAATATGTAAAGTGGAAATGCTTTTGATTTAGTCCCAGTCAGATAAGCGGAAAAATCTCTTATTTGACTGAATACATTGAATGACAAGAGAAACAGAAGCACCAACACAATCTAAAAAAGCATTATCCCCACCTTGCAATTTTCTTAACAAAAAATTTTTATTTTTCAAGTAAATTTGTCCTAAAGTATGTATTCATATAAAGGCTTGCAGCTTTGCCAAGCAGAATCAAATCTGTATAAAAAAACCATGTTTTCAGGATTTGGAACTCTCTTGTTACCCGCAAAGTTTTTATTGCTGTTTTATGCGAAAAATCTACTAGAAACCCTATGCGTGCTCATCCACAGAAAAAGAGACGAGTAAAGATAGGGTTTTGGGCGGTTTAGGCAATAGAAAAGCTAATCGATTTCGTCCCCTTGTGTGGGTACGAGTTGAACGAGGGTTTTTGGCTGTTTTCGACGCAAAATGTACTCGAAACCCTATGCGAGTTCGTCCCCTTGTGTGGGGACGAGTTGAACGAGGGTTTTTGGCTGTTTTCAACGCAAAATGTACTCAAAACCCTATGCGAGTTCGTCCCCTTGTGTGGGGACGAGTTGACCGAGGGTTTTTGGCTGTTTACGACGCAAAATGTACTCGAAACCCTATGCGAGTCTACTTTTAGGAGACGAAATCGAATAGGGTTTTTGCTAGTTTTGGCACAAGAAAAGCTAACCAATTTCGTCCCCAAGCAGGTGACGAACTGAACTAGGGTTCCTAAATACGCAGCCGGGCGGTCGCCCGTTACGCCAAATTTTGGGTGCGGCGTTTTAGCTAGCACTTGAATTCCGAAAGGAAAATTTTAATATTAATTTAGTTGCATGGTAACTATAGAAAATACAGATGAAATAAGAAGGGATGAAAGAAAATGCCATAAGGCAGGAAACAAACTGAACCTTTTTACTTTTTATCAATTGTATCAATAGTTTCTCTTTTGAAAATTTGGTTGTAAAGATTCAGAGTTCTCACGATTCTTGAAAGGTCCCACAATTGATATGAAGAAGAATCATTTGGATTGCTGAAATTATAGCCCGTAATTATAATTAAATTGTATGTAACAGATTGTATTTGATTTGATTTCCGGGAATAAGGCGTTTAAAAAAACTCTCCTGTGGGAAATTCTATGCCCAAAGACACAATTTCCATCGCTAATATTTTGGACTACTTTTCGGTAAATTTCATCCACCTTTCACAGCAATTCAAATCCAAATTGCCTAATCTCTTCGCGAAACAAATTAGTCCGCAAAGATATCCGACTAATTGCGCAGAGCAGTGTGTAAGGAATTTATTAAAAACGACTACCTAAATATTTAGTAATAAATAGAAGCACCAGTCTTTGACACAAAATTTAGCGGAGCGGAGTTTTTTGAAATGTGTTGACTGTTTTAGTGGAAAAAAATTTCTAAATGGTTTGTTGTACAATAGACATTTCAAAGTTTCTTTCTGCAAAAACTTTACCGATATCTGTTTGACTTTGCTGCTTATGCATATTTTTTCATAATCGAGTTTCCATAAAAACCCTGCCTATAAATACGCTAAAAACTTTGTTTTTTGATTTTATTTTAAATTATTCTGTTATTGTTAACATGCTAAAATAAAAACTACAAAAAAATACAATTTATTTTTTGAAAAAATAAAATTTAATTTTAATGACCGGAAGTAAATATAGTGCAAATTGCATTTTTCACGTTCAGTTATAAAAACAAAAACTAACTCTACGGTTTCTTTGTCCTAGGATATTCCAGGAACTCCCCAGATTATTAATATGTACACGGTAATTGAATATATCCTGCAAAATTTGTCCGGTCCCTTTGTATTAGAGGTACCCTTATTTTTGATACTATTGAACTATTTCTTGTAGAAGAATATAATGGGACTATGTATTCAAGCCCAGCTGAAATTTACCCCCTCCCCTCTCGGCGAGGAGGAGTTATGTACGTTTTGTCTTCAAAAGTTCTAATAAGCGAATCAGGCGTGTCCTTAATCGCTGGAATTCAATTTTTGGCAAACGTCAACTCCATTTTGTTAAGAATATTTCCCTAAAATATTCTGGCTTAAATTGCATTATATTCAGAGATACATAAAAAAATGTAAAAGTAAAAAAAAAGTGCAAAATTTTTATTTTTGGTTTAGGGTATAACTTATCAAAAAGTCTATTGTATTATACAGTGCCGCTGATCTGAATAGGTTCAATATTTGCGCAAAAGGAAATTAGATGTATCTCCATAACCAAGTGGACGATTTCAATGAAATAAAGTTCTATAGATAGTCCAGGAAGTTTTTAATAAAACACGAAAATTTGGGGTTTAAGGCACACATTGTTTTTTATTTATAATTATTTTTCGAAAAGTCATAACAAAAAGTAACATATTTTGTGGCTCACCAGAATAGGCTCAAGAACAAAATCTTAAAAAACAACTCATTTTAAAGCAGAAATTCACAGTAAAAAATTATGTTGGCGTAAATATTAATTAGTTTTAAAATATTTTAATAGCGCGTGCTGCCTCCTTTTTTTTCAAAATAAGGTTATAAATCCGGTCTGGAAGGAAATGATAATAATTTCGACCAGGCACTTTTAATGGCATTAATTAGGGTCTCGGTATCATCGTACTGTCTCCCTCCCTCATATACTCTCCGTAATAATAATCCCCACATGTTTTCGATAATAGTAGTCTGGCTTGTCTAGCGGTTAGTGCGCGCACCTTCGGTGCACAGGGTCTTAAGTTCGAATCTCACCGTGGATCATGGTGTTTTTCGAACTCACGAGCTTGTGACGGACTATGATCTCACTCAGATGTTAGACGAGTACCCATTTATGGGGATAAATAACACTGCTGAGCGTGATGCTGATCTAATTACCTCAACAAAAGGCAGATAAGATCTTGGAAATAGGATGTCACTAACACATCCTGCGGCCTTAGTCCAATGCTGGATTGTCGCGCCTGTTATTTTTTTGTTTTTGGCAATTTTACATTTTGGCCTTTATCCACGCACCAAAATACGTGTTTTCAATTCTAATGTGAAATCCATTCTGCTATATGGCTGTTCAACCTGGAAGGTGACTAAAGAGATCACTGATATGTTGCAAACTTTTGCTAATCAGTGTCTACGGCGCATCCTAAATATTCGTTGGCCGGAGATCATTTCGAACGAGGATCTCCTTACTATAACTGGCCAGGAAAGGATAGGCACTTCGATCAAAAGACTTAAGTGGCAATGGATAGGTCAAACCTTCCGAAGAGGGCCCAAAAACGTCGCAAAAAAGGCTCTAAACTGGAATCCACAGGACTCCGGAGCAAGACGCCGTGTTGGTCGGCCAAGGAACACATGGAGAAGATCGGTAACTAGCGAAGCGAAAACGCTAAATCTTACATGGTCGCAGCTAGCGCCGTTGGCGCAAAACAGAACGAGGTGGAGAGTAGGCTTGGTTAATGCCTTATGCCCCACAAGGGGTTGACAGGAACTAGAGAGAGAGATCCACTGTTTTACCACATTCATTTGTTATCATGTAGGAATGTCCATGAAATTGGTCCAAAAATATTGGAGAAGTGGGGAAATGCTGTTTTTAGTATAGGTTTGTATGCATTTGCATTCATTTTGGGAGTTAAGAATTGCAGCTCACAAGTCCCATAGTACGAAATTGCTCCCCACACCATTTCACCGCCTGCACAGCTGTGATGACGACTTAAAAAGTGTTCTACCTTTCTTAAATCATAGAAATAATAATTATATCCATCGGGTCCGTCGAGGTTAAACTCTTTTCGTCGGAAAATACAACCGTGTGCCACTCCCCATTCCAGGTCATATGTTCCCGAGCAAACAGAAGACGAGTATCCTTATGAACTTCGGTAAGTGGCGGTTTTTTCTTTAGTTTTAATCGCTTTAAGGTCTTGGCCTTACGTAAAACACGTTTGACAGTGGCTAGGCTTGCCCTAACACCGCTTTCTTTTAATTTTGGAAGCAGAATGGTGAGAATTCGACGCAGTTCGAACAATATGGCATCTGTCTGTGGCTGTTGTTGCTGAATAAAGACATCCTTTCATATTTTTTCAAATTCGAGATAGGCTTTTATTTGACCTTTTTCTAAGTCGAGATTAAACATAGGTACAGTCTGACAAATGTGCTAATTTTTGCAGTAATAAGTATAAACAAAAGAACGATTAAAACGTCCCCTAAAAATATTATCTACATGTTATACTTTCTGAAATATTTGCGAAAGTGTAAAGGAAAATTCTTGAACCTATTCTGGTGAGCGGCACTGTATATCGTTTCAAAGATGTGTGAGTTTGATGTGTCATCAGAGTATTTTGCTGTAACATTTACAGTTTTTGGGATTATTAAAAAAAAACGTAAAATTAACCCCTCTCCCCCCTTAAAATTGAAATAACTTTTAAATGGTTGATCCTATTTATGTAAAACCTATTTATTCATTCATTCGATTTAGAACGGCCAAAGACATTAAGATTAATTTGTTTTTATGATTTTTCTCCAAAATTCGTGTTTTTGTCCCAATGTTCGCCATTCTCCTGGTGTAATGTAATTATGTATTTTTTTGGAATTCTGTACTTCAATTCCATTTTGAATGGGAATGGGCGGTATTTGACTCATTCTGAATTTTACACGCCTCCAGAATTCTTTTGATATTTTGAGTGTTGCAATTTTTGGGTAAAAAACGCCATTGTTTCAGATCTTTGAAAAAAAATCAGTTCCAATCGGGAATAAAGAAGCAAACGTTATACCGTTATGAAAACTAGGGACTATGCGCCAACATTTAAAATTACTTGCCGGAAGGTCCCGGTGCAATTTTTTTACGAATTGTTCCGAGTAAATTTAATTTAGAAAATGTAAGATTTCAATGATTGTTTAATATGTATTTTATATCAAAAAGCGTTTGGTATTTTAAGCAATTTTAGTGCCGACGACAAAACGAGTGCATTGATATGGCAAAATGCATAATGGCGGCATTTTACAGCAATAAGAATTACTGGACCGGAAAACTGTAATTTAATTTTATAAAATAAACAATTTTCTAAATAAAAAAGTTTCCAAAATACATATGTGATATGAAAATAGAATTAATTGTGCATTATGTTTTATTTTATTTTATTAGTTTTGTAGAAGTGTTGAGATCAACTTTAGTTGAAAACGAAACCGAGTTCTAATCGTGCGAATAGCACGATGAGTGTATACCCCTATACCCATGTACAAACCTAGAATGCGTAAAACCGAAAATATTCAATTTCATTTTTTTTAAGGGGAAGGGGTAGATGGGTCGAACCTCGAACATCTTTAGTATCTTATAACGGCATCCAGCAGCTATCATTTGCTATATATTTGAAGTTTTTCGCGACATTCTATCAAAAGATATGGCGGAATATTGCTTTGTAGGATGTAGGGGTAGGGATAGTCAGACATTCTCCACTTTCCACCAACTTGAAGCATATGTCACAATTAGGCATTGATTAAAATTTCAGGTCGCTAGCGATATTCTGTTAAAAAATATGGCCGAATTAAAACATTACGGAGGGGTCATTTGTATGTGAGGTAGGGGAACCCATGGTCCGATTTGGCCCCTTTTCAATACCATCCAAGCTTTTATCAAAACAATTATCTGACCTAAATTGCAAAACGCTAGCTTCATTATTTCGCGAGTTATCCTGCGAACTGACAGACACACGGACGGACAGACAGACGGACATGGCTTATTCGAATCAGGGACCGACCCTGATCATTTATATTATATACTTTGCCATACCTCCGGTCGCTCCTTTGAGGTGTTACATAAATCGTCGTAACAAAAACAATATACCCTATACCATCTTATGGGTATAGGTATAGGGTATAATAATAGGAACGAGACCGGGCGCGGCCGAAATTTGGATACCCTTCGCTCCCCTCGGGCTAAAAGTTTTTTTGGGCATACCTACGACTTGTATTTAATCCCCCCCTTCTTTTCCTTCTGTCATTACAAAAGTTCCGTTGCGTCGACAAAACAATATTTGTGTGGGCTTTGGTCGTAATAAAAATATTTACTCAGAAAATGTTATTGGGGGATGCGGGAGCATGGCCCCCATAGTACGATTCCATTTGTTTTGATCTTTTTAGTTGCTTTGATAAAGACACATTAAATCAAGGTTTCGTAAAATTGGTGTAAAAATGTTTCTTAGAAGAACTACATAAAATGGGGAGTTGGGTTTCTATGGCAGCCCCATGACCCCACGGTTCGATTTAATCCATTCTTACGTATGTTGCGTGTTGTCAAAAGAAACACATTGGTGTGAAATTTTGTTAACATTGGTACACAAATAAAAAAGTTTTTCTTAGAAGAAGTTAATTTGGGGAGTTGGGTTTGTATGGCAGTCCCATGACACCATTGTCCGATTTTACCGATTCAAACATACAAACTGCCTGCAGCGAAAAGAAGCATTTGTGCAAAATTTCAGCTTCATAGTTTTTAAGTTGGCCGAGTAAAACGCGTCGCGGACGGACAGAGAGACGGACATCGCCCAATCGACTCCCCAAGTCATGCTGATCATATATGTATACTTTTTATATAGTCGGAGATGCTTCCTTTAATGCGTTACAAACTTCATGACAAAGTTAATATACCCTTTCACTCTATGAGCGAAGGGTATAAAAAGAGGATTTTCATAAAAACAAAAATTATTAGAGTCAATTTAAACATTGACATTCGAAAAAACGCAGCACTGCTGCAATTTGCATATCGATACCTTAAAGCACAAAAGTGCTAAGTCCATTTTTTTCGATTTTTCGATTTTTGCGTTGTATTATTCCTTGTTAAGTTCTCCATCGACTAGTTAATCTTGAAACAAGATTTGCACATTTAACTTCAAGGTAATTAAAATTTACAAGAAGTGCTATGTCCTAGGTTGATCCGAAGAAAAATGCACAAAAGTGCTAAGTCCAGTTATAGTGCTATTTTGTGCTAAGTCCATACTAGGAACAATTAGGCAGTTAAATTTGTGGTAATAACTGCTTTAAAACGAATTAATACCATTAGGAGACATAAAAAGGAATGGCCAGGGTGGCTTCCTGATTCGAATAAGATGGGTTTTGTCCGCTACATCGCACGATAACTTTAGACGGGATAATTTTTTGTAAAGTGCTTGCTTTGGCATATTTTTTCATTGAATTGTTTTGAAATGGGTAAAAGCCGACTGAAGGATCGTCTACTTTCGATAAAAAGGATCAAATGTCAACCGGCTGCCAAAGCCATTAAATCAAATTGTTTAATTTTGATTGCCTATTTTCTTCACAAAAGGAAACCTCCTTAACATTTATTGGGGTTTGTACCAAGTGCCAGCTTACATTGAATTTTGTATAAGGCCATCCCTTTCTATAATCTACAGTTCAACTTGAAATTCGCAACGTTGTAACGATCATGATGCCTGCAGTTTGAATAAAACTATATACACCGAAAAAGTAGAAATTGTTTTATGGCCAAGTTTCTTACTTTGTCCACATAAAATGTGTGGAAACTCTATTCAACTTGCCTTCGAAGCGCAGGGTCATGGTTTTTGATCCAATTTCCGATCCATGTGGCGAAAATTGTCTTATTCAAATGTTAAACAAATGCTCAATTTTGGGGAGAAAAATCTCTGCAGAGCGTGCTGTGGACCTAACTTTTTTAGATCTTAGAGATTAGATGCGAATGGCAGCTTATGCATGTAGAGAGTAGATAATATTCGAGTAGAAGCTACAGCCAAAACTGCACTTAAAAGAAAGGGGAAGTCGTTTAGGACTTTTCCCATAGCAACCGCATTGGAGCAACGTGATTCGACAATAGTAGGTCGTCCTATACCTCTTCCTACTAACCGATTCGACATAAGAAGAACATTCAACATGTCGCCCTTATCCAACGGGCAATAGATCTGGGCAACTTGCATTCAACAAAAAGAAAAATGATGTCTTATATTGAAGAACGTGATTTAAAAATGTTCTCGCCGATGACGAAGAAGCATCGTTTAGCTTGGCGTAGCTTGTGGCATTGGCATCAACCAATGAAATGAAGACTTAAGATCATCCATCTCGTTAAAGTACGACTAGTACCGAACAATGACAAAGTAGGTATTGTGATGAAATTAAGTCTGAGTCTCCTGGCGAGCTCCAGAGTAGGGCCATGCCCTGTTATAACCCCCATCACACTACAAATGTGTCCCCTATTCAATAACGAGTATGATAGAAAGACCAACGTTTAGTCTTGACCATACCATCTTCTGGTCATCTCGCGGTCATTGCGACTTTCCATAAACTCATGAGACATATTTACTTCATGAATATCAACTGGTGGAAACACAGTGAAATGCTTGCGTCTCATGGCGAATTAACGCATTAAAAATATTTTCACTATATCCAATTGTAACCACAATACGAACAAACATTCTTCCGTCAAGTCCATCGTTGGCATTAAACGAAGTGCTCAATAGTGCTAAGTCCGTACATTCCTCTCTTTTCCTCGATTTTTCTTCAAAATTATAACGATTGCTTGCCAGTTTTTAATATAATTATCCTTTTAACAGTGTAACCTGCTTGAAAAGCTAAAAATGTTTGCAAACAACTAGTTTTCTGAGATGGGAACAAGGTTTAAAACTTTGTTTTCGCGTTTTCTCCAAATGTTGTGAAATGGACTTAGCACTATTGTGCTTTAAGGTATCGATATGTTACTGGTATATGAGAGGGTAGTTAATAATAGGAAATACATAATAGAGCTAGAATAAAATTAAGAAAGATGTTTTCGTAAGACTTTGTGAAAAACCCTCCAAGCACCTTGCGTTGGCAGAAGTTGCGAGAAAATTGAGATGAAAAATATCGTTTTAGGCTCAAATAAAAAATATTTGATATTGAACGTTACAGCTAAAGGGTTAGGAATCCAGGGTATGTCTAGTATGTTTACCGTCTTTGCTCGAGATCATATCAGGAATATTTTTCAAAGTGTTTTTGTGATAGTTTTTTGTATAGATTTTTTGCTAAGGTTATTTTTAAAGGGGTATATTTCGGGACCCTTTACTCCAACAGAATTGGGCTTAGGCTTAATTATTGGGACATTGTATGTTTTGATATAATGCTCAGAGACATTAATTGTAAAATTATTAACTTTCGAGATATTATCGAAAAACCGAAAAAAAGCCGTGCAACCTTGAGATTGTTGAGGGCCCTCTCAGTTAGCACAAGTTTTTCTTTATTTACAAATAACAATAAATTTAAACCAAGTAATAAATCTCAAAATAAACATCCAAGAAATAAAATGAATTTGTATGTACATAAATAAAAAATATAAAAGTAGAAAACATTTCCATGACTTTCTCTTATACGACACTTGAACCCCGCCAAAGTCGAAATTCAAGCAAATCATATTTCCGACATGTCCTTGAAGGCTCCGCCAAGTCTCCATCTAATACCATAAATACAAAGGATATCAAATGCATGAAATATGCAACAAGTTGCCGCCACCATACTAAAACACACTCAATTTAATTCTTTCTCTCTCTCTTTCTCTGCCTCTGGTCTACACCACTCACTAGCCAACCCACTCCTACTAAAATGCCTCGACATATATGTGGAAAAATGAACAAAGAAAGAGAATGATAATGCACAGAAATGTGAACTTGTGGACACCAAATAGTCATATCCTATACAAATGCGGACCACTTGGAGCCACACACTAACCCCATTTATACGAGTATGTACATAACATATAGTTGCCACAGTGAAAAGGACAACGAAAACAATAGATTCTTAAGCTAAAGTGTCGTGACGAGCCCTATTCTCTTGAGGCTTGCTTTTATACTCACGAATATTTTGTAGTACGGTAAGAGGAAACTATAGACACACTAGTCAACAAGATGTCGGTATTTGTCTACGGCTCGGGGACATTATACAGGACACTTGACACTATTCGACCGGACACTTTTGTTTTTTCGCGTAAGCAACACTTGTCGCGGGATTTTTTTAAGCTTTAACCGGGTGAATGATGCATATGTTAAGTTTTATAGTAACCTTGAAGCTAGAACTTACAGCTTATCGACAGACAGACACAAAAGCAGGTGAAATCAGGACACTATATTTTCAAAAGTAAATTCACTCTGTTTTGTATTGATCCGCCATACGAACGAAGACAAAATCAAAGTTCAGTCAGATTGGCATTGTCTGCCGTATACATAAACTGCCGGCTGGAACGCATGCGTCCTTTTGGCAATATAATACGTGACTGAAAGACAACAGTAAAGCAGCTGAGGATGGTAAGGGATGTTCAGGGAAAATTTCTGAGAAGTTGCCAGTCCAAAATATGATGGAAAGGATACTTTTTAAATTTAAATTTTTTATGAAAGTAGACATTTTCAATGACAAACTCATGGCTTTTCCATGGGGGGGAAGGAAGAACGTAACTTGACTGATTTGTCTTGACTTGACTTAATGGTTTCCCTTCCAAATGGCTTTGGCAAAAATTGTGCATGAAAAGCTGCATAGACTCAAAATAATGTTTAGTTCGAACGGAATATCAGGTTGCATTTATCGACAGTTTTAATCATTGGTATGCCATCTGTCACAAATTCAAAATTCTTTCCCAGAATGTGAAGTTCTCTTACACCAAATCTAACTATTCAAAATCCATCAAGTCGAAATCGAATCGATACAAAAAAGTTCATTTGAAATCCATATTATTGGTATGGAATACGCTTAGACCTATTGAATAGTGTCTCAATATCCGGGTAAACTTTTTTGGTCTAAATTGTATTTTGCATAGGTCTAATTTACCCAACACGTCAAATTTATAATACCGTACAATGGAATATCGAGAATTGAAGGTCTCTCGATTCTTCTTATCTATTTCTATCCGAACCTATGTTATTCTAATCTGGCTACCATCCCAGTACATTGGTTGGGTTGCATTTTAGTCTCGAACAAGGGAGTAGGGTTAAAGTATGAAGGGGCTCATTTGTATGAAATGGTGAACATGATCGTTAATTCAGTATATAAAGATTTCCTTTCATTGCTATTAAAGCGATTTAAAACATAAATACTAACTACATAGTACTAAATTCACCGAACCCTCTATATAAAAATGTCCACGCCACTGCCATTATGAATGAGATAGCAAACGATTACACATTTTTTGGTCTATGACTCTATCCTTATATTTTCTTGATTGTAGGTCAAAACGGAAAGATTCAAGTATCGATTTGTGAAATCTGACAGTTATATTTGCGAGAAATGTCAAAACTGACAGAAAAAACTAGGTCGATTTTTTTTAAGAAGTTTACCCAGATGTCGAACCAACTATTGAAGTCATTTTCATTAATTTTTATGCGCATTCTAAGTTCTAGATGTTCGAAGGCCCTTTAACAATATTACGACTTCTGTCATCGGTCAGCGCCTATCGTGTCACCCCTACGAAAATATTTCCCCCCAATTTATGCACTCACTCCTGGCAATACCACCTTGCAAAGAAACTGCGAAATCTATCACGCAACGCCAAAGCAATTCGACCCACCCTGTACGGCTGTACAGACTGATGACGGAATTTTTCAAAGAAAAGAGAAACGACAATCCAGTCCGTCCGTAGCGAGTGACAAGTCAAGACGCAAAAAAATTAGTCCGGAACAGGATAATATCCGTTATTATAGTATCCAATCGTCCTTAGTCATGAATGTGTTATAAAACACATTGATTCTTTACACAGTTCCTGACAAAGTCCAAGTTATATCAGGTGAATTCCTTTTCAAAGGGATCGATAATCCTGAAGTGGTGATTCAATCCTTGCATAATATTTTGTGATAATAAAATTGTTTTGCGAGTGTTCAGTGTGCTAGAAAGATATCCTTTTTTATGTTTTATTTTATCGTGACGAAGAAATAATTCCAATTGTTTAAAAAGAAAATATTAGTCAAAAAGGTTTAATGCAATCCGGTGCAAAATATTTCAGTGAAACGTGCGTATAAATATGCGAGTATCTTTCTAACAATAAAATTAAAGTTTGCGTGTTTGGGAATTCCCTCATACAAATTTCTGTCCGTATTGTGCAGCAAATAAGCGTGTATAGTGCGAACAAAGGGAGTAGTAGACAGACGTAGGAGTGAACAGCAACAACAACAAAAGGAGCGCAAGAATACAGTCATATAACGTACCACGAGACCTAAAGGTAAAAAGCGTACACTGACTCGGCATTAGTCAGCATTCTGTTGAAATGATAAAGTAACATAAGGACGAATAATGTAATTGTACCAAACACGGTTTAGGTTCGATACCATAGAGACAAAGATACGACGACAACGGCAACATACGTGCCGGTAGGTATTGGCTGAGCGTGCTGAGGGGCGACTCTTTACTACATATATGGATTTCATATTTCCGACAAATTCAGATCTGTCGATGTGATTTGAATTCGTGGTGAAGCTTCCGAGTTAGGAACTTTATTGGATTCGACGGAATACCCTAATCACGTTTCCGACAAAACACATTTTAGCTAGCGCACACGGGTCATTTACTAGTAGTTCTTCCTATCATGATGGCTCCTTTTTTCCAGAAAGGACGATAGAGTACGAAAACCCTAATGACATTTTGATGTATTTCTCGTGAGGATGTGATGTGTCGTATGGGGGCATGAAGTGGAAATGTGGATGTCCTGAATCTCGTTCCATGTTCGAAGTGTGTACATATTGCGATTTACCCGACCGTTTTTCGATCTCTTGTGCAACGTCTAGGCCATGGGGCATAAGGTACGATATGGTGCATGATTACGTAAACCCACATCCAAATATACCCGGAACATACAATCAGACATTTAAACTGTGCAAACCATTATCCATTATGGCTGACCAGGACACGATTGTATGCATTTAAATCGGATAACTAATTTGTATCCGTTTTAATTCGACTTTATGACATTCAAAGTAGAGAGAGCTAACGGCCACATGATGCACATATGCATTCAACAGATTACAAAAATGTTTAATGGGGTGTAAGTAATTGGGCATGAATTTACCATGTTCGGCTTTATATGAAAATCGTTTACTATAACGAAAATTAATTACAAAAAGAGAGAGACAAAAGTTTATGTTGTTACGTAACTGATAAAAATAAAATATGAAGCGGGAATGGATGAGGCAGAATTTAATTTTTCGACATATTTTACGAAATATTTCCTCCCCCAACGAATTATAAGTTTTCCAAAAATATTTCCATACTTTTAAAGTGATACTGACAAAAGATTTTCAAAAAGTTTCAACCTTCATTCCCATGCAAGAATCACCCGCGCATATTTAAACATCCTTGAACAAAGTTCTCAGGATAGTGCAGTGCAGGAAGAAAAATTTTCTTGAAACAAAGTTTCATTATAACGAGACCGAGGCTAATTTCGGGCGCGGCCGAAATTTGAATACCCGTCACATTTGAATGAAACTTAAGTTTCTTTTGTGTTAATAATTTCTACCGCAGCCCTATGACGTGTTCCGATTCCATCTGTTCCCGGAAGCGTGAGAACAGATGGAATGCTTGGGGTCTGAACCCATTATCGTAACTGGAATCCCCTTATGTAAAATCGGTCACTAAAGACGGAATTAGCCTTTATATTCCCAGGAAATAGCCCGTTTTTCCATAAAAGCGAAAATAGTAGAATTTACATTGTGTACCAAATATGGTACGCCATGCATTCAGGCCATATGTTGTAAATGGAGGACATTTTTACAATTTTATTTATTCTGCCTCTTACTTTAGTAGGAACAAAAAGGTAATGAATATTGAGAGTTTTGATAGAAATTATAGTGGAAACTCGATATGATGAACTCCTCTCCTCATTAGAGGAAAGGTGGTCATTTCTATAGAAAATCGTGAATATTCAGTTTTTTAAAAGGGAGTTCGGGTAGGTGCGAGATTAGTTTCCTATTGTTTATCGAAATTTGTATCGGTGCCTATTTGTGACATATCCTGGAAGTTGATGGAAAGTGGAGTAGGCCTTACTACCCGTACAAATCGAAATTTAGACATGTCTTTTGATAGTATGTCCCAAAAAACTTAAAATGTGTGTCAAGAGGTAGCTGTTAGATGTCCTTATAAAATATTAAAAGTGCGCCAGATCCGACTCATATACTCCTTTCTTTCCTCCCCTGCAAAAAAAACTGGAATTGATTACTTTGGGCTTTGCTTGCCGTCTAGCTTTGTACATGGGTATTACGGTATGCACTCATCATGCTATTTGCGCAATTAGAACTCGGTCTCGTTATAAAATAAATATTTTATATAATAGTTCGTTATAAACATGTTCCACTGTTAAACGTATATCTCGAGACTTCTTTTGACTTATCATAGCTCATGGGATTCCTTTCTTGAAGAGTATATGGATTGGATTGACTTTTCTAGGATATGAATATGGAAATAAACTGCATGCCTGCTTTAACCCAAATTTATACAGGGCCCAGGACATGTCCACAAGAATTACATCCATGCAATTTTTTGTTTATCGAATGTGATACTCCATATGAAATGGTTGACCCTAGAAGCACATTTCCTGAGGATCCTGAACGTGGGCTTCCAAGACAATACTCGACATAGTCAAATGGTTTGAGAAATTGGATATCAAGGCCCAGCTGCTTGAGGCTTGGTGAAAGTCCAAATATCTTACTAAGATGTCAAGTACGGAAGCTCGGTTTTTTAGTGGCGTGTCCTTGGTCAAAACAAAAGATGTGAACAATTTTTTCAGTATACTTGCCAGTAAAGACTGGGATTATAAGAAGCAGCTACAGAGACGCTAAGCCCTGACCGGTGTGCTATAGAAAACAAAATGACAAAAACGATCATTCTAAATCAACTATGACAGCTGCGTTGCCTTGGATCCTGAACAGGACTGATTAAGCTAGCTTTCATAAAAAATGGCGGTACATGGCTAGATTTCTGTAAAAGTCTAGATTTTATTAATTTTTTGATTTTTTTTTTACTTTTTCCCAAAGTATACAAATCAAGCTTTTGCAATTCAATTTTGGCTCCCCGAAGCTTTCCTTGAATTATCTGTGCGTCGTCAAAGTGGACCTACGTTATTTTTTGTGGAATTTTAAAAGCTATTCTTGAGAGCTAAAACAATTGGCGAAATTTACCGTTATTTGGAAAGGAAAAATACTGGTGACTAAATTGGAATGTGTTCTTGAGATTGTTTTGAGATTTTGACAAAAAAAGACACTAAAGGTATTGTTTACACCAATTTTGCAACGTCCATATATGGTACACCATGTATTGGGGCATATTCAGAAATATCTATACATACATACATTCCGATCGTTCTTAGTTGATGAAATTATTCTCCTTTAGTCTTGGGAAAGGTAGGATATGTTCATAAAATTTTAATTATCAGCTCTTTCAACATGATGGTGCGTTTTATTTTGCCCAGAACAGGTCCAAATAACATAAATTTTCATACAAATTATGTCACCGATCTATTTTTCGAGGACATTTACTGCCATTTTGGTACGCTACGCATTTAAGGGTTAAGAAATCCAGAAACACACCTGGATGAATTTTAGTTAAGATTTAAAAATAAATTTTTTTTTCACAAGAACCTAATATTTTGTGGTTGGTTTGTATGACAGTCCTGTGACGTAATGTTCCGATTCCAGCAATTCCTAGATATGTTTCGAGGCGTTACTAGAAACACTTTTGGGTGAATTTCGGTTAAGATTAGTAAATAAAGAAAAAAGTTTTTCTTAGAAGAACCTAATTTCCAGGAGCTGGTTTGTATGACAGCCCTATGACGTAGTGTTCTGATTTCATGCGTTCCTAGATATGTTTTGAGGCTTTACTAGGAACATATTTGGGTAAAGTTTGGTTAAGGTCGGATTATAAACGAAAATGTTTTTCTTGGAAGAACTTAATTTTCAGCGGTGGGTTTGTATGGCAGCCCTATGACGTAATGTTCCGATTCCATCCGTTCCTAGAAATGTTTTGGGACTTTACTAGGAACACATTTGGGTAAAGTTTGGTTAAGATGGGTACATAAAGAAAAAAGTTTTTCTTAGGAGAACTTAATTTTCAGAGGTTGGTTTCTATGGCAGCCCCATTACCCCATGATCCGATTCCATTTGTTCCGACATATATACAGCGTACCCTTAAAAGAAACTTGTGTACAAAATTTCAGCCCGATAGCTTCAAAACTGAGGGATTAGTTTGTATTGAAACAGACGGACAGACAGACAGACAGACAGACAGACGGACAGACGGACATCGCTCAATCGATTTCTCTCGGCACACTGATCAATAATATATATACTTTATATAGTCGGAAGTGCTTCCTTCTGTGCGTTGCAAACTTCATGACAAAGTTAATATACCCTTTCACATAGTGACGGGTATAAAAACATTTCTATAAAGAAAGGAGTACGCTATTTGTATGTACGGAAATATTCAAATAAGATTGTTGTGCGAGCATTGCATTTTTTAAGGACGTAGAGAAATATTTTGAGTCTATGACCTAAACTTTGAAGGTTAGGTCAACTGAAATGCTTGACCGTAGAAGGTGGCTAATGTAAATGTTTTATGGAAACAGAGTAAAAAACAGTATGAGGGAAAAATGTCTCTATTCATTTGCTTACATCAGCTCTCTGTATAAAAGCTTCCTAGATTGAATCGGAATTCCAAGAAGGTAAAGGCGAAGTACAAGGTACCTACAGGTAATCGGATTGCTGTAAATAAAATTAACCGTTATCCTTCTGCTGTGTCCAAATAAATGCGCTTATTTTGAAAAAATTAAATATGTAAAACAAAAATTGCTATTAAAAAGGTAGAGCATGCTGTGTTCAGTTTTTCAGACATGGTGTTACTTACTCCCTTGAGGAACATGCATCGTTGAGAACTTTTGGCATTCTATTTTTAGCTATTGCAGGTACAATTGAATCCTAGGGTTGTTTTCAGTAAACGTTCCCGTTATTGTCAATTCACGAAAGTTTATGAAAATATCTTCATTTTAATGTTTGTGCTATTGCAGCTTCCTAAGGACCGCGCACACTGATCAAGCGTAGAGTTCTTTTTGGGTGCGCGAATCGATGGGGATTTTGGCATTTTATATGACACCAGAAAAGCTTCAAATTCGACAGAAACTAACATCTCATTGAATGTACCGTTATAGATATATGTATTTATTTCAGAAAATCCTACCCGGAAAGTAAAATCATTCCAAGTTTGATCGACCGTTGGAATTTTGGCAATTTGTTGATAGCGATTGAGAGTATACCGTTATGAAAATATTCACTGGTTTACAAAAAAATATATTGTACGGTTTGAACCTTCGTGGTTCATTGAAAGGCACAAGTGCTATACATTTTTTAAACACTTGATACCTTTTGAAGAGCATAACCGTTATAGATATATTCCCGAAAAAAGCAAATTATGGGGCATGCTGCATGCATCAATGGAGCTTTTGCCATTATATTTGGAGCCACAGGGGCTTCTTTGTCTTATTCGACATTTTAGTATACGTTACCGTTATGGAAATATTCACAAAAAAAAAATTGTGGGACGGCTTAGACCCACGAGGCAGCCGTTACATTGGACGTATCAGTGAACAATTTTACAAATTTCTTTAGAATCCTGCGAGCTGAAATATTACCAAAAACAAATTTTTAGTAAACTTTACCGTTATACAAAGAGATTTTTATGAAACCTTGTCGAAAAAACCAAAAGAACGCTGATCGGTGAAAGCCTTTTGACAATTGCAAGACCTATAAGTTTGTCATTATATATCTCAATCTCAAAAACTATAACATGTACTGAGTTATAGTTTTTGAGATTTCCCTGTTTCTGTTTTTTGCAAATGTTTGACATTCTGTATTGCAACTAGCGGCACATAGGATTTTTTAAGGCTTGTTTAAAACTTCTAAAGATAAGCTCATGCAAATATGCAGCTGCCCTCTAAGTGAAATGGAGTATGTAGCCAGAAATCAGGATTACGCTTGGGTCCCCCATGTGGCTATGGATTTTTAACCCCAGAGATATTACAATAAAGATAAACCGTTCGAAATCAATTGGTTCAAATCCGAATCATTCTAAATTCGAGCTCTTTCGTCTTGACTAAAGACGAAATAAATTTCGAACGATTTTTATAGTCTACCAAATTTATATCACACACACACACCTTTTCCCCATGTTGCATGGTCAATATTCTTTTGTGTAATACAAGTAATAGTGTAGTTCCCAGGTGATTTCAGATTGCAAAGTGTGGTGGAGAAAATTTTTTTTTTGTTTCTTATGTTTTTTGGGGTGATGAGCTCGAATCCGGAGCTTCCCACCAAAATTTCGTTCGGAGTTTTCCCGTTTTTTTGTTTATAACTCCGAAGGTGTACATTTCTCCGAAACCCTGTTCATGAAAATATTAAAGAAAACATAACTGCGGGTCCAACGCGCCATTAATCATTAAAATGTGTTAAGCGGTATTGCTACAATTGATAGTTATTTTTTTGACGTTTTTTGAAATTTTGACCCTGTTTTGCAACGAAATGTTGGTGGGAACTTACAGATTCAGGTTTTGCACTCCAAAATACACAATGTACAACATAAATGCAACTTTCACGACCAAAAATGAAAAACCGTTCAATCTCAAAATTTTTTTCATAAAATGGAACTATGTTAAAAATGGCAAATTTAAATTATCCACTGTAGTAATACCGCTCAACAAATTTTTAATATTTATGTCTCTTTGGACGCGCAATTATGTGCTCTCTAAAATATTCCTGGAGAGTTTTTCGCAGAAATAAATAGTTGCAGAATTAGGGGGCGAATAACGGAAAAACAGCAAAAATTTTAGGGTTTTTCACGATTTTGACCCTGTTCCGCAACGAAATTTTGGTGGGAAGCTCCGGATTCGTGCTCAGCACCCAAAAAAACTTAAGAAACAAAAAAAAAATTGTCTCCACCACATTTTGCAATCTGATGTACTACGTTTATCACGTAGTAACTACACTATAACCGATGAGATGTCATATTACTTTGCCAATTTTTTGTTTTGTTCTACTGCCAATGCAAAACAACAGATTCACGTTATACAAACAGTTGATAAACCTATGAAATCCTAGAACTATTTTTTGTATACTACCATGGGTTCAATTCAAATTGACGCTCTATGCCCTCTTCCTATTTTAATACATCTTTCCTCAATCCAAAGTTTCACATTGGTTTCGATTTCGCAGTCGAATTTTCAATGATTACGTTTCCAGTAAAAGCATTTTAGGAACTGCCAGAGCATATCTGATCAAGCATTATTACAAGCTGAGATTAAGGCAATTAATGTCTGCGACAAAAAAGAATCTCGATACAGGATATCCCAAAAAGTCAGGGTCAAGCCCGAAGAAAATCATTTACTTTTACAGTTATACGCAATCAACATAGTAAGTCGGAAAAAAACACATTTTGAAAAAAGTCCGACCTTTTTTGTGGAACCAAGAAATCAACCTCATTTTTAACTTAACTGTAAAGATTCCAATAACTCGTCGATCTGAGACAAGCATTAAATTGCAACTACATAATTTGAATCCGTAATTTGGATTCCCGAATTCCGTCGTCAGTCTTCGTTCTTTTATCCCGGGGATCGAAGGACGACAACTAGAGAAACCTCTCTCAAGGTATTTCGAACGGGTACAGGTAGGGTAGGTAGTAGGGATAAAGATTTTCATGTTACGTTGTATTCACCAAATTCGAGAATACCAGAACCTAGCACCCGTTTCGTCAACCTAGTGTTTTCCAAGACATTGGGCACATGTGGAGGGATTTTTTTTCAGGACAGAGGAAGTGCAATAAATGAACTTTAGAACCCCTAAGATCTAAAAAGAGGCCGTTGCTTCAAGGTTTTTAAGTTGTTTCTATTCTGCTTGTTAAGCTGAGATTCTGGAGGAATAAGTTTGATACAGCGAGGAAGAACCGTGAATCGCTTAAAGATTTTAAGTACGCAGTACTGTATTCTGCGTACCTACCTACCTTGAAAGTAGGCCTGTTCGGTGCTCAGATTTCAATATACCAGTTTTCTTCAGTACCCGGTACCATACCCGGTGCACCGGCCGCTGTCGGTTTTTCATGAGCTGTTTTTTTCAGTACCGATTTTTTTTCAACCATGAGTGGGTTTTATTCGAGTACCGGTTTTTTAGCATTACCCGGGTTTTTTTACCATGAGCCGGTTTTTTTTAGCATGACCCGGTTTTTTCGATCATGAGCCGGTTGAATCGGAACCGGCCCATGGTTGAAAAAAACCGGACAAAAATTGGCATGTCTGTACTTCGAAATATTGGTACCGATACTGATTGAACACCGGTCTTAAACCAATGTACCGGTGTTAGGAACTTGAAAGTTCAATCCTGAAAAGTTGTGGGGTGAACTTAAAATTGAAGGTTATGTCTGCAACACCGAGCGCAAATGTTAAGAATTGTTCCCGCACTGGAGATAAATGAAGTAAAATAGGCCTCAGTGAGTGATTTGTCTGCAGCTGCAGCATACAATAATGTTCTGCAGAGCGAGGATGCAAGACGTAAAGACGCGAAAAACCTTTCTTAACTACATATCGGATAGCATGATGCAGCATTGTTCAACCAAAATTTTAAGAACCCTATTTTATCACTAGGTATCCCACAATACTGATGTGCGTTATAATGCAAAATTGTCTTAGCAAATTCTACCTCATCTGTTCTTGTGGCAGTCGCACTATTTGAAAATCAGCGCTTGGAGAAATCCAAATCTCATGTACGATAGTATACGCTAGGAATTGTAAAAATTCTAGCCAAGACAGTAACAATTATGCAATTGAAAATACGGTAAAAAGGGTTAATTCCAAAATTCCCCTGAAGATGGCATTATGGAAGACATTGTTATAAAATGTAATCAATTAGTAGCAAAGAACTAAAGTTATATTATTTTAGTATAAAAAATATGTGTGACCAGGGGGATCAATCCCCGCTTATCTACGCCACTGAGGGCACCATTGAGAACTTTAGGGCTCCTTCTTTAGCATCAACAGAACCTTGTCATCCCTAGGTTTACCACATATTTCCGAGAATATCGGCTACGATTCCTTCTCAATTCTGTTTACGAAGATATCATTTATGAAGGGAAGAAGAATTAGATAATTTTATGGCAAGCATCGTGGTGGTGGCCTCGTGTTTCTCCAAATCGGCGTGAAGCTGCATTCCGCAAGCATGTGTACAGCATTGGGTCTTCGGAAGTCTGGTCAGCTTAGGTTACGCCATCGTATGAAATTGCGTAATGTTTCTACTGTATACAAAGCAGAAAAAATCATGGTGTGCGTCTTGTCTATACGATAAGATTAACCAGCCGACGGATACTAGATAAGATGTACGATTAATCGGCCCTAAGTAAATCAAATTATCAGACATTTTTGTTTATCCGATTTCAATAAATTACGTCCTTCGGCTTATAATAGTCCTGACACACCTAAACGAGTTTACGAACGAATGCAGTTTATGAGCTGGGAACGAGTTTATAAGCGGTTTTTAACGAGGTTATATGCCGTTTGGAGTTTATGAAAGCTCCCATAACCTCGTTGTAACCCGCAAATGGATTGAGCTTTTTATTCTAAACCTCCCAGCAAACAATTTTATCGTTTTATTCGAAAAATCACAAAAATGATACGAAAACGATATCATTCAAATGAAAAATTTATCGTAAGCTTGTCTCCCCGGCGAAAAATCGCTTTATCGCCATCAATATGTCAGGAATGTGACTCCTATTAACGAAATATCTTCTCATTATTGCAAGGATGATAAAATCGTAATTCTTCCCAACGAGCGAATTACGAAATTGTCAAAATATAAAACGACTAATTTATTCCCATAATTTGTAATCTTAGATAGCTCAGGTGTAGAACGTAGGACTACGAAACTATAGGTGCCCGGTTCGATTCCCAGTAGAAGCAAAGTGTAAAAAGGTAAAGTTAAAATAAGGTAAAAAAAGTTAAGGATGAAATAGAAGAAAAAAATTAGAAAAAAAGGAAAAATAAAAAAAAAAAAATTTCACTTTTTCTATGTATTAGTCTATTATCGCCAAATTATCATCCTGGCGAATTAATATCGGTCACTATTCCTTCACGAAGGGAGTGACGCCTTTAATCCGAAAACGATATGAAATTCGAGAAATGTTTTCTATCAGGCGAATTGAATTCGTATCGCGGACGATAGAAATTGTTTGCTGGGCTGCATTATAACCACCGAAAAGCTCTTTTTTAATCATAGTTAGCCTATTATTTAGTTAAAAATGTCAATGATATTTAGTGTTTGTCATACTGAATATCGAATATGTCATAATCTTAAGTTTTAGAGTAGTTTTCAATAATACGTAAACATACATATGTACATACATACATACATACATTATGTACTACGTATTTCCAGAATTCTTTTGGACATTGGCAAATTGGAATCAGTGAGTGAAATACTGTTTCAGAAATTACAATTGATTTAAATCCACTTGTTTTCTAGAAACTATATTTTTTTTTAAGGAGCAACTCTTGAAGCGGATGGAAAATCTGAGTGAACTTTACGAAATATCGAAGTATTTATACGTGCTTAGGGAGGACGGCGAACACAAAAACGAAGAAAAGATTCAACCTAAAGCGTTTTAAATCATTTATGATGTACGAGTTGGTTGTCAGCGGCTAGCTCAACACAAACATCGCATTTAAAAAATGAAGGTCTGCTAAAAAAATATTAAAGCCGTGTATAAATTTGTTTTTATATTTTTCGCCAAATTTTTTTAAAAGTTTGATACAAATAAACAGCAACATTCACTCTTTATCTTCGTATTTTCATATTTTCTTTATCCAAAATATTAAAAATTGCTTCGATTTATCGCTAGTTGTATAAATAAATAAATAAATAACAGGCGCGACAATCCAACATTGGACTAAGGCCGCAGGATGTGTTATTGACATCCTTTTTCCAAGATCTTATCTGCTTTTTGTTGAAGTAACACGCTCAGCAGTGTTATTTATCCCCATAAATGGGTACTCGTTTAACATCTAAGTGAGATCATAGTCCGTCACAAGCTCGTGAGTTCGAAAAACACCATGGCTCACGATGAGATTCGAACTAATGACCCTGTGCACCGAAGGAAATTAAGAAATTCACTGTTGCTTCCAATTTTCTGGCCATAGTTATTATTTCGTTAGCCCCACTTATGATTCGAATACTCTTACTTAACGATGAATTTATAAAACACACAAAAGATATTGATATCGGAAGATGTATATAAACTGCACTATTTATTTTAGTTTAATTGGAACGATTTTATTATATTCATCAATAAAAAGCAAAGAGCGCACTCCAACTGTATGATGTTTTGTTATTTTCACTATATCATCTCTTAATTGAATTCTCATCCAGTGTCTATGATAATATTTTCAGTCCATTTTCTGGTCGTTCTGGTCGGATAGGTATGAAAGAGCGATGGTTTTGTCCCAGACTAGTGGCTGCTTTATCATTAAGTTTACACATTATTTTCTTAATTTCGCTTGTAGGCTTTCTGCCACTTCTTACAGTCAGTACCTACCACTTCTTATACGTGAAATCCGTAGGACCTTAGGTTATTTATAAAAAATGTGTGAAATATGAACGACGCAACGTCCAGAAACTAACATTTCAATATTTTGAGGTGTCACAAATCGAAAGCTTAATCAGTTTATCCTGACATTCATAACCCGCATTCGACTAGTGTGTCATGCTATTCGAGTTTATGAAGCTCGGAGCTTTTTGTGGTTTATTAAACGAGGTTATCTCCTAGTGTGTCAGGACTATTATTCGACTATTTTGAACCATTTCAGAGTACGGAACTAGATAAGATGTACGAATAATCGGCCCTAAGTAAATCAAATTATCAGTCATTTTTGTTTATCCGATTTAAATAAATTACGTCCTTCGGCTTATTCGACTATTTTGAACCATTTCAGAGTACGGAACTATGAAACATATTGAAATTTTTTGAATAAAGCCTCAACACAGTATAGATTAAGTTATTGATTTGAAAACCTTTGCATTTTACAATAATTTTTCAATGCCAATTGCAATGAATGTAATTGGGTCAAAACGGCAGGCTTATAATTTATGGATGACTACATATACAAAGCGGAAAGCTATAAGGTTATATAAAATGTTTCTATTTTATTAGCAAAACAACACAAGTGATTGTTATTTTCGGAATTTCACCACCATATACCGGTGGTTCTACATGTACTACACTTGTTGTACGTATGTACATTTACTTTATTAAGCTATCTAATAAATTATGTCCTTATTGTTGCTACAATGTGCAGGATTTATGAACAATACCCTAATGTGCGTATGTAGCTACCGTATACACGTCCGTCTATTTTGTAGGCCAAGCCATTATAATGTAGTCTTCTTCAGGGACTGTAGGAAATAAATGATAATGAGTTTGGTGTCTTCTAGAATAGCACCTCTTCCCCCTAAAACTGCAGGTTGTTGGGGAGTAGCTGATATAATAACGTAGGAGGAAATGAATTGTCTTTTTTGCAAGAATATAAGATTAGGCCTATTTTAGTATATTCGAAAGTAGCTGGAGAGCGATGTTAAAAGCAACGGAAATTAAATGTGAATGGCCCATTGCAGTATTATTTAATCTGTCCATCAACCTCTGTTTTTCTGTTTTTTGAATCGTAGTCACATACAATAAGCATTGAAATAAATCGTAAGACAGTTGGACAGTTAACCTCTCTAACAGGTGTAACTCGTGAAAATTGTCAGTCAACAATAATTATTCAATGTATCATTAAATTCGAAGTATTTCCACTAAAATTGTGTAACACAGATGCGCAATCATAAATTACACATCAGCAATTGAAGTGCATTTCTGATTCGCCTTATTAGTGCATTTAAATTAAAGACAAAAATTTTATTTTCGTGACATTGCATTTCATGCATAGTGATAGTTTTCTTTGTGTGACAAACCGGTTACAACAGTGCCTGAATCTGTCAAATCTAAAATTTCATTTGTGTAATCGCCAATATTCAAGCTCATAAACTATTGGACTTCTGCAACGCTATTTGTGAATTCTTGTATTTGCCACTGGTGGTCGTGTGAATTACGCTACACTGAGTCGAATTAATCACAGGGAATTGATTGGAACTTGGAGACGTGCTGGTTAAAATCATTTTCTTGCAAAGGTGATATATTCATAGATTGTACCTATATGCTCTGCCGGGCATGAGTGGACACTGCCTCCCAAATTTTTTGAAATCCGATTCCTTTTCTTGCATGTCCGCCGCGGAACATTGGCATTTTTCGGACTAGCTACTACCACGATGAGTAAACTACCAGATCAACCGACAAGCAACCCGACAACAGCGAAATGTACTGCGTGCCGGAATCCACTGGGCTCGACGTCTAGGATGGGTGCATGTCCCCTTTATGCTGCGCCTTACCATACGAGTTGTGCAAGGCAACAATCGCTTTTGCCAAATGGCGGATATACCTATTGTTGCTAGTTGCTAGCACATCAGGCTTGAGGGATCAAGGAAACTCCGCTATCACAAGGAATGATCTTGCCACAGCGTTAGATTCGCTTCTTCATAAACTGAAGTTAGAGCTTCCATGTATCGTAGCTGATTCGTTGAAAACTATACAACAACAAGTAGATCGAATTGAAGACACAGTTATAAAGCATGAAGATAGGATCACCACACTCGAGAATTCCCAAACTACTGCCGCGATCACCGATACTGAATCATTTCATCGTGAAATCGCTGAGAGATCTCGTCGAGCCAAAAATGTTATAATTTTTAATTTCGCGGACCAGGTTGATCAGGTTACAGATCTTTCCGCAATTAATACCATCATGGCAACATTACAACCACCTATTACTGCGCGTTCGGCTTTTCGCCTAGGAAAATTTCGTTCCGGTCATATCCGTCCATTAAAACTTCTCTTTAATTCTGAGAATGATGCGCGTAATTTGCTTAGGAGCAGAAAATTTCTAACTTCACATAAACTCACTGCGAACACCGACCAGACTCCAACTCAACAAAAATACCTACTAAACCTTCGCACCCAACTGGATGAACGCATTAGGAACGGCGAGAAAAATTTAACGATTAAGTATGTATCCGGTGTCCCAGTTATCTCAGATAAGGGAAACGGACCGGCACGGGCTTCATCAGGCAACTAGATGGTAACAAGATAAAAATATATACACAAAATGTTCGCGGACTAAGGACTAAATTATCCGAACTTAGGAAAAACGTAGCCATATTACCCTACCAATATGATATAATTATTTTGGAATCTTTGGAATCTTTAATGCAGAACTCGGTCTTTCCAACTATGAAATCTACAGATGTGATAGGTCTCTGAAAACAACTCATTATGATTGCGGAGGTGGCGTTCTTATAGCCATTAATAAAAAAACTAACTCGTCGCAAGTTATAGTCTCTAATCAATCGCTGGAACAAATTTATGTACAAATCCGGTCGAAATACATCAATATTATAGTGGAGCCATCTATCTGCCGCCAACTAGCCCGGTTTATAATTATGAGCTCTACTGCAACTCATTACTTGAACTACAGACTCGATTTAGCAGGCATGAGTTTCTTCTTGCTGGGGATTACAATCTACCTAACATCGAATGGATACATGACACCTATGGGTCAGCTTTTCAACTCAATCCCACAGCTACTTCGTCGATTATTATCGATTCTGCAAAGACTCTTGCTTACACCACTGGTTACTTAAATTTATTTCAAATCAATTCTGTCACGAACTGTAGTAACCAGCTGCTCGACTTGATTTTTATAAACACTGCGAACTGCGATGTGAGTTGTGCTGTATATCCACTTACACCTGTGGACAATTACCATCCACCTCTAACTCTAAGTTACAAATACAACAATACTGTACCCCATGTTTCAGAAGATAAATATTTATATAATTTCAAGTGTGCCAACTATGCTTCCATTAACTCTGAACTAAATAACATAAATTGGGATGAGCTTTTTCTTAATTTAGAGACAGGTGATGACGTGGATATTTTTAATAAAATTCTTAATAATTTAATCGAATTATATGTGCCAATGAAAAGGACTGATAGTTTTCAGCCCTGGTTCAACGCTGAATTAAAGCATTTGATTGCTCTTAAGAAAAAAGGTCATCTTAATTACAAGAATGCACGTACAGAATCAAACTATAAAACTTTCTCGAATTTACGCTCACTATGTAAAAATAAAGTCGACTACAGTCTTGACTCGATAATCCGGATCAATTATTGCAAGGGGTAATCCGGATAATCGGAACATCCGGATTAGCGCAATCCTATTTTTCTGACGAAAAACAATCCAAACAAATAAAAAAGCGCAACAAAAGTCGATAAATGTTCTATTTCTTAGAAATTAGCCAGCATCATGTCATTTGCTAAACAGTTCCGTAAAAAAGTACGAGACCAAATCTACCATTTCACCCTGAAAGTCTCAAAGATCCGGATTATAGAGTCAAAATTGCTGCCGAAATCCGGATTATAGAATACATAGTGGAAATATTTAGTGGTCCGGATTAGCGTGATATCCGGATTAAAGGAGATCCGGATTACCGAGTCAAGACTGTATTTGCATAAAACTTTTATGGATAATATTGAAAATTCAATCCACTCAAATATTAAAAATTTCTGGAACTATGTAAATTCAATCAGAAAAGACAAATCAGTACCTAACACAGTTTACTTGAACTCCTTACACGCCTCAACACCAAATGAAAAAGCTGAACTCTTTTCTCAGCACTTTGGTTCAGTTTTTACATCTCCCACCAGTTCTTACGTACCTTGTACAATTGCACCAACGCACGCTGATACAATGGATCTTAGCGTTCTGCAACTTAGTCTGTCAGAAGTCTTCATGGGTATAACTAATCTTAAGCCCGATACTGGACCTGGTCCAGATAACATTCCAAATCTATTTGTTAAAAATTGTCTATTTTCAATTGCCCGTCCTTTGTGGATTCTTTTTAATAAGTCACTGTTATCGGGGTTAATGCCAGCGGTTTGGAAGGAGAGTAAAATTACTCCAATATTCAAATCAGATGACAAGTCTAACGTAGCTAATTATCGACCTATCTCTGCTCTAAACGCTATTCCTAAACTCTTTGAAAGTCTCGTATGCACACGCTTAACTCATGCATTTCGTCACATTATAATAGATGAACAACACGGTTTTTCTGAGGGCAAATCAACAGTAACCAATTTGACTATATTTCACAACTACTCTACTACAGTAAAGCTCTAGATCAGTGATTCTCAACCGGTGGGGCGCGCCCCCCAAGGGGGGCATCACGGCCTTCCAAGGGGGGCGCGAAAGGAAATTAACATTTCGATGAAAATATAGTCAAAAAGTATCGTCAGGGAACTTCATGCACTAATGGGTTAATATCGCAGAGAATTGACTACGACAGAACAGCATGAGATACTCATATACATACATGTTTAAGCAATAATGCATCTAACATACAACTTCAATATAAATCCAAAGCTTTCTGCTGGACAATTGTTCTATTCTATCAACGCTCGATACCTATTTCATTTTTCTGGAACAATACCGCTTACTTATAACCAAGGCAAAATTATTACAGCATCCTCCAACAAAAAAAGAAAGTACTCAGATGACTACATCAAATATGGATTTACTGCCATAGAAAAGAACGGGGTGACTGTTCCACAATGTGTGGTATGCTATACCGTTTTAAGTAATGATGCCTTAAGACCAGTTCGCCTGGAACGTCATTTGAATAACGTTCATGCATCTCTAAAGGACAAACCGAAAGAGTTTTTTATGAGCAAATTGGAGTCCCTAAAAAAAGTTAAGCTAGGTCCAAGTGGCACGGGGAGTGCAGACTCCGAAAAAAATACTGTGGCCTCCTATGAAATTGCACTACTTATCGCGAAATCGAAAAAATCACATACTATTGGAGAGTCTCTGATAAAACCATGTATTTTAAAAGCCGCAGAAATAGTGTTGGGCACTGAAGCAACGAATAAGCTTAAAGACATACCGCTGTCAGACAGTACGATTAAGCGTCGGGTAGATGAAATGGCAGCTGATGTAGAAAGTCAACTCCTTGAGAAAATTAAAAACTCACCGTATTTTTCTCTGCAATGTGATGAGACAACGGATATTGCAAAATGCTGCCAGGTTCTTGTTTATGCTCGATACATAGACATCGAAGAAAATGTCTTCAAGGAAGACTTACTAATTTCGGCCACTCTTAAAACTACCTCAAAAGCAGCTGATGTAATGGCTATTATTGATGAGTTTTTCAAAAAAATGAACTACAATGGACGAAACTGGCGGGTATATGCACAGATGGAGCCCCTGCCATGCTTGGTCGCGATTCCTAGTTTGATGAAAAAAAAGAATCCGTCAATGGTCACAACACATTGTATTATCCATCGACAAGTACTTGCTTCAAAAACGCTCCCAGCTCGTTTAAAACCAATTTTAAATGTATCAATCAAAGTTGTCAATTTTATCAAAAGCAGCGCTTTGAACACTAGGTTTTTTAAGTTATGCCAAGAAATGTCCTCGGAATATGAGCAATTGCTATTCCATACTGAAGTAAGGTGGCTGTCAAAAGGCAACATGTTGCACAGACTAGTAGCTTTAAGAGACGAAGTATGTGCATTTTTAGAAGAAAAACAAAGTCCTCTACTTTCTTCATTTCATTCCGAACATAATTTCCTGGGATTAGCGTACCTCGCATATATTTTTGACCATCTAAATGAGCTTAACCTCAGTTTGCAAGGTTCGGGAAAAATTAGAACAGCAATATTTTTAAAAACGAGGACAGAATCCAGGCCTTTGTCAAAAAAATCAATTTATGGATAAAAAAAGTTTCCATGGGTAATTTTACATCTTTCGTGAACTTGGCAAAATTATTTTCAGATAAGGAATTGGCCACAGACCTAAGAACTGAGATTGTCCAACATCTTCAGATTCTCGCATCCGAATTTTCAAAATATTTTCCCGAAGAAAGAAGTGACATAATACTAATAAAAAACATGGTACGCAATCCGTTTACTTCTAACGTAGAAGAATTGCCTGATAAGCTGCAGGAGGAAGCTATCGATTTGCAAAATGACAGAACGGTGAAAGATAGTTATGAAGCACGAGGTCTGGAAGAGTTCTGGATCAAAAGTGGGAGATCATATAAAATCCTTCAAAATGTTGCGGTTAAATTTTTGGTGCTCTTTTCCACGACATACTTATGCGAGCAAGGATTTTCTGCTCTTCTCTTAATAAAAAACAAACAACGGAATAGACTTGATGCTGCTGCTGATATGAGAATTGCGGTGACAAATATTGCACCTCGAATATCCGATTTGGTAAAAAAAATTCAACATCAAAGGTCGCATTGAACATTGGACTTAAGTGCTTCATTTTTCAAAACAGTTAACAAATATGTATCGAATGAATTCAAAAATGTAAATATGTTATAATACTGCGTGCGTTTAATATAAATATAATTTCTAATCAGTGTCGCTTGTATTTTTAATTTTATGACATGAGCATAGTGGATATTACACCATGAAAGGAGCTAACGGAAACAAACATCCCTATTTTTTTCTTCTACATATCAATTTCTAGTGGGGGGCGTCAGGATTTGTAAACCGCTCAAGGGGGGGGGGGGGGGCGCCGGATCCAAAAGGTTGAGAACCACTGCTCTAGATGGTGGTTGCCAAGTGGATGTGATTTATACGGATTTCTCCAAAGCATTCGACAAAGTTAACCATTTAAATCTTCTTACCAAACTTAAATGCTATGGAGTCGGAGGGTCTATGATTAGATGGTTAGAAAGTTACTTATCGAATCGTACACAAGTAACACAAATTGCTGGCATAAACTCAACTCCTATGGACGTTTCATCGGGTGTACCACAAGGATCCCACCTGGGACCCTTGTTGTTCAATTTGTTTATTAATGATATTACTCAGAAGCTCCTCTATTGTAAGGCTTTAATATTCGCCGATGATGCAAAATTTTTCATAAAAATCAAATCAATTACTGATGCACAAAATCTGCAAGCTGATTTGAACCGTGTATCCGAATGGTCGCAAGTAAATAAACTAGACCTCAATATTTCAAAGTGTAAAATTCTTAGATTCACGCGCAGTACCACACCTATACTGCACCCATATTTAATGCATTCTATTCCTCTAAAAACTGCATTTGAAGAAGTTGACCTGGGGGTCTTATTTATGTCAAACTTGTCGTTTTCTGCACATATAACAAACATTTCTCTGAAAGCTTCCCGTCTACTAAATAGAATGTGCGTTGACTTTACAAACCTTAACACTTACAGGTTACTTTACCTCATGTTAGTTCGTCCAGTACTGGAATATGCGTCACAAATTTGGTCTCCATATACCATTACTGACACTTACTCGCTTGAAAAGATCCAACACAAGTTCTTAAGACATCTAGCCGCCTTATCAGGTGAACCTATTTCTCTATATTGCCATGAATATAGCTTACTTGAATTAAAATACAATATACCATCCTTACAAACTCGTCGCCTGGAGAACGATTGAATGTTTTTATATAAAATCTTAAATAATCAACTGCAAAGTTCGGAGCTCTGTAGTTTATTAACCCTCATCCAGCGGCAGATTTTTACAACGCTTGCCGGCGGCAAAGGTACAGCTGTACCTTAGTACATTTTGTATGAAAATCTTCACTGTTTGTATGAATTTCGACCGTAAAACCGTTACATTACGTTCACTAGTCACAAATTAGTAACTGTTTTTGCCAAAGTGGATGTTTTAAGAAGTTGGGTTTATGTGGATTTAATTTTTGGAGTGGGTAAATTTAGAAAATAGGCATAATTTTAAAGAGAAAATTGAAAAAATTGGGTTGCTTGGAATTTTGATTTGACGAAGTCTAAAATAAATTTACAAATAAAAGTAGAAAACAGTTCAAATTAAGTAATTAATGATTTTAGAAGAGTTTGGTATGTTTGATTTGCGAATTGTGGAGTCTTTGGTTAAAATTTTGCCCCCTCCTCCCAATATTTTATTCGCTTACTAGAACCCGTTACCACTAACGAAAAGAGCACCAATAATTATCACATTCTCGTTATTTTCTATAAAACAACAATGCTTGAAGCAATAAATATATTTCAGAAATGTGTAAATGTGTTATTATACGAAAGACAGGTCCTGTCAAGCAACAAGCAAGTAGAATCGGTTTTGATAATGTTCTGCCTCTAATCTTTGGAAATCTAAACTCAGGCTAACTCCTATAGTGGAAAAAATATCTAAAATAGTAATTGTGGTTTTGTTGTTTAACCTTTAAGTATGGACATGAGGTCTGACAGACCTTTCGAGTTTTCACATATTCTTGAATTGCATACTTCCCGTCCCTCCTCGACCCTGGGTATCTCAGTACCCTCAGTTCTATTTGTGAATCGAACGTGAAGAGTCGAAATTTCTAATTCCGGTATATTGAATGTAAGTTACAGTTATTAAAAGATTGAGCATGGTCTGTCAGACCTCACGACCATGTTCGTCATACAAATCATTCGTGCAATGTGTTATTGTTTGCTTCAGATTTATCACATTTAGTAGTTACAGTAAGCGATTAACGGCAGCTTCGAGCTATCAGTCAACCAAAAAAGGTTCCGAGTATTAATTATATTATTATAATTAAAATAAATTCTTACACTTGTGTCGGGTGTAAGAAGCCCACTTGCCCGCAATGTTCTAATCCATTACGTAAAGACTGCCAATAATTTTGCTCCAAAATACCTACTGTCAAAATTTTCCTATATTATATTCTGAGTTCATTATTTTGTTTTTTGGAATCTTTATACGCTATATTTTAAAGAAAAATTAATAATTTTGTTCTGTGATTTTTATTTAATTTCTAAGAGCTCAAAAACTAAGGGGTGTTGTGGAAAGGCTGTAATGTGGTAGTGTTATAAATTTCACAATATTTTGTATGAAAATAAAAAAAAAATATTTAAATATGATTGTTTTTCTTCATTACTGGGTAACTATTTATAAATATGAATATGTTTTTTTAATCATCCGTAACCATTTACGCATAAAAAACGACTATGAAGATAGAGGTCTGTGAGACCTCAGGTCCATAGTAATGTTCCATTTTTTTCACATCCAATCTAATATATTTTCTCATATATGTAATTAAATCCAAGGATCATTTGAAAAATTAAAACAAGAAAGCGAAGAAATGTGGCATAATCTATAGCAGTTATTGGTATCTATACCTATGATACCGACGTCATACAATTTAACCAAGCTTAACCCAAACATCCAATTTTAGAAATTAGGTTGGACGCTCCTGCTGGTTTTCAGCTTAAACTTCAAAAGGAACTCTGGTGGACGTCCCAAATTACACAAAAAAGAAATATTAGGTGATGGAATACAAAATATAGGAATTTGTCATAAAAAAAAATCAACCACTAAAATCCAAAATTATAGCATTTGCTACAAACCTAATTACCACTAGATGTTATGGGGAAAGAAGGCGTAATACATTGTAATAGTTGGCCCAAGCCATTACTTCAAAAAGTTCGGTATGCCAGTTAAAGTCTTCAGATTGATGTCAAATAACCAAAAACCGCTGTATGAGTTAGCCTAGTCCTTATAAATCGATATCTCCAAGGACCTTGGAGATATCGATTTATAAGGATCATTACAAATTAAATTCGTAAATAAAATACTTCTGTACACCATTCGAATCTCAACTGATTGATGCTATAAGAAGTCTCTCTAAGCATGAGGATTCACCAAAAATATTTTATTTTCGTCTTTTGTAAATTTCCTTGCATACAAAATATATGAAGGTACAAATGTACCTTTGCCGCCGTTAAAGGGTGTAAGATTAATTTTGCTCCCTAACTTGGGGATGGGTGGTAACACATTTCTGAAATTTGGCATACATATTTTAAACTAAGATCGTAGTGATGTCAGAAAGTTTCAGACAGATCGGACCCATGGCAAAAAAGTTACGGTGTTTTAAAAACGAAAAAGGTACACCTGTACCTATCCCGCTGGATGAGGGTTATAACTAAATGTCCCAAATAGATCCCTAAGACATAACAAAAAGCATATCTTTCATGTTAACTATTTATTATCACACCAACTATGCCATGAACAACACAATTGACCGTATTTGTAGGGAAGGGAATATGTTCGCCGACAAAATTGATTTTTTTTATACATATTTCGCAATCTGTTATGAAATCCACTATTAAGAGTCGACTTTATTTGTAAATTACTGGCACTGTTATAGCATTAGTATTAATAACTATTGAATTTTTGAATTGTTGATGTATTATTGACTGATTATTATATCTCATTATTTATATAAAGGGTATGCCCGTGCATTGAATAAATAAATAAATAAATAAATAAAGTAAGCATTTAATGTAAAAGAACGAAATTGGAGGAAAATTTAACTTGAAAAGACATTTTTCACATAAATGTGCAAGCTAAGCGGACTTTTGTACAAATGAAAAAAACATAGTATAAAATTTGTAGACTTTTTTAAACAGTGATTACTGAAATCAAAGCTTTAAAAATGAATGCGTAAACTGCCTTACATACTCAAATTATGCGCAAATGTTTATAATTAACAAAATAGTCTATCATACATTATTTTCGATTAAGGACGGTAATTTGAGCCTTCTACATCGTTAGTCAAACATTTTCACATTATATGTCAGTCTTAATATATACACAATGATAGTATCTGTATTCAGGACAAATTGGTTCAAAAGTCCATTTATTATGCAAATATTACGTTAATACGCTCAACTGCGTTTGCTGTGATTATGTCACCACACTCTGTTTGTTTATGAGTATCTGCAATCATATGCAAATGTATGAGAAGAAGTTCTAGCGCAAGGATAACATAATAATAAATTTGTTAGAGAGTAAACCGCAGGTGTGTGTGTATAGTCCGATAGTAAAATTGGTATGTCTATTACGTGAAATTATTAGCTCTCGTATACGTATAAAACGCTCTGGAGATACATTTTCTATGTGGCTTTCGTGAAATTTATTGTCAATTAGGTTGTGATAATAATCGAAAATTCATAATGCACTGTATGCCTAAATTTGTTTATAAGCATATCCAAGATAAACATAAGGTTCATGCGAAAGTCGCATTACTCGCGTATTTGGTAACTCAGTTTAAAATGTATTGAACATGAATATTGATAGAAGTATCCAGACATCGTTAATTAGTAATTAAATTAAATAGGTATATTAAACGGAGATAATATACCGATTAAATCAAAATTATATTCATATTATATCAAATTCTTACTGTATTACTATAATTTTTAAACAAATTATTAGGTTACTTTACTACATATGATCGATTTTTAGAAAAGTTTTGTAGATGTGGATTTTAGTAGCACTTTCCCTGTAAAAATATTTATCAATACGTGACGAATATTCTTACAAACTTTATTCAGAAAACATTACTAATGCGAGTCGATTACAGCAAAAACCTTTCACAGGATAGACTTTGTCAAATTACATGCTAGCTCGCATCCTTCTTCTAATGCTAGACTATTTTCTTCAAGAAAACCACTATAACAAAAGGTGGAGGTGACATTGTATGGTATCATTATTGTGATCATTATAAACGCATTAAGTTGATAACAATAAAGCTTTTGTCTTTAATATAATGCGCTGGAAGATAATGAGAGAAATAGATTCAATACTACACACAGAGTTCATTCAAATGTTGTTTACTAATTTTCAGTGGCGTACACAGCTCTTTTGTGGAGGGTATGCAAAATTAAAACTGAAGAAAAGATAAATATAAATGCTTTAAAATGTCAAGATGTGTCGAAATAAAAAGGAAAGGTGGTGTTTCCTAAGTAATCAAAATCTCAGGATATATTATAGTGACTTTAGCTCTAGACCCAAACACATAAAAAAAAGAGGAAAGTTTTGATGCCAAATTGTTGCAAAATACGTACTAAAAAGTTACACTAATTTGAGCGTCACATTAAGGCGGAGGGGGTGACGAAGAGGGATTTTAGTTTTTAGAAAATATGTATCTGAATGAGTGTTAGTCCTATCGCAAAATGTCCTAAAAACGCAACAAACTACATTAAATTTCCTTTGCAATGATATATAATACTCTAGCTAGACCATTTCTCGGAAAATTATACCCTAGACCCAAATGTATTATGTGGAATTTACATTTTTTTATATTTACATTTTGAGCGAAGGTAGAGTGATGAGAATTAATGATGATGTTGCCAATTAAATGTGCATACTTACCTTATACTAAAAACGAGACCGAGGCTTGGACACCCTTCGCTACCCTCGGGCTAAAAATTTTTTTCGGGCGTACCTACGACTTGTATTTAATCCCCCCCCCCATTCTTTTCCTTCTTTCTTCACAAAAGTTCGGTTGCGTCGACAAAACAATATATTTATGTGGGGTTTGGTTGGAATAAGTGGGCAAATAAAAATATTTACTCAGAAAATTTTATTGGGGGATGTGGGAGCATGGCCCAATAGTACGATTCCATTTGTTTTGCTTTGATAAAGACACATTAAATCAAGGTTTCTGAAATTGGTGTAAAAAATGTTTCTTAGAAAAACCAAATTGGGGGGTTAGGTTTGTATGGCAGCCCCATGACCCCATGGTCCGATTGGATCCATTCTTTTTAATAGAAACACATTTGTGTGAAATTTGGTTGAAATTGGTACACAAATAAAAAAGTTTTTCTTAGAAGAACCCAATTTGGGGAGTTGGGTTTGTATGGCCGCCCCATGACCCCATTGTCCGATTTTACCGATTCAAACATACAAACTGCATGCAGCAAAAAGAAACATTTGTGCAAAAATTTCAATTTCAATTTCAAAATTTCAGCTTCATAGCTTTTAAATTGGCCGAGTAAAACGTGTCGCAACAGACGAACATCGCCCAATCGACTCCCCAAATCATCATGATCATATATGTATACTTTTTATATGGTCGGAGATGCTTCCTTCAATGCGTTACAATCTTCATGACAAAGTTAATATACCCTTTCACTCTATGAACGAAGGGTATAATGAGCTTGTTCCGGGCAAAGACACCTCTTACGCCCAGTTAACATTTCTTAAACCTTAAAGTTGGGCCCTTAAAGTCTCGAAAAATCTAGTTTGAATGTCACTAGTTCCAGGTTTAAAGCTATTTTCAAAGATAATCGACAAATACAATGGGCGCGAAGTATTGTTGCAACCATGTAAAAACTTGCTTGAAATATTTTGAGGACATATCCCAAAAAGCAGCCGAAACAAACTCAAGCATTTTGTGCCCTTTTTGTAGACAAATAGTTGAATCCTCCATGAGAATATTTTTGTAAAATTTCATTTTTGTTCAAATAAAAAAGTTTGATATTAAACAGGAAACATGCTTTGCAATGCCAAAAGGATTCAATGTCAATTGTTATTATTTCCTTTTTACGACGTAATAACGTCAATTGACATTAATTCGTTTGATGTTATCACACCCCCCGAATAACACTAACCATTTAGAAAAATAAAATCCAAGTCTGAATACTCACTCTGCTGAATTTGATGTACTATTTTCAGGCCTGCAATAATATGAATTAAAATTAAAAATTGAAATTATGCCATGCGATCGGATATTCACCTACCAATCCGATACTACTGTATTACAAAAACACATTCCATTGTCATAAGCGTCATAAAACAACACAAACATCAATTCTTGTTACTGTTTATACTCATTTAATATTCATTTAACATACGATGAGCAGAACTTTTAATCTAACTAAAAAACTACCATGTTTAAATAACTAAACGAAATTCCACATTACCTACAATTATTATTAATATGACAGCATAAATTATCATTTTCGAATTAATTTACCTATGCATAGCACAGAGTCGTGGGTTTGAGTCCCACCGTGAGCGAATTCAGCTTATGGTGTTTTTCGAACTCAGATGTTCAAAGAAAACCCGATTAAAGTCCGTAAGTGATAGATGTGATAGATTGTCAGTAAATTGATTGACTTGCAATCTTGTAACTTGTATTGAAAATGACTGTGACTGACGACTGAAAGGTTGGGCTCGACCTTTATGGAGAAAAATAACTTTACAGAGCGTGTTGATGATCTCAACACCTCTGCGAAAAAACGTGTATTTGGCAACCTATATTCAACCTAGGTCCAATGCTGGACTGTCGCGCGAGTTATTTATTTTAGGATATAGAGATATAGAGTTACCTCAACTGATTCTCTCGCCCGGCAGAAGTAACATGGAGACAGATAGCTTGTCAGACTTTAATTTTGGATAGAGTATTTAGTTTCCCCCAGGAAACGGAATGAAGGTTCAGTCACTCATCATCATCTATTGAAAGGCACTACGTGCCTTATACTAATTGACGCATACAAAATATTTAAAAAAAAAACCTGTATGCTGTTAAATTCTTTTTAGAAACTTTAAAGAAAAATATGACATATAATGTGGGCGCCCCAAGAACGAGAACCGCGCAATGACATTAACAAAAAATGTGCACTGCCCTAATTAAGGGCAACAATCCATTTTCTAAAAAAAATCTAAAGTTGGCTCTACTCGCAACAATTATTTTGACAGACATTGACAGAGTTCTTGTTGCTTAAATACCAATTCACAATTATGGATCAGCAGCCCAGGTCACAATAACTCTCGGATCCAATAAAAATTGCTGAGGAGCCATGTGTGACAAGTTAATCCTCTGGCTCAGTTTCATAAATTTCTATTCATTCACTGAATATAGTGATGAAGTATCCATTGCGATTGAGACCCTACAGCACTCGATCACAACATCCAACGTTGGTAATTATGATTAAATCGAGGCTGATTTTTGGAGCACTCGAAGGACGTTTTCATCCGTCACATCGACTTTAACAAGAATTACATATATGTCAAATGTAGGGGATCTCAGAACTTTTCTGACATTGTAACATCCATTATATTATTGGCGTCCCCAGTTTAGGCCGATGTACTATAGTTTGCCTGATAACCCATACCGATTAATTCGCTCTAAGAAAATCCTCTGCATATCGTATGAAGCTGCTTACGCTGACATCATTTGCACGTGGATGGATGCATATTTTTGTATGGTGGAGGACACTTCTTTTCAACTGACTAAAATTGCCGCCCGGCAACACTTTCTAGGCCCGTCCCTACCGGGCAAGGCCCGAGCAGGCGGTAACCCTACGCAGGATACCAACGATAAAACCTATATAAAAATATGCCTAATACTTAAAAAAAAAATTAGAAACGTATAGACTGAACCAACCAAACATTTTCATGAATTTAAATTTTGGCCATCAAGATTGAAGGATGAAAAATTACAAAAAAAAAATTAATCCGCAACATTCACGAAACAAGAAAATTGACATTTGATATTTTTTTCAAGTGAATCACAAACATTTTAAACATGCTTCTCTTTTTTTCAAAAAGAAAAAAACACGAAAACCAAACAAAATATCCTCTGCAGTCATTTTATGTTTGACCACATTATTGGCCTCGCCTTAACAAATAAAGGTTAAGACTCTGTACACAAACACACAAAATTTAAATTGGCCAATGTTTCCCTCTGGTTGCCTCCTACATGCAAATAAGACGACGGGATTGGGTGCGTTTTACCTCCTGCATCCAAAACAAAACCGCACGGCGGCGGATGTATGTATATATTAGAAAATAAAAAGTTTACACAAAACAAAAAGGTAAATAGACTTAATAATGAGTTTTTCCGCGAACAAATTTTTATACGAAATGTTTCGTTCTCATCCACGGCAATGTGATACGATGTTGGAAATGATTTGAATCGTGAGAAAATTCATGTTTTCCAAGTTTTACTTTTCCTAGAATCCAGATTGGTTCGGACAGACAAAAGTTCCTTATTTTGAATGCACTTGTGTGTCCCGGGCACGGTAAATGCTCTTGAATAGAAGTGAACGCGTAAAGTTTAATTCGGCATGTAAAACTATCCTTATTTTGGCGGAGAGGAAAGTTTTCTGTATAATACGATAGGATTTCTATGTGGAATCTTAAACAAGTTTTAATTAGAAAGTTTGAAGAAGGAATTAGTAAGAAGAAGTTTGGGGGAAGTAAAAATGTTCAGTTAACATGAGATGGAGATTTGAAAGCATTCATGAACCTTTGCAGACATTCTGTTTAGATTGCGAATGCTCTAGCTTTATTATACCCTTCGCTCATAGAGTGAAAGGATATATTAACTCTGTCATGAAATTTGTAACGCATTGAAGGAAGCATCTCCGATCATATAAAAAGTATACGTATACGATCAGCATGACTTGGGGAGTCGATTGGGCGGTGTCTGTTGAAGCTAGCCAGCTGAAATTTTGCACACGAGCTTCTTATTGTTGCAGGCTGTTTGTATGTTTGATTCAGCAAAATTGATCACTGGGTCATGTGGCTGCCATACAAACCTGGCCCCCCAATTTAAGTTCTTCCAAGAAAAACTTTTTTATTTGTCCACCAATTTCACCCAAACCTCATACAAATATGTTTCCATATTCCATTGATGCAAAAAAAAGATCCATGGGATCACGGGGCTGCCGTAGAAACCCTCCCCCATTTTAATTCGGCTAAGAAACAGTTTTTGCATCACCAATTACACTAAACGTTTCATTAATGTGTCTTTATCGAAACAAGAAAAAATGTAAAAAAATGGAATTTTACTAAGGGACCATGTCCCCGCTGTATTTATTTTAAAACCTTATATTACATTACATTTCGGGAGCGTTTATGTTATTCCATGAAGCTTAATGCCAAAAGAACTAATTAATGTTTATTTAGCTCCAACAGCTATTGACGAAAATCAAAGTTGAAAAAACTTTTCATGAGAGAATTTCGGAGAAAATTATTCTCCCAAGTCCTGTTCACGACGATGTCTAACTATGTAACTGCCTACTGGTGCCTGAAAACTAACATAACATCAATCTCATTAAAATTTATGAACAACATTTTCCATTCACTCAGTTTTTCCCTGTGCAATAAGAAGAGCAACGAATTCCTTGATTTGATTTGATTTCGTCTCGTTAAAAAGCGCGAACCTGTCAGAAGTATGACTTTGAATGACAACGATATCAGTACACACAAAGGGCAGATACATATATGCTTTCTGTGGCTTGTAATTTTGTAGCAAGAACACTTTTTGTATCCTATGTATACGAATAATTGGCTTAATTTTGGGAAATTGAATTGAAAATGCAAAAAGCAAACGAAATCAAAGCCGAGTGTAGCTTTTGCCATTTTGATTTGGAAGTGCAGGGGCTTTAAATATGTGTTTAGGAAAGGATTTTTTTTAGCTGTGCTCTTAGTATTAGAACATTTTATGGTTTGTATTTTCAATAATTTGACTATTTTTCATTCTCTTTTTTTCAGACAAGGTCAAATAAGACAGAGCAATCCACTGATAAATGCAAAATAGCAATAACGCTCCTTCATGAATCCATCACACGAAGAATACTTTCACAACAATACCAATCAAAAATTAAGCTGTCCACCGCGATACAATCACTACTAACAAGATGAAAAAGCGCGATACAGATTTATGACTCATAAGATCAAAGTCCGGGTGTCGCTATAAAGTGACAACCCGTTGTGTGCCTGAACTAAGCATAACATCACCGCCATTGGAGTTCGATAATAGATATGCATCGTCGATAGGACAAGCTCTTTTAGATGCATCTGATACAGCAACAACACCAACAGCAGCAGCGTTGGCCACATCATCCACAACAACAACAAAATCATCGGCCGCAAAAGTGGCGGCGAAATCGTCAACAAATGACGCAACTACGGCAAAATCAACAAAAGCAGCATCAGCAGCAACCCCATCAGCACAATCAACAACGACATCGGTTAGCTACAGTAATAATCCGAATACAACGAGAAGTTGGCCCGTAATTTATCGAAATCCATGTCAATACGACTATGACGCCCTCTATGTGTTGAATAATAACAACTGTATCAATAATAATAATAATAATAACAACAACAACACAATCAATAGTAGCAGCTATAATTACTCGAGCACTGACGAACTCTCCAACGAGAAATATTCCGAGTCCAATCACATTTATGAGCGGGCTCGGAGTCAGAGTGTATTTCATAGTTATAAAATGCAACCGCAAAATCAAGCGCCCACAAATAATACTAGTAATACGCAAACAAGTCCGAGTGGAGGATGCTGTAATATAGGACCTACCCCTACTCCTGTCATATTTTTATTAGTCACGCTACTGATGACAACTAGTGCCACGGCTATGTTATGCGCTGCCATTATGACCGATCACTGGGAACATGTGACTTGGGATCGGGCGAGTCTGGATAAGATTGCAAATGAAACGTCTACGCACAATCTACACTGGCTTTTAGATGGACGAGTGGCCCGGTTGCCCATTAAAAGTGAGTATTAGGCTTTAAAATATACAACCATGATCCTCGAGACAATCGAAAGGGTGGGTGACTATTTTGTCAATTCAAGTCGCCTCACCTTGTCGCCAAGACTCCATAAGTGCCGCCGTGTGAGGAGAGCCTTAGTGCGAATATAATGGCAAGGTCATTTGTTTTCCTTGAAGTGGATCTGTGATAGCAGATCTTTTGAACCAATGAAAGCAGCGTAGCGCCGGTTGTGGTCTAATGAACCTGTTGTGTTAACTGCTAAAATCTCCCGCAAAGTATCCAAATGAGAAGAAGTTGAAGCCAGAATGAAGACAGCTGAATTTTATTTTAAAGGGTAACTAAAATGTGTTCATCCCCAGCACCCTGTTGACTACCTCTAGTCGGGTTCAGGGAAGACGGAACAATTTCCCTAACGCGAATAATTTACGATGGATTTGATCCAGCCACCGACTCACTACCAAGAGTTTTAAGTTTTAACAGCAGCTCCTCCTCTTGCGTTTGACTAGTGGAAGTTAAGGCTTGTCTATTGCTTCTCTTCAGATCCGTTTTTAACCCTTTGAAATTTCTTTCTAACACATTTTTTTTAGGAAGGGCTTTTTTTCTGCGCTTCTTTATTAAATTTTCTTCCGTCTTCTGCTCCGCGATTTCCAGTCCCACAGTTTGATGGTTGTTATCGCCTCGCTGGCGAACGGTTAAACGTACTGCGGATCTTTGGCGATCATCGTAGTGTCGTCATCCAACCGCGCCGTTACTCTCGTCGACATGAGGAGATCTAGGACGGTATTGTACATTCTATTCAACAGAAGGGTACCAAGCACGGATCCTTGTGGAACACCCACCCGTGTGCCTCTTTCTTTGCTCTTTCGCTATATTATTGTATTTTAGGATGCGACTTTAAAGGTAGTTCAAGTTTCAAAAACCTCATAAAACTTTTCCGGCATTGTATGAACTGCTATTTTTAGAGCTTGGTTTTAAACGCCATCCGGACCTCGACCTACTTACCGGCATCCGCTAATTCGATGCTTCGTTCGTCGGCTCTTCTTAATAGCAAGTTTTAGCAATTTACGCGCGATTTTATTTCATAATTAGAGTTACGGAAATTTCCTTTTTACGAAATAGATGCGAATATCGCCGAAAATTGTTCATTTTGGCGAATAGATGCGACCACTTAATGAAGAAAATTTTTCATCTGAGATTGATTTTGTTTTTAGAGGATTTCCATTAATGAGAATAGAGGCATTCTTAAATGTAGGGGGATAACGAGGCTTGCCAAACATCGAGCAATCTGTTTAGTTGGATGTTCGATAAATAGATTTTGTATCCAGTAGTGTGATTTTTTTACACACTTTTTGGCGAAACCCAAAATTGAAATAGACTACATAAAAAAGGGAAAGCGTAACAATATTGATGTGCCTATACCTCTCTGGGGAGCGTTGTCGGCTACTATGTATTGCCAAAACCATTTCCTCGATAACTGAGTTCGGAGTATGATGCAGGTGTTAACCTACTCTATTCATTCATAATGCATCAAACTAGAGAAAATATTTTATATCAGACGGTGCCGTCCGTCAACTTCCTGAAGAAATAAGCAAACATCCTTGTTTGCCTATCTTTTGAGATATGTTGCTGCACAAAATCGTAATTTTTGTTTGCAATAAAGACTGAATTGCTACTCAAAAGTATCTAGTATAAGGTGACCAACAGTCCCGAATACTGCGGGCCAGTCCCGCATCTTTCAAGTCTGGCCCACATTGAAAATCCTGAACGCAAATGGCTAGGAATCTGAAATATTCTGCAAAATTTGCCCACTAAATGGATTACATTAACCTCTGGATCATATATTTTTCAAAAAAAATACCCCGTTTGCGCTTGGTTCCACTTTGCAATTTTTTTTTTTTTTGTTCTTAAAAATAAACAACAGGCGCGACAATCCAGCATTGGACTAAGGCTGCAGGATGTGTTAGTGACATCCTATTTCCAAGATCTTATCTGCTTTTTGTTGAGGTAATGAGATCAGCATCAGGCTCAGTGGTGTTATTTGTCCCCATAAATGGGTACTCGTTTAACATCTGAGTGAGATCATAGTCCGTCACAAGCTCGTGAGTTCGAAGGTAGATCTGAAACGGCTGTAACTATACTGAGCGCAGACAGTTAGGGCTCTGAAAGATTTAGTAAAATATGCGCCATAAAAAGCTCTACATCGGCCCTCTGATTCACTCTATCTTTTTTTTGGAAAATTGCAGCTGTATCCATATTTACGAACTCTCTGTCGGATGATATGAAAAGGATTAAGATGTTTGTTTATTGGATCTCACTTAAGACCGTTATGAGTTCCCAAACTTTGACCAGCTGGTAACCAAAGTGAATGAAGCTATATGTTCAGCTTTGTCTTCTAAGAAAGTTGATCGTCTGACTCTAATAAACAGAATCAATCATTGAATCTCAATGTACCCAACTGAAAGCCTTTTCTAAAAGAGTTTCGTCTTACCAACCGTTGCGTAGTGGTTCCGGTTCACAGTCTAGCGGGACAAAACTAAAAAAAAGCAAGTGTGAGATTTTTGAAATTCACTTCGGGAAATAAATTTGCACACATTCATAGAATTTAGGAATATAAACTATAATGTGCAGCACCTAGCTAAACATAATGAAAAGTAGGGTGCAAAAGTACCCGTTTACATTTACAAAATGATACCGAATTGTTTCACAAAAATTTTGTTTTTCATTGGGTGCGGTTCTGAAACGCACCGGTCGCATATGTCCCCACAACATGCTGTCTGTTCTGATCCTATAACTGCGGTTTTGCGGATCAGCAATAACTTTCGTTGTTTAACGTATGTCTGCCTATGTGGAATATGTAAATGAAAAATTTCGGAGATCATTTCTTATTCGTAAAAATCGCAGTTAGATCAGAATGGACAACATGTTGTCGAAACATATGCGACCGGTGCGTTTCGAAACCGTACCCATTGACGTGTGTAAGCTTGTGAAGAATTTTTTAACTTTAATTATTAAAAACGAATATCTGTAAAAATTATTAACGTAAATTTAGCGTAAGAAATTTTTCTGGTATGCGGTACGTGAATATTTTTATTACAGGCCTTTTTTAGCCACATTTTTTGATGTAACCTTTTATGGACCTCAGTGAACCTGAAAAGGAGCGATTCAATCGAAAACTCTATAAACAGCCAATACTTTTAAAATAAAATATTGTCCCACATTTTATCACTTTTCGGGAAACGTAGAATTTTCGGATTTTCATAGGCCGCAAAAAAGGAACTTTTAAAATAAAATCTTCAGATACGATCGACTTATGCTACATTTCCCGAAAAGTGATGGGTCAATACTTTATTTTAAAAGTGTTGCCCATTAATAGAGCTTTCGATTGAATTGCCCCTTTAAAAAAAAGGTCCATAATAAAGATAGTCACGTACCGCATACCAGAAAAATCTCTTACGCCAAATTAACGTTAATAATTGCAATATAAAATCTTAAGAAACTTACACACGTCAATAAATAACAACATTTTTGTGAAACAATTTGGTATCATTTTCTGAACGAGTACTTTTGCCCCCACTTGCCATAATGTTTTAATAGGTACGCCACTGTACATGAGGGATATAATAGTTATTTCTCAATTCTACGGATGTGTGGAAATGTATTTCCCAACATCAACTTCAAAGATTTCACACTTGCTTTTTTTGATTTTTGTACCGCTAGATTGTGAATCTGAACCATGGTGCGTCGTAAAGTTTTTGCGATGGACACGCCATCTACGGCCTATTCTAGAAACTGCTCAACTTTCCCTCGTACATAGTATAGGATGATTCAAATTCAAATTCAAATTTATTGCAAAAATAATATAAATAGTTTACATCATTTGTTATAATTATTGCAGCCCTCCACCAAAGTAATAACTTGTGCGGGGAGGGGGTTTTCTAAAGATTACATTATGACAGTTGTTTGATTTATTTGTAAAAGTTTAGTATGGAATAGGGAGTTTTGGTTTGTTCTGCTATCTATAATATCTATAAAAAGAACTTTGTGTTTCCGATATTGTCCGTTATATGGTGGATACTAAGGTAAGTGTCGCTAGTGTTGATGAAAAGAAGAAGGAATGCTTCCTTCGAGAGCTGATACTGTAATGTTCCGGAGTCTTTTTTCTAACTTTCAATAAAATACATAAAAAGGAACTGGAAGATGAAGTTTTTATTATCATCCGAGAGAACAGTGTCTGACATTTACTTATTGACGATAATCTCCCGCCCGCCCAAAAAACAGAACAAATCCGGACAAAAGCAGGATCTTCGAGGTTTTTGGCAGTTTGAGGTCGAAAAAGCAGGACGGATACGACCATTATCCATACATAATGGACGTATTAGTCCTGTTTTGGCATGACAGTCCTACTTTTTCAACCTTCGCCTGCCATCCGGCCAAAACGTCCGAATGTCTTGCTTTTGTCCAGCTTTACCCCGTTTTTGGACGTCAAATCGCCCGGATTAGATTCGATTCATTGTGGCAAAACGTGTAGGAGCTAGGAATGTATGTTGTGTGTAGGAATTACAAAAATTCTGATCAAAAGTTACATGATTATCATGTTTTCTGACACACTGCCCTAAAAATAGCTTTTGAGTTTCAAAATATCCGACACTTTCTTTTTTTCGGTACCGTCTAACGCTTAATCTGGCATTGAAAGACTGTGTACCGCCAAAAGTTTAACCTTAGTCAATACATTTTTTTACTTTCATTATGTTTTGCTAGAATTCAACTAAAAGAGCACCCAAAAAACTAAAAGCGACTGTCGCCTATTAGTCTAAGAAAATTGGACCAAAATATGGCCATCGAACGGCAAAAATCCTACATCGGAAATTTTTTTTGATTATGGTTGGGGATGGTCCCGAGATGATGGCATAGAAAGTCCCAACCGATCCGGGGTCCGCAACCTTAAGAAAATGGGGGAAAGGGGGACCTTTTTTCGTTTTTTTGCGATTATTTCAAAAACGGTAAGAGATGCAGAAAAATGGTCTGAGGACGAAAAAACTACATAAAATTATCTTTGCAATAATATATATCACATTAGAGTTTAATTGAACATTTCGGCGTTAGAATAGAACATAAATTAGAATATTTTCATTTTAGACCTTTTTTAAAAGCTCCATAACTTTTGAAAGAATGTCAGTTCAGCCGTAAAATTTTGTACAAGTATTCACAACAAGTTTAAGATAATTTTAACGTAAACGCTGAGTCGCTCCGGTCAAGGACCCCCATTATCCCCCCATTTAAATTTGTCAAAATGGCATGTCCATAACTCCCCTCAAAATTGGAGCAGAGTGCTAAATTTTGGTTTGTTGCAATTGGAGATCATAGTCACCCCACCCACCAAAAATCAGCTCATTCGGATAAAAACTAAGGGTACCTCCCATACAAAGTGACCCATGACAACTTTGTTCTACAGTTTATAACATGAGTAGTACGTAGAACAAACTCCTGATGGGTCACTTTGTATGCTCTAATTTTGGGGGGAGTTATGGATATGCTGTTTTGAAAAATTTAAATGGGGGGATAATGGAGGTCCTTGACCGGAGCGACTCAATGTTTACGTTAAAATTATCTTAAACTTGTTTTGAATACTTATACAAAATTTTACGGCTGAACTAGCGTTTTTTTCAAAAGTTATGGAGCTTTTAAAAAAGGTCTAAAATGAAAATATTTTAATTTATGTTCTATTCTATCGCCGAAATATTCAATTAAGCTCTAATGTGTTATATATCATTGCAAAGGTAATTTTATGTAGTTTTTTCGTCCTCAGACCATTTTTCTGTATCTCTTACCGTTATTAAAATAATCGCAAAAAAAACGAAAAAATGCCCCCCTTTCCCCCTTTTTTTAAGGTTGCGGACCCCGATCGGTTGGGATTTTTAATGCCATATTCTGGGGACCATTCCCAACCATAATCCAAAAAAATTTCCGATGTAGGATTTTTGCCGACCAAATATGCCATTTTTCTTAGACTATATCACCATACAGAATGCCAGATCTGCTTTTCTGAATAATATTTACGAGGGTTAACCAGACAGGATCAGTATCTTCATTCCGACAAACACAACATGGAAATATTTATTTATTGTCTTTACCACAATACTGACCACATTAACATTTTATAACAATAAAACGGAATTCTAATTCAATTACATATATTCAAAATATTACTTACATCTTGAAGAATTTTTGTCGTTCTGTAAGTAGAAAAAAAATAGATTAGTAAAATATTAAAATTTACGGAGTGAGTATAGACTTAATTACTATGCTGAATAGTGTATAATAAATGCTGAATAATGAATAACATAAAACATTTTATTCTTAAAGGTATGTGTTCGTAGAGACGACTCATGTGATGGTCGCTCAGCCATTGTAGTTCTGCATCCGAATCCGAGCCATCTTTGCATATTTTTTAATGTGGCTCTGGCTACTTTCCTTGTATAGAATATGACCTAAAACAACATGTCAACATGTCTGTATAAAAAATAAACGCATATAATGCTCTGGACCGGTGCTTTAACTGCGATCGCTAAGTGATCATCAACCCATGTGATGATCACGAACTCTCTATACGAACAAAAACCTTTATCGGTGCAATTTCGCACATTAGTACCGCACAATTGACATTATGCCGACATACCACAAAGCTCTCCTCCTTAACTTTGCCTTGTTATACCACTCCATATTATTGGCACATAGTTTCTATTTTCTGCAGACAGCTCAATCCTGGGACATGCCATACGATCCGATGGAAATAGATATTATAAAAAAATCCCTACAATTGTCTTAAAAAATAGACGACTTATTCTTTTATACGTTTATGCCAAAGCATAGCGTTTCATCTTCTGCCCAACAATTAATATTTGCCGCAGTCTATTGCACCTACACTCTATCAAAATATTATTCGACCCTAATTGGAATTAATTAGTGCCCGCATAGACACCCACTAAATTTTCCACTTATTTGACAAGAATAATATTTTACACAATATACTCGTTGTACGCCCGTCTATTATTATAGGTAAATCGCAGAAAACTTTCCCTTTCGGACCGTACACAAAAGCTGTCAGATTTTATCATTAGCCAGCCAGCTAGTCGCACAAAAAAAAAGGCCATATCCTATTTCCATAGACCAATTAACCACAATTCCGACAAATGGAAGAAAAAAAAATTGAAAGGAAACACATCTTAATGAGCTTTGACTAAGGACTAAGACAACACAAAAGCACGGCACAAGGAAGATTGGCAAATGTGTCAAGATAATTAAGCCATTTTCCACTCTTGGCTATCAATTAGGGTAGACAAATCTCTTTTCAGGAAGTCTTGGAATCTAACCGGAGGAAAAGCAAGATAATGTAAACATTTTTTATAGAAGAGTGATTTTGAGTATATGAATGGAATTGATGGTACAGTAGAGCGTCGAATATCCGAACTAATGTTGACAATGGTAAAAAATTGGATTCAGGCATCGTCGAATTTCCGGGTAAATAAAATCAAAATTGTACACGCGATTAAGCGCATCAGACAAATCAAATAAGTTATTTCCATCAGAAAAGATTTTACCTTTTTTCGCATATACTCGTACCTGCTCAAAACACTTTGATGGCAAGTAATATGTACTCGTGTAAGTTACAGTTAGTTAAAAAAGTCAATTTAGCAGAAAAATGGAATTAACACGTGAACATTTTCGTGCAATGATTTTCTACGATTTAAAAGTTGGATTATCACAACAGTGTTTCGATCGGCTTAATTTTGCATTTGGGGATGAAGCACCATCTCGTCCGAAAATGTATAACTGGTTTAACGAGTTCAAACGTGGGCGTCAACTCAAGGTGGTCCAAAAACAGCCATTGTGCCGGAAAACATGGATGCCGTGCGTGAAATGATAACACAAGACCGGCATGTGACATACCGTGAGAAAGAGGCATCCTTGGGCATTTCTCCCCCGGCCATACATTCGAAGCTGCACGAACACTTTGCCGTAAAAAAGGTTTGTTCCCATTGGCTCCCGCATAATTTGACAATAGCTCAAAAAAAGGCTCGTAACGATTGGTGCAGAAAAATGATAAAAAAATACCATGGTGCATCAAATGAAGTGAATAAAATCGTCACCGGTGAAGAATCATGGATCTATGAGCCGGAAGCTAAACAGCAGTCAACCATGGTGGTGTTCCCAGACGAGCCCAATCCAACAAAAGTTATTCGTGCACAAAGCATTGCGAGACAAATGGTGTTCTGTGTTTTCGACTGAATGGGTCCTGTGGCTATGTTCCACTTGAGGAACGTAGTGGTACACGACCATTTGCTTGTCCGAAGTCTTCGGGGAAATTCGCAAAACTAACAAGAGAAGACGAATCATTTTTTATCATGACAATGCGAGCTTTCACACATCAGTTCAAATTAGCGCCTATTTAACCGGTCAAAATATTGAATTGGCAGGTCATCCGCCATACAGCCCTGACTTGGCACCCAATGATTTTTTTGTTCCCATTTATTAAAAATAAATTACGTGGTGAACGGTTTTCTTTGCCCGAATCAGATGTTGAAGCGTTCAGAAGCCATGTTTTGGAGGTGTCCCCATCAGAGTGGAAAAAATGGTTTGAGCGCATGCAAAAGTGTATAGATGCATGCTCATGGGGAATATTTTGAAAAACAATAAAACTATTTTTGAAAAAACAAAATCGTTTTCATTTATTTTCCAGAAACTTTTGTAGTAACCCACGTATCCGCATATCTGCACTGTTGAGAACTGCTAAAATTCTCAAAACCCTTGAATAAATAGTGATCTGATCTTGTCCTCCGCTTCTGTGTAAAAAGGTGGGGTTTCTGAACATAGTATTAGTAATTCTGCATTTGAAATTGCGTGAAAAATGCTGGATCTTGCCGGAGACGATTTAGACCCCCAAACTTTTCTTTCCTATGAAAATAAGGCTTGTTCTGCTATCCGTTCTCATAGGGAGAACTTTTGTGTTTCCGATATTTTCCGCTATGTGTCCGCTGTATGGCGGACGGTAAGATAAGTGTCGCTAGTGTCAATGAGAAGAACAAGAAAATTCTTCTTGCGAGAGTGATAGCGTAATGTTCCCAAGATATCCTTCAAAAATATTTTGGATCCCTTTCCATATATATTTCCTGAATTGATAGATCCAAATGCTTGAAATAGAACAAAAAACAGCAAGATGAAAACAGTATAAAAGTAATTTTAATGTTGCTGTTGATCAGCATCAGGATGCTGCCAACATGTCCTCACCCATTTAAAAGGCATGGCGCTGCCTGCTTTCTGTTCTAGTTCAAGCTTAACAATTTTACCGAAGAATTATGAAATATCTCGTCAAAGTTACACACGGCCACAAATGCGATCAAACGTTCGGCGAAATATAAACTACGTCTAAAGAAACGAAAAAAAAACCACCATATCATCGTAAGACATAGTATGTAAACTGTTTCTAGGACCATAGGTCATAGGAGCCGACAGAAGGGTTAACAATTGCATCGACAATTTTTGGACATTTGAATGAATTTGCGGAGTGTAGTAAAATAAATTTTGAGTCAAACACATATGGATTGTGTGTGTCCACTCTGGACTAACGCATGCAATGAGTTACTATGCTTTCTCTAAGAGGCAATCAGACAGCAAATACAAAATTACGACTACTATAGTGCAGCCATTACGTGATTTGTGATTTCAAAATGTGGTGGACATTATTTTTTTTGTTTCTATGTTTTTTATGTGCTGAGCTTGAATCCGAAGCTTCCTACCAAAACTTCGTGCGGAACAGGGCCACAACTGCAAAACAAAAACGAAATTTTCGGAGTTTCCTCGTTTCTTCGCTTATAACTTCGAAACTGTACATTTCTGTGAAAACTTGTCCATAAACATGTTAGAGAAAACATGATTGCGGGTCCAACGCGATATTAATCTGCAAAATGCGTCAAGCGGTATCGCTACAATTGAGTCATTTTTTTGAGGTTTTTTGCGATTTTTTCTCTGTTTCCCAACGAAGTTTTGGAGGGAAGCTCGAATTCGGAGAACAAAAAAAAATGCTTCACCACATTTACTATACAATTTCCCGATTTCTTAAAACTCTATCTAATGGTTAATCTTATCGTATAGAGACGACGTACACAATTTTCAGAAAGAGTTGAATTTTGTTTATTTTGCATAGTTATGACATGTTTTTCTGGGTTACGTCTTTGTATGAAATTCCAAAATGATTTTTCTAATTTCAGATGATGGCCTAACCAAGCAAAATATGGCACACTATGCGAAATAAACCAAATTAAATTAAGTAAGTGAAAGCCATCTGAAAATTGTGTGTGTCTCCTCTATACGATAAGACTAACCATTAGATAAGAGTTTTGAGAAATCGGCCCTATAAAGTAGAACTTTGATTGCTACTAACTAATGTTTCCAAGTAGAACTTTGATTGCTACTAACTAATGTTTCCAATGATGGTTCTTATTCCGATAACCAAAACCTGGAATAATCGAGTGTCTATAGACAATTTGTCTGAATGGTGTTAAAAAATATTTTCTTAGCAAACTAAAAAAAATGGAAATACGAGTGAAGAAATTAAATCAATTGAGTGGTGCTGATTAGAAGACATTTCGTTCAGCCACTTGATTTTCATTTAATGCAGTTCAAAAAAAAATAGCTGGGTCTCCGGTTCGGTTATTCAGCATTCTACGCTCAATAATTCTACGGCACTATGCTCAATAACTCATTTGATTGCTTCCCAGTTAAGTTTTGGCTGACATTTGCGTTGTTAAACTTTTCAAAAATTTACTATTTGAGCGTTTGCGAAATTTTAAGTAAAAAGTCGTTGTAGCAACAGGGCCTTGGAACATAAATACGAAATTTGAAGCAATTGAGTGATGCGGATGAGAGGTTGCTTCCTCCAGACACTTTATGTTTTACTTGATTCTATGCACCTCACAAGAAAAAAGCTAAATTCGAGGTACAAAAATTTTTTTTCAACATATTGCCTAAAAAATTACCACAATTTTTTTTTTGTTCAAAAATCCTTTAAATAGGCCCTGCACCTCGCATTAGCAAATATTTTCGCTTCTACACAATAGAAAAATTTGCATTTTGCAGAAGGGAATTTTCTACAAAAAATTTGTACAAAAAAAAACAATAAGACTTTGAAAAAAAACTTTTTTGAAAGTCCGATACAAATTTTTAAAATTAGTTTTTCTTACTTTCAGAACATGGCGATCGTGGTGGCGTTTTTCTAGTGCCCATGCACGGTGGCATTTGGACCCTGTGCATTGATCTGACCGATCATGATATGCGACTGTTGGGACGTGTTGGATTTCCGCATGTTGCACCGTGTATAAACTATTTAGCCGGAACTATGGAAAATGCACGCGGGGAAGAGCAACGTAACGATTGGCAACATAGTGAGTTCCAGACTTCATTACAACCACACTTAAGTAGGTACAACATATGAGTGTGAACTTTGCAAATAATAATATAGAAAAACACATAAATTGAACATAAAACACAATTTTTACACTAGTTGCAAATATATCTATATACAAATATTTTAGAGAGACACACACGCAATTTCTATAACGTGACATGAAAATCTCGCTATTACTAATTTTATTTTTGACAAAACAAAATTGCACAAAAAAATTGATACGAAACAAAAATACAGGAAAACAACCATTTTGCGCCCTGAAATACGTTGTACTGGTAATGTGAAACGAAATTTTTTCTCTGCTAATTCACTGTCACTGTTGTACCACACAAGTTGATGAATGATGGCACTGTATTACATATTTTTGGAATTTTCTTAATATCACATACAATTAATTCATCGCTTTCCATCACGATAAAATGCTTTTCTTGCATTCATGCATTTCAAAGAGTATTGTGTGTGAGTGTAAATACGATACTAATGGCCAATTTCGTCCCTACCTTTCGACAAAAACCCTACAAGAAAATCCCTGTAAAACAACCACTATAACATGAGGACATGTTGCATTGATTCAAAACATCTCTGTATTGAAAAATATTTTTTCAATTTCATCAATTTTGTTAACAAGATAGCCGTACCACCTTTCACCTCATTAAAGACAAAATAAAAATCCCAAATAGCCGTCCAATTTAAACTAAATCCATTATTCAGAAGCTCCGAATCCTTTTTACCAATTAACCATAATTCTATGAAATGAAAATTGGGAATTTACTTGTTGACGACATTCTAGCAAATTCTTTTTACCCTTTAGGATTTATTCTAGGAATTTAAGCTATCAGTTGGAGGATATCAGAGGATACCCTCCTTTTACGATACACATGAAAGCTCTAAAAGGCAGTGAAAAGGATATCTATATTAGTGAATTTAATCTACTTCAGATTTAGCTTAAGTGAGAGATTATAGAAGGTCATGCTCGTATAATCCAAATTATTACAACATATCCCTGATGTGAATGTAAATAATAATGATGTGCTGCCGGTGATAGTCACCATAGACGGTATTAATTTGTTATGGGGGTCAGAAATATTATGACACTAATTTTATGATGTTCCTGTCAGACTTGACTTCATACTGATGAAATATTTATTTGGAATTTATTGTTATCCATAATTTGAATTGCATCATAAATTTGAATTACTCCATCTATTTTTAACCAAACTTTCTCAAAGTGGATTGGGCAGTTAAAAAAGGATCCAAGGAACTAGGGGATTTCAATATTTCTTCTTTTTATTTGTTCGCCGAACAACGCGCAAAAATTCGCGTGAGACATCAGCACATTGAATTCACAAACCGTCCGGTCCCTCCGAGAGAAGCTGTTCCCATCATGGAACGATTTTCAACGGTAAGATATGAAAACAAGTGTGCATTGAGCACTATATGAAACTGATGACAAATGTGCGTTGTTTAGTAACTATTCGGTTCATATAGGCGGTGTAGATATCCGAGCAAATGCTCGTGAACCTTTTTGCTTGGATTATAGACAAAAAAAATCAAATTTAAATTAAAAAAAAAAATAAATTGTGTAAAAACCTTAGTGGGATCTTTGTTGATTAAGGTACATTTTCCTCGGCACAACCCCAGCGGCTCCAGCGACAGCGGCTCCAGCGACAGCGGCTCCAGCGACAGCGACTCGCTCATTCCATATAAAAACTCGTTTTTAGAATGAGAGAAAAATAAGTTTTTATATGGAATGAGTGAGTCGCTGTCGCTAGGGCCGCTGCAGTCGTGTCGAGGAAAATGTACCTTGACACAGGCGCGGCCACGCATAGACGTTGGGTTTGAAAATTAAATTCACATCGATCGCTGAGCAATTATTTTTCCTGAAACCTGCTGGAGCGTAATTCGCATACATTTTGTATATTACTGTGTTTCTAGTGTCGCATATAGTTTCAAGAAATACAACTTTATAAAAAAATGCACACATAATGAACACACCAGGCCAATACTCTTTCAAGCGACTCATGCGATCATGATAAGTGATTATTGCTCTTTTTTAAGTCTTGGAGCATCCTTGGAAAGCACAATCGATGAAACTAGGTTACCGAATACATACTGTTAAAATCTTAGAAGAGAACCGAAACATACAAAAAATATGTAAATAGCCCTCTAGGACTTATAAAAGGGAAATAGTCGCTCAGTGATCATCATCGTATCAGTCGCACCAAGCAACACAAACCTTTAACGTTGTGCTGCGTTTTGGCACTCCGATTGTCGTGGAGCTTTTGCGCGTGTTCGACCGAACTATTGTACTTGTTTAGTTTAACTTTTGTATGTTATTATCAAAGGACGCCGATGAAATTAAGCAACGAATACAACTAGCCAATAAGACCTATTTCTCGGTCCTCCCAATTATTAGCTCGAAGCATGCGCACAGGAACACGGAGCTCGGCGTGTATAAAACGATCAATCGACCCGTGCTATACTATGGCTGCGAAACATGGAACCTCACCCAAGCCTCCGAAATTTTGCTGGACAGATTCGAACGAAAGGTCCTTCGGCAAATTTTCGGGGCCGTTGGCGAGTTAGATCACGATTGTACGATGAGCTGGAAGTATCGAAAATCGTGAAGCTTCAACGTTTGGAATGGGCGGGGCATGTACAACGAATGGACGATAATCGCATGCCAAAGAAGGTGATGAACGCTCAACGAATTGACGGAGCGAGGTTGCGTGGACGACCGAGAGCTCGCTAGGAGAACTCTGTAGGTGAAGCCCACCAGCTGGGCTCCCGAAACTAGAGGACAAGGTCACGTAACCGCGACAATTGGAGGTAAACGAATCAGGCGGCCAAAACCCGACGTCGGGCTATCGTGCCACATGATGATGATGTGATTCAGCGAACCCAACTCCACCAGCACTCCACGCTTTTGAAAATCTGGAGAGTTGAAATCGATTTTTGAAGAAGTTAGAAGTTTTCCATGTACGCTTATAATTCCAACCTATACGATTCGATTCGTCTCCGAACTGGCTAGTCATTACTACTTTGCCTCGGATCCGAACCCAGCAGGATTTTAGTGGTTAAGACATACATTCGCCTCTTGATCCTTCTTATATCCACAATTTTCGTGAAGTTCACCCCGTTTGCGCTAATACTCCGCATGTCCAATGTCAGCAAAACTAAATAGAGTACTTTAAAATTATATTTTTTACTATGGGTTGATGGACAGGGCTTTCGATGTATGAACGGTTTCGTGGGCCAAACACGTTTGAGAATCACTGCTCAAAACTCTATTTTAAAGGATCGAAACAGTACGTAGCATCTCTGTATAGCTATACATATAAAACCGTCACCCTAACCCCCAAAAAAATTCCCATTTCAATAAAAATCTCGAAAAATACATTTTTTTATTACCCCAGATATGAATTCCGTTCCCTAGAAAACATTATAGTTGAGTGCCAAAAGCGAGCTCAGTCGGTCTACATATCTCCAGTCACGTTCCCTTTACTATATATGGAAAACCGGAACTGCATCGATTTTCTCATTTAGGAAAATGGTTACAAATTTTCATCGTTTCAACGTGACGAAAATATTTAAAATACAACTGTACTCACGTTGAAACGTACATTTTATCCTTAGCAAGGACAGAGAGGAATAATTCAGTTTTTTTCCAATATCGTGCTGTTGTCGCAAATTCAAGTCAACACATCGCGTCGTTTGCCTTGTGTCGCAAATTAGATAAATCGACGAAAAGAAACTTATTACGATTATCTTGAATTTGAAAATATAAACCACAAATTAAGGTCAAGATGGAACTGTATGAATGTAGAACCAAATATGTTTGTGGAGAACATCCTGGTGCATATTGAGTAGAAAATGGTTCAAGAATACATTATTGGACTTCAGGGTGAGTTAATTTTATAAATATCATATTTCGTGTATGAATTAAAAAAAAATAGACTTAATATCAGAAAGTTATAAATTATTCCCACTTTTGAAAATAACCCCGAAGGATATTCATAAAAAAAAATAAATTCCTCAACTTCTAAAGATAGCAGAATATGTAAAGCACACGATTTCAGTTCAATCATGAACCATCCTTAGGATTCATTAAATTTTTAATACAATTCCAACCAATCTCACCCCACGACCATGGCTATTTTCGCATAAAATACCCGTTCCTTGGGGAAAATTAATTCATTGAATCAAACTGACAACGCGATTCGCAACGCTTAGCATTTCAAAGAGTACGCAAAAAAAAAACAGAAAAGCAGGCAGAACCGAAACGACGAGACTGAATTTTAATAAACGGGTCAGATATCGTTGGTAGCTGTCGGCGACGAACATTGACTAAACTGGATCAAATGCTGCTGAACTTAATGAAGATAATTTGCAATCCAGTCACGAACTGATAAGGCAACCAAAAAAAAGGACTTCTTCTCGCATTCTCTCTTTCGGGGTTTATATAAATGTCGTGATGACAACAAAGTGTACTGTATACAGGTTTATACAGGGTGTCCGGAAACTGCCGCATAAACGTACCGGATTATGATTCCTCAGTTGATTTCCAGCAAAAAAGTTGTACGGAACATACCCCCTCAGCTTAACCCTTTAGGTGCCACAGGCATTTAAAGATTTTTGAAAAAATCATTTTCTCGCACGACTTAAAGCCTAATCTCTCCAAAGCTAGACCAGCTAGAATAGTGAAATAAAATGATTATTACAGCCAACAAATTTACCTGAAAAATAAAACTAACCACACTAAAATCGGATAAGAGGTTTGGTTTTAACAGAGCTTCAAAATCAAATTTGCGTGATTTGACCCAAAATCAATATTTTTTCTATCTCAATTTTCTCCATCTTCTGCCAAGGTGAGGTGCTTGTACGATTCTTTTAAAAATTGGCGCATAGTCTTAGGATCATATCTTTCTTACATCATTTTATGCTAGCTCCATTATTTATAACAGTTTTAGTACCTTAAGTGCAGAAAACTAGGGTTAATTTTGGTTCGATTTCGACATACTTCGAATAGATTTTACCAATTGCAGATCTTTAGGGGCAGTGTGAATTAAATTGTATTGAATTCGAGCTCAAATTAACCCTAGTTTTCTACACATAACGTATGAAAATTGTTAGAAGTAATGGAGCTAGATTAAAATGATGTAGGAAAGATATGATCGTAAGACTATGCGCCAATTTTTAAAAGAATCGTACAAGCACCTTACCTTGGCAGAAGTTGGAGAAAATTGAGATGGAAAAAAGATTGTTTTTGGGTCAAATCACGCAAATTTGACTTTGAAGCTCTGTAAAAAACCAAAACTCTTATCCGATTTTAGTGTGGTTAGTTTTATTTTATAGGTAAATTTGTTGGCTGTAATAATCATTTTTTTTCACTATTCTAGCTTGTCTAGCTTTGGAGATATTAGGCTTTAAGTGGTGCAAGAAAATGATTTTTTCAAAAATCTTTAAATGCCTGTGGCAGCTTAAGGGTTAAGCTGAGGGGGTATGTTTCGTACAACTTTTTTGCTGGAAATCAACTGAGGAATCATAATCCGGTGCGTTTATGCGGCAGTTTCCGGACACCCTGTATACGGTTTCGGTCGCAATTTCATTTCAAATAAGGGGCTGATTGATGAGAGGATTAACAAGATTGTTTATATTTAAATTTAAATATCTGCAAACGACGAGAAGGGTATTTAATAGGTATGCGTGATGTTAAGAAAGGGAATGAATTGAATTTAGGGATTTCGTTGATTGGTCGGAAATATAATTTCACCACTTGTTGTGCTATTTGAATCGCATTAATTATTTATCTTTTTTATTAAATAATTTTATTAAAATATTGCAAGAATAGTGTCACCGCTTTTCCTAGCGAGACATAGAAGGCGACCAAAGGGCCCCAAGAGATGAAAATTCTTAAAGTGAAAACAATCGCTAATCCAAGGTGGATCAGCATAGTTCAGAGGATGCAAGGTAACCATCTACAGGTATACCGTCAGGGGAGCACCTAGCCTTTCGGCCTTTATCTCCCGGTCCCGCTAAAATGTTTGGACCTTCGGCTTTTTACTGACAAGGTGTTGTTGTCAGACGGAGATTTCTCCATCAGGCGCATGCACACACCATCCGGAGTCCAACCCCGGGATTGCATTACTAGCTGGATGACTTGGGTAACAACCTCCAGCCACTACGAGTCCAACACCTTGATGGGCAAGGACCATGGTCCCCTGGGCACACCCATCCCCGTAGTACACTATTCGCTATGGACTTCTCCATAGCAGGTGTGATCCTCCTTCGGCCCCCTATTGGTTAAGCCTTACGTCGAATTCGGGCATGCACACCCCAGGCTCGTTGGACCTGTGACTACGCGTCTGTGCAGACAACGTAGCGCTGCTTTTCACATCCAGGCGGCCCCTTCAGTTTACTAGTCAGCAATGCGACTCAGGCAGTGTGGTCATCAATCCACAAACTAGCTAGATATAGGCGCGTAGGCATTTTCCATCAAGGCCGTTCTCCCTAGCTAGCCCCTTCAGGACTCGGGTCATGCGGAGCCGTCACCTCCGAAGCTCACACGACTTCCGTATGATGCACCCCCCCACCAGAGGACATCAAAATCGTGCTAGGCCTTTAGTGCTTCCCTCCCGCAATCTATGGGGGGAGGTAGGCACGCCAAGAGCCACCCGTGCATAACTCAGGAGCCCGGGACCGTTAACGCCCGAATGGTCTTTGTACAGATCCTCGCCATGGCGTATCAACTGTACCAGGGGCCCCCCTGCGCTACTAGGTCCGTGGTGTCGTAACTCACCAAAGATCTCTGTCCGACTACAAACAGCCTTCCGAGCTGAGTGTCACACGGACACAAACCCCCCTGCGGGGTTCAGAGGATGCAGGAGGACAAACACAACGTTCCTGCATCGAACCTTCAAGGCTTTTGCTTTGGCCTCTTGACCGTTGTTGTCAAACGGCTAAGACCCGCCGCGAAGAGACAGGCTGTCGTGGAACCTCAAAACCCTATCGCAGCTGCAGCGTTCTTGACTCTTGAGATTACTGGCGAGGATCACAACGAACCATAAAACAGATCCACAAATATGCACAGCGTTTGCACGCCTTTCTGAAACGCTAAAGAGATGATGTAAACGGAAAGTCCGTTTCACACACTAGTGCCAAAATACACAACCTTTAAACCGCAGGCCAAGCAACGACGCCATGGAGTGTCGGTATAAATAAACAGTCAAGGAAGAAGAAGATTATCAGAGTACCGCAGAGTTGTGAGCGTTGTAAGAGGGCTCTCAGGAACATATATGAAAATGTCACAATAGCCGTTAAATCCAAAAAGATGTTCAAAAAAAGTATTACTCGATTGCGTTCACAATTAGTGTTTATTAGTGGCTCACTTGGCTGAGTCGCACTCTACGATGCTAGTAATCTAGAGGTCCGCAGATCGAATCTCGGCGTGGTCCAAAATTTCCGTACACGTGCGGATAGTGCTTGCAACATTATACACTCCGAAATGATATGCAATGTAACGTTGACTCGAAATTGCCGTTGACTCGAAAACGGCTGAGCTAACGCACCATGGCCCCACATGGGGCTATATGGTACTGAGAAGAAGAAGAAGTTTATAATTTCAGCGTCGATTAACAAGCAAACATTATCTAAAAAGTAAATAATAACCGTAGCATTTGATAATAACACCGGCAACAGACTCCACCTCACATACTTCAACTCGTCAACGGTCATTTGCCATAGCTATCGGTGACTCATCTCGAGAGTGCGAGTGGAAATAGCTATCAACGACAGTGGACCATTTGAAACTTGAAACGTCAAAAGTTGACTCGGAGAGATAGCTATTTTGACTATTGCGAGTTTTAGAACGACGGAAAGTGAATGTGAGTAACTATTTTTACTCAGATCGTATAAATGGAACGTGCTCAAGGCTGTCAATTATTTAAATTAGTAACGATATTGACCCAAATGCCCAAACAGACGGACGTTTAGGGAAATTATATTTGCGACCAGTCTTAATTAAATAATTATACCCTTCGCTTATTAAGCGAAAAGGGTATATTAACTTTGTCATGAAGTTTGTAACGCATTCTGTTGCGACGCGTTTTGCTCGGCCAGTTTAAAAGCTATGGAGCTGAAATTTTGCACACATGCTTCTTTTTGTTGCAGGCAGTTTGTATGTTTGAATCGCTAAAATCCGACAAGGGGGTCGTGGGGCTGCCATACAAACCTAACCCCCAAAACTAGGTTCTTCTTAGAAAAACTTTTTTATTTATGCACCAATTCCAATCAAATTTCACACAAATGTGTTTTAATTGGTAACACATAACATATGTAAAAATCGACCAAATCGGACAATGGGGTTGTGGGGCTGCCATACAAACCTATTCTCCCAAATTAGGTTCTTCTGAGAAAAACTTTTTTATTTGGTCATCGATTGCAATCGAATTTCGCACAAATGTGTTTCTAGTAATACCACAAAACATATGTAAAAATGGACCAAATCGGACCATGGGGTCATGGGGCTGTCATAGAAACCTAGCTCCCCAAATTAGCTTCTTCTAAGAATTTTTTTTTATTTATACACCAATTTCAACCAAACTTCACACAAATGTGTTTCTATTGATGACACAGAACATATGTATGAATAGATGGAGTCGGACCATGTGGTCATGGGGCTACCATACAGACCTAGCCCCCCAAATCAAATTTTTCTAAGAAAACCGTTTTTATTTGCACACCAATTTCAATCAAACCTCAGAAAATTATATTTCTATTGATGCTACATAACAAACGTGAAAATAAATGAAATCGGACTATGGGGTCGTGGGGCTGCCATACAAACTTAACCCTCAAAATTAGGTTCTTCTAAAAAATATCTTTTTTATTTGGACACAAATGTCAACCAAACCTCATGGAAATGTATTTTTATTGATGTTACAAAACATATGCAAAAATGAATTGAATCGGACCATGGGGTCATGGGGCTGGCATACAAACCCAACCCCCAAATTAGTTTCTTCGAAGAAAAACTTTTTTATTTGTCCACCAAATTAAAAGTGTTTTAATTGATGCCACAAACATACCCCCCCTCTTTTTGGTTCTTATAAGAAACCCACGTCCCCCGCTTCCCCCAATATATCTTCGCCACGGCACTTATGTGAACATTCAAGGAAAAGCATGGAAGCGGGGAGGACTGAACACAAGTCATAGGTACGCCCGAAAAAACTTTTAGCCCGAGGGGAAGGGTATCCAAATTTCGGCCACGCCCGAAATTAGCCTCGGTCTCGTTTTTTAATTAGCACACTCGGCCGAGGGTTCTCACTGAGAATGTGAGAGTTAATCCCCTTTTCAGCCAAATTTTATGGATTCCTGTTTTTCTTATAATAGTATTCAAATCGCAGACCGAATACGTTAATTTTTTAAATTTCAAAACTACACTCTCCACAAAATTCAAAAAAGCGACAAAAACTTAATATTCAACAATCTTAGCCTTAGAATCGAAAGATTCCAATAAATTATGTATGGTACAAAAACTGGAAAAGAAAATTGTACACCAAAACAAAAAGTCGAGCACTTCTAGCGCTGTTAACAGTTTTCATAAACATACATACAGAACTTTATTACACGTCAGTATCTTCTTATATTCATAGCGCGCAAAGGTACCCGAGAGTACCGAGCATCCTAGCTTAACCAGCAATTTATGTTTCGTAAAACCATGCTGTGCTACTTCTTGTGGACTTGTCTAATAAATTTTAAATTTTCATCCCCCAAGGAACCACTTGAGAATATAATCTTCGTCGAAATACATCTTGGTATACGACGGCGGCTTGCTATCGGCTAGCTCTGTTGATATTGGAATTATTTACGTTAAAACGAAACGAAACAGGCCCGTCGTCGTCGTCGTCTAGTCCTAGAGCATGAGAAGTATTCAATCAACAGGAAGTTTTGTAGATATGCGCAGGGTGTTTCAAAAATGTATGAAGTATGCAATTTTGCAAAACCGGGATATCGGTACTTCTAAATCTGGGTACCGGTGCTGATTAAACTCCGGTTTAAAACCGATGTACCGATGTTAGAAACAGGCCTACATAAACTAAAGGCGCTGATGTACAGTGTGTTTCCAGCACGCGATCCTGTGCTTTGCAGGCGAGCACAATACTCACTACACACCAAAAAGGGTATACGAGGAAAACAACAAGGTAAAATTGGTTCTGTTCGAACAAGCTACAGTTTCTAGTTTCTAACCCAGGAAGGGTATACGCACAAATTAACGAAACTACACTGAGCTTCAATGAAACCGGGCACACGGTAAGCGCGAACTCTAATCAAAACAGGCAAATCGTTTCTAATGTGAGTTAGCGGTACTTCAGATAAAAATCATAGTCATTTGAACTGCCATTAAATGCACTTTCTGTAGATATATTTTTCATAGCTGTAAGTTTCATACTTACAGAGAATATTGAATTTGAGTTCGAAAGTGGCGAGTGGCCCGATTTTTGTGAAGCCGAGTGTATATCCAATTTTTGCGAGACAAATATCTCCAAATTGCGTGAAATTCTATGCAAGCATTTCCAGCGTTTAAGAGAAATTCCAGCAAATTGCACTTGTGGTGCGGATGATTACAAAGTCTCGGTTTAATCATAAATCTACATTTGTCGGATGTTTGAGGACTTAATTTACAATAAGAAGCAATAAATTAAGGTAATCCCCGGCATTAAACGACTCACAAATGGCACACAGACATATCATAGGGGATTCTGTAGAGATCTGGGCATTCCTTAAGGATCTCGGCAGTTGCACTGCACGCATCATCAGTTCCAGCCAAGTCAGTGATGTAGACCAGGGGTGCCCAACATAATTTTTACACGGGCCACATTATTAGTTGAAAAATTAATGACAGGCAAAACACTTTTATAAAGGAGAAAATATTCTTTTCATACCTATTTCATTCCTGGTATCCTAAAGCATTTCCGACGATGCAAAAACTCACCGCTACTTAAAATACATATAAAGGGGTTGATTTAAACTATTAATATTTACTTTTGGAATTCGTCTCTCTAATATCTTTGATTTGAATAATTTAAAATTATTGATATTTCTAAAAGTGCCACGAAATTCAAAAATCGTTATTTATAAGTGTGACCTGCAATAGAGGCAACAACTGCTTCGGTAAATGTCGCGATGATGAGAGGAGCGTTTTTGGGAGTTATAGCTTGCTAGTTTGTGTTTTGTGTTTCGCGGAATTTGACAGCCATTTTTTATGAAAAATATGTTTCACGTTATTTTTTTTTTATGTCGCTCACTTAGAAATTCATGGAAATTGCATTTATCCACCGAAGTGGGCGGACGATGGAAGTTGTATGCCAGCGAATCTTAGCACATTGGGAGGAGAAGAAAGGCGTATATTATAACAAGACAGATTGCGGAACTGTATCATCTGTCCATAGATGTCGCATCAAGAACAAAAAAATATCGCAATGGAGGGATCAAGAGCAGACGGGTCCAAATCCATAGAGCGCGTGGGCAAAAAATGCGGCTAAAGGCAAATGGGGTCAAATGTTCATTAAACCCATGAACAATAAAAAATCGTGAAGAGAGCCAAGTGCAAACGGAGTCAATATTTCTTATATTGTCTAACAAAAAAAATCGCATAGGGGGATCAAGGGCAAACGGAACCAAATTTGCATGGGACTCCTGAACAAAAAAACATCTGATTAGAGGACCAGGAAAAAACGGGGTGAATTTAAAAAAATATATATACACTAGTCGGCATATGTATTTTGACATCTGGTAGTCTCGAGCCCAAACACTGATTTTGTTTGACTACAGCGAATAATGGTAAATTTCTTAAAAGGAAATCAAAGTACATATCAACAGCAATACATATGCTAGATATTTTTCATGTCCGTTTTCGTACTCTCCTGTTATAAAGAAGAGAACAGATAGGTGCGTAATTCTGGTGCGGAATAAGTATTTTGACAATATTTTAATCTTTGATTGTACACCAATTTCTCAGGAAAAAAAATGGACAAAACATAATTTTAGTAATGATTTATGTTTATATTTTGAATTCCAAGTAGAAAATGTGTCCAGTGGCTTGAAACATTGGAGGAAAAATCAGAAATTCGAAGTTTGGTTTAAGCCTCCGTAGAGGCAAACTTCAACCCTGGTTTAAAGATAAAATAAAACCAAAGAAAGATTTAAAAAACATCAAAAGCAAACCTCTTTTACTAAGGAAAAAGTTCAAGCCACTGCAAATTTCGGGAAAAGTTTTTTTTCAGCTAATATTTGTTTCTTTATTACATTTTAACAAAAAAACAGTATTTAAAGAAAATGTCCCGTTTATGTAGAAAAACGGATACCTGGCTATCAAAATCCTCCCTCCATAGTGGAGGGTCTCTCATAGATGCAGGGATATTTTGCTTAGAATGGCCTAGGCTGCATAAGTTCAAATCACTGTTTCCATGGCTAAAGCTTCTTTTGGTCGTCATGTAATCATCGGAAGTCATATTCGGAATTTTCAGCACAGCACAATTTGGATTAAATTTCACTTCTTTCTTAGAGTTCTTGTTCGTGGCTCATTCATCACTCGGGGTTGACATTCGCTTTCCTCTAGACAGCGCTAAGATTTATGTTTGTTTTGTTTTATAACATTTTTTTGTTTGATAATAAACAGTTAAACGTATGAAATAAAGTGCAATAGTAGCGTATTTAATGTGTAAGCCAGGACTAAGGCTTGCCTCTATCGATTCTCAAATTCTAAATTTTGATTTTTGCTTATGTTTCGAACCACTTAATATGCTTTAAGCCGGCCCCACACCGACCGGAGTGTGGCAAACCCCGTGCAAAAGATTGATACGAAAATCGTGCAGCAGCAGTGCAGCAGTGTGGTTAAGCGAATCCAAGGTATCATTCTTGGACCGCTCTTTTGCGCGGTGTTTGCCACACTCCGGTCGGTGTGGGGCCGGCTTAAAGCATATTAAGACGTCGATGTAGATCATTTTGCGGCACACAAAAAATTTCCGGAGTCCTAGCTGTCTACGTTCATAAATTACAGGCGTTCAAAAATGATGTATCAAGACAAAATAATCTCAAAGGAAGGACCAATAGCAAACGGGTCAAATTTTAATAGGACCCATAAACAAAAAAAATCGCAAAAGAGGTCCAATTTTTAAAGGACATATTATCAAACAAAATCGCAAAGGAGGGACCAAATTTTGAGGAAAACCCATGGAACAAAAAAAAACGTAAGCGGGGTAAATTTTAAAATGGCGGAATATCATAGTCAATCTCTAATATTATCTCCCCAGTTTTTTAAAGATTTAGTACGTTATATACAGGTACCCGTAATTATCAGATTAACGTATAATACGGACCGCCCTGTAACAATTTAGTTGAGAAAACATGCGGACAACAAATTCACAGTTAATGAGTGCATTCAGCGAGCACATATTGTGATGTGCTACATATCCCCACCACAAGAAATTGGAAAACTGCTAAGTTTGTGTTCGCTGAATGGACTTCCTACATGAAACGTCAGTTCTCTCTAACCAGCTGATACATCCGCAGACATTGCGGCAATCAAAAATTCAAAAAACCTAAAACTGCAACTTTTCTTTCAAAATACGTACTCTCATCGAACAATAGTATAACGTTCACTAAAACCTGGCTCAGAAATGACATTTTTCTGCTGAACTGTGAATAAACAATTTCCAGTATTGATGGTCGAGCAGCTGTGCGTGACAGTTGATCGAGCAGTCCAAGTAGCAGCTACACATCTAAATGTAGCATTCCAATTTAACGCTAAATAGGGGAAATTTTCGATACATCGCATGTGGACCGATTAGCGGGTGAGTGGGACGCGGGGAGAGAACACTTTCCAGTAGCTCTTTCCAATATGTGCTCGCTGAATGCACTCAATGAATCGAATTATTCTGTCCAAACCACTTGAGCAATTTATTAGGCAACAAAAACACAAAAGTTTAGAGTTTTCGTTGTCCGCAAAACCACTTCTTGTCCCAATGTTGTTCGATGTGCGGTTTTAAATGGTTAATGTATTTATATAATAACCTGATGTCGTCATTTATAAGTGCCCCTTTGTAATAAACACAACCCATTTTACAAATAAAGGACATGACAAGAGGTGTTCATGCAATTGCGGATTATGAGTTTCAGCATAAGGCGTTCCGAGGATAAATATTATTATAGACTTTCTATTAAAGGTTTCCCCTGGACAAAATGTAATAAATAAATCTATCAGACATTTATTTGCTTGATTATTGAATTACTGAGACAAAATTGTATATTTCTCATGGTTCATGAAAAATCATACAAGGCCATTAGTCTGATGATATTGTCATATGACAAGAATAGACATTGTCGTGCTATAAACCATAAACCGAGCTATCAATTAAGCTAGCACCACACACACACACACACACACACACACACCAAATTCTATTGCCTTTTGTTAATGACTTGTCGAAACCAATCCCATGGAAGCAATAATTCATCATCCTACTAAAATTGATATGCTCATCCTTAAAAACAAAACACATAACGGTATATTTAGTTTGAGCGACTAATATGTATCAAAAACTATATTTTGAAAAAAAAGAAACTATAAGTATTGAAATAGACAAAAGAAAATCGATAATCAATTTTGCTGCTCCTTCAGTTCTGTGCTTTTGCCCTGTAGGTATATTGTTTTTCACAAAGCGCGGCAAATAGACCAAGAATTCGAAATGGATTCAGTCTACATCAGAGAGCAGATGTGTTGTATAGTTTTTATTTTATACAAGAAAAAAAAAAATTAAATATTCATCGGAAGTCGATGACAAGGGAAATAACATGGATGTATGGATAGAAAATGGAAATTTGTCAATATAAGATTTTTTTGATGAGAATCTTTTTAAATCGCAGATGAATATGCATATAATGGATATGATTGAATTTTAATTTGGTTACGTTCAGAATATCCAGAATGACGGATCAGTTTAATTTATGTATGGAACTACTTGCCAATGTAGACATGGATGGACATATGCCTGTATAGAAGAAAGCTGACAGCATATACTATTAAAATTGGCGATGTGGAACTGCCTTAGCAGAGCCACGCAAAGTTATGGATCGATTTGATATGTGAAGACAGATCAATTGATTAAAATTAATACGAAACATAAGTTTGAAGTTGTTATAGTTTTTTTAGTAGATCAAACAAATTTTTATTCATACCATAAACTATAACTTTTTTGATCCACCTAACTTCAGCTCTTAAAAAAAAACATACCGCTGAGAGTGTTCTCTTTTCGTATTTACCATAGGTCACGACCATTTTCTAAAAGACAATTTAGATACATATATAAAATAATTTCCAAGTGGCCTACATTTTTTTCACTATTCAGTCCTTATAAAAGCAAAAAAAAAAACCAAAACCATTTTACAATACGTTTTCATCTTCAGGCCGTTACAAAAAAAGATAGAAAAAACATCCTTTTGTCCTTATGAAACAACTGAGAGAAGAATAATGGCAAAGGGATATGGGACCCGTTTCTTAAAGCGTCTCCAAACGAACGTGCAAACATCCTGCGAATTGTTCTTCTCTCTTAAAAAATACGTTTCTGCTCATATGTACTAGTATCTGGCTCGGGGAGGTTCCATCCGATTCAATGAGGAGATCCATATATGATTTTCTCGACGCCCGAATGCTTGGAGCCTAGAAGATGGTGAATATAAAAAGGAATGTGTGAGATTTGATAGTTTGGACTCATTTCATGGTATGTATTTTGTATTCTTTTTTTGTGGGTGAATCGCTAGGATGATGTGATGAAACAAAGTGTCTCGCCCATACGAGAGTGATTTTGTTTCGGACAAAGTGTCCCGCTGTTGGTCGTGTTGAATTTAAATGATTCAATTTCATTTTTTTCTGGTTTGTTGATTGAAATAAATTGAGCCTCTTGTTTTAATGTAAATTACGACAAATTACATGTATAGTTGATTAAGATAAAGAAATGTAGATAGGCCTATTCCTAATGGCAGTAAATTTAGAGTATGTACTGATATCCCGGTTTTTCTAACTATAAGCAATTTGTTCAGGTCTTTTACTGGACACACACCGCTTCTTTTCGTTTTTAATTCGATACTAAAAAAACGATTTTTGGTACTTAAAAAATGACAATGAATGAAAAACCAGTGTTAAAAAAGACTGTAAATGCGGGGTCATCAGAAATGAATTGGCTGCTGTTAATAAATTTCTTCTCAGTACCATAAAGCCCCATGTGGGGCCATGGTGCGTTAACTCAGCCGTTTATAGGAAATTTCGAGTCAACGTTACATTGCATATATACTTTCGGAGTGTATACAGGGTGTCCGGAAACTGCCGCATAAACGCACCGGATTGTGATTTCTCCTCATGTGATTTCCAGAAAAAAAAGTTGTACGGAACATATCCCCTAGACTAGCAAGAATAGTAAAACAATTATTATGATTATTACAGCCAACAAATTTACCTATAAAATAAAACTACACTTAAATCCGATAAGAGGTTTGGTTTTTACAGAGCTTCAAAGTCAAATTTGTGTGATTTGACCCAAAAACAATCTATTTTTATACCCTTCGCTCATAGAATGGGTAAATTAGTTTTGTCATGAAGTTTGTAACGCATTGAAGGAAGCAACTCCGACCATATAAAAAGTGTACATATATGATCAGCATGACTTGGGGAGTCGATTGGGCGATGTCCGTCAGCTATGAAGCTGAAATTTTGCACAAATGTTTCTTTTTGCTGCAGGCAGTTTGTTTATTTGAATCGGTAAAATCGGACAATGGGGTCATGGGGCTGCCATACAAACCCAACTACCCAAATTAGGTTCTTCTAAGAAAAACTTTTTTATTTGAGCACCAATTTCAACAAAATTTCACACAAATATGTTTTTATTGGTAACACAAAACATATGTAAGAGTGGATCAAGTCGGACCATGGTGTCATGGGGCTGCCATACAAAGCTAACCCCCCAAATTAGGTTCTTCTAAGAAAAACTTTTTTATTTGTGCACCAATTTCAACCAAATTACACACAAACGTGTTTCTCTTGATGACACAAAACATATCTAAGAATTTATCAAATCTAACCATGGGATTATACAAACCCAACCCCCATTTTGGTTCTTCTAAGAAACATTTTTTGCACCAATTTCACAAAACCTTGAATTAATGTGTCTTTACCAAAGCAACAAAAAAGTTAAAAACGAATGGAATCGTACTGTGGGGTCATGCTCCCGCAACCCCAACAAAATTTTCCGAGTAAATATTTTTATTTGCCCACTTATTTCAACCTAGCCCAAAACTTTTGTCAAATGGGATGAAAAAGAATGAGGAGGGGGATTAAATACAAGTCATAGATACGCCCGAAAAAAACGTTTAGCCCAAGGAGAGCGAAGGGTATCCAATTTTCGGCCGCGCCCGAAATTAGCGTCGGCCCCGGGGGTTGGCGAGCGTAGCGAGCAGGGGGCGAAGCCCCCTAGTTTTATCTCAATTTTCTCCAAACTGCCAAGCTGAGGTGCTTGTACGATTCTTTTAAAAATTGGCGCATAGTCTTACGATCATATCTTTCTTAAATCATTTTATCTAGATCCATTATTTCCAACAGTTTCAATACCTTAAGTGCAGAAAACTAGGGTTAATTTTGGCTCGATTTCGACATACTTTGAATAGATTTTACCAATTGTAGATCTTTAGGGGCAGTGTGAATTTAATTGAATTGAATTTGAGCTAAAATTAACCCTAGTTTTCAACACTTAACGTATAAAAACTGTTAGAAATAATGGAGCTAGAAAAAAATGATGCGCAATTTTTAAAAGAATCGTACGAGCACCCCACCTTGGCAGAAGTTTGAGAAAATTGAGATGGAAAAACAAATTGTTTTTGTGTCAAATCACAAAAATTTTACTTTGAAGTTCTGTAGAAATTTCTCTAGGTAAATTTGTTCGCTGTAATAATCATTTTGTTTCACTATTCTAGCTGGTCTAGATATGGAGATATTGAGCTTTAAGTTGTGCAAGAAAATGATTTTTTTCAAAAATCTTCAAATGCATGTGGCAGCTAAAGGGTTAAGCTAAGGGGGTATGTTCCCTACAACTTTTTTGCTGGAAAACAGAATCCGGTGCGTTCATGCGACAGTTTTCGGACACCCTGTATAATGTTGCAAGCACTATATACCCTCGGCTTCACAAAAATCGGGCCACTCGCCACTTTCGAACTCAAATTTTATCTACAGTAAGTGGATTTAATGTTTTAATGGCAATTCAGATGACTTTATCTGAAGTACCGTTAACTCAAATTAATGATTTGCCTGTTTTGATTAGAGTTCGCGCTTACCGTGTGGCCCGGTTTCATTGAAGCTCAGTGTATTTCCTATCCGTACATGTACGGAAATTTTGGATCACGCCGAGATATATCTCCGTACCTCTATATTACTAGCATCGTAGAGTGCGACTCAACTAAATGAGCCACAGAGCGTGTCAATAAATTTAGGGACCAGAAAAAAATAATGGGTCTCCGAATATAAAAATTACCAACATTTGAAGTTTTAAGATGTGTCCCGCATTGGGTGGTCCATACTTTAAGGGATTATAGCACAGCTTGTTTAAGCAAAAACATCACCAACAGAATTGGAAATTTGTTGTTACCGTTATCGAGTTATCGCTCTTTTAGTGAAACGCGTCAAAAACCGTGATTTGCCATGAAACATCTCAATTTGCACTCTGCCCTTCTCTGCCCCATGGAAGTTTCAGTTGTAGAAACTACCATGGGGTAACCAGGGGGGTTGGGAGGGAAGCTTGCCCCCCCCCCCCCTGGCCGGTTGTCACAGTAAAAAAAATCTTACTGTTGTACTATAATTTTTGAAGGCGTAAACATGCGGGTTTGACAGTGGCACAAATAAAAATTGTCTAGTCCTAATTATGTATACGATGTATTCATTTTTTGGACTGAAGTCCAGCTTAGATTTTTGATTATTATACGTGTATTATTATACCCATAAGATGGAATAGGGTACAGTGAACCCCCGACATTCGCGAGGGATGCGTTCCACGAAATCGTCGCGAATGTTGAATTCGCGAATGTCGGGGTTCGGTGTCCTTGGATAGTGGGAAATATGTTCCAAATATTCATAAAATGTGAAAAATGTTACATGTATAGGGTGGGGAAAATCACGGTTTTTAAATCGTGGAAAATGCTTGTCACAAAACCAATGAAATTAATTGAGAATTTAAAACTCTCCTGTAAAAAACTGAACGTGAACAAATGGTGCTCGTTTCTATCACTAAACTTTTTGAGTGGTTTTTGATTCCTTGCACTTTTAGCAGCAGCTTAACGTCCATTGGCTTTTTTCGCGAATTTCTTCCTTCAATTCAATTGGCAGCATGGAAATCCGACAACTTGCAGCGACTATCATTTCCAGTTAGGTTTTCGAAGCTTTCGCCGCCAACGCTCCTTCCAATTTTGACCAACAAATCTATGTAACTTTTAGGGCACTCAATCAATCGTTTTCCATGATCAGATTCTGGATGAGCGAGCTCCCAGATCCCCCCAAATGAGGAAATGATCGACGCTGTCCATGACCACGTGGTAGCCGATCAATGAATGGAATCAAGGCAGATAGGAGTGGTGAAGGGCATATCATGAGATTATATGAACATGTGGGAAACATCGGGTACAGCTCAGGACGATCATATGGGCCGAAGAGCCTTTGTTTCAATTTTGGGGACTCGGAAGCGGTGATCCACACAAATTTTTATCTAGGATAGAAGACCGTTTACAAAGAAATGCAGCAGTATTTTATTGGCTAAATCTCGTTTAGAGCGAAAAAGCTGCTCTCTCATAACGACAACGCATCGTACTCTAATAAACCAGTGCCGTGTCGCTTTTTTGGCTCGCAAACATGACTTTCAGATCAAGAAAAGCGGTTTACGTCTCTTGTTTTGCAGTGATTTTCAGATCCTTTAATTTTAATTTAATTTTAATTTTCGGACGACCAGAGAAAATTTTAATTAAAGTGCTTTGCATACGCGCGAGGTAATAGTGTCAATTGGTCTTTGGCGGCATTTTTAGCCCCAGAGTGCAGTTTTTTGTTCCGGTAGGATAGAAAATATGCGTGCCGTAGCGGTAAATTAATTGTATTGCGTTCAAAGAAATCGCTATGGTTAAAACGAATACGAAAATTTAGTTCTATTTTATCAAATCTTGCATTCGAACTAGAACGAAATCGCGGATAAGCATAGTGAATGTTGAAGAAGTGTCGCAAAATATGAATCGCGAATAAGCGAATTCGCGAATGTTGGGACCGCGAATAACGGGGGTTCACTGTATATTGTTTTTGTTACGCCGATATTATGTAACACCTCAAAGGAGCCACCGGAGGTATGGCAAACTATATATATAAATGATCGAATAAGCCATGTCTGTCTGTCTGTAAGCACGATAACTCCCGAAATAATGAAGCTAGCGGTTTGAAATTTTGGTCAAATGTTGGTTTTGCTAAAATCTTGGACGGTATTGAAATCGGACCACGGGTTCCCCTACCTCCGATACAAACTACCCCTCCTTGATATTTTAATTCAGCCATAACTTTCGGTAGGATATCGTTATCGACTTGAAATTTTGATCAATGTCTCATTCTGACATATACTTTGAGTTGGTGCAAATTGGAGTAGGACCGACTACCCCTACCCCTACTTTCCCTATAAAGTTATATTCAGCCATATCTTTTGATAGAATGTAACGAAAAACTTCAAATTAGTATCAAATGGTAGCCGTTGGATGCCTTGACAAGGTAATAAAGATGTGTCAGGTCCGACCTCCCTCCCCCACGAAAAATATTAAATTGAATATTTTGGGTTTTGCGTGCCTTCTAGGTCTGTACATGGGTATAGGGTATACACTCATCGTGCTATTCGCACGATTAGAACTCGGTCTCGTTTCTTTTTTTCTTTTTTTCAGTTAAACGTTTGCAGTTCCCATTGCGGGCATCCTCACAAACTTTTCCTTTACGTCGTTTTGGCGCGAGGTCGACGACGTAAAGGAATGTTCCTCAAAGTAAAATTAGCTTTAGCAAGCGGTGATAATGTGAGACTCCATAGATGCCAGACCAGAAAAACTATGGGTTCGAGTCTCTTCAAAAATGAACACCACGACCTGTTCCATTAGTAACAAGAATATATGGCACAATTAACCTTTTCCACTCCATCCCTTTACCATGTCCAATGTCCTTAATTGGTATCGTTTACACACACTCACAACACTTGCTCCTATCTGTGTCAAAGCCACACAAAAAAAAATATTCATTAAGGCGAAATATTTGGATCAATAAGCATCGCAACTCCTGCCTGCCTGTGCTAGACATGCTACGCGCAAAGAAACGTACATGTTGTAATTATACCATTAACATGAAAAGAACACCACTAACATCATGGTACTATCCCTCGCATATCATTCATCCTTGTACTTGCTTCATACCACCAAATCACCAAGGCTTGCCATCAAAAGCCTTGTTTTGCATACGCAGTTCATTTCATATGACGACGATATGGTGAATGCGTGACTTATATGGTTTCATTAATAACCGACACCGAAATCGACTGTTTTCAAAAATGTGTGGCGTAGACGCATCAACCATAATTGCATTTAGCCAAAATAAAAACACACATACACACAAAAAACGCACAATCGTACCCAGCCAACATTTTAGTGAACATTCACTAGGTGAAACCGAACTGAAATCACATACTGAATGTATACTTCACTTGAGCTTCACCTAGTGAACAATTAATGGACGTATTCACTTTTCTTTCAGGAAATGAAAGCTAGGTGAATGCATTCAGATTTCTTTCAGGAAATGATTTCATTTAGATTTCATGAAGTGAAAGGCAACTGAAACCTATAATAATACCCGTAGCAATCGTTGCAAATTTTAGCAATATTGAAAACTTTTGATAATTTTTATAGAAGTGTCAATTGAGTATAATAATTAGCTGTGCTGTGGTGAAGTGAAGTTAAACTTAATTTTCTTACTGAAACCACCTAATGATTTCACTTACCTTTCATCTACTGAACTCACTCTGAAGCCACCTAATGATTTCATTTAGGACTCATATTCTGAATTCGTTTTGAAACCATCCTATGGTTTCAGTTTGGATTCATCTACTGAACTCATTCTGAATCCACTAAATGATTTCATTTCGGCGTAAAAATTTTCATACGTAGGTGAATCCGATGTGATATCAAACTGAAACCTGAATGAAGCTCAAGTGAATTCACGTTCATGAAATGAATTCACTTTGATTTCAGTATGAATTCAGAATGTTCGCTGGGTATTCATTTATACTTCGCTTGCTCAATTTTTTTCGCAATCAATATTAATCATTTTTCATGCACACATGTCACAAAACCATTTGCATTTTTTTAAAATAAATCCTTCAGCACGCTACACCGATCCTCCTGATGGGGATGACACGCGTGTAAAGAAGGATGTCAACAGCTATACCATATTTCAAATGATTCGCGGTAACTAATCCAATATTCTTGTCTATTTTAATTAATTCGACAACTATACTAGGAATGCAAAATCTCTCGATATCATGCTCGCTAGTTTGCCTGATAATTCTGGGAAGTGCAGCTCTTGTCGGTGCATTTGGAGTATGTCAACGACAAATCAGTGCAATACTCGTCACCGGAGTTATGTACTTATTGGCAGGTGAGTTTGTGCAGTAGAACGTGTAGTTCAAGCAGAGATCAAATCACATAAATTTATGAATTTACAATAAGCTCTTGACGTAAGTGCCTTCTTTGTGTACAACGACATTGTCTGCAGAAATCGACGAATTGATATAAGTAGAGAAAGTCGTACAAGTGTTATGGGATGCAAATTAAACGGTATGCATATTGGGTGTGCAGCAAGGACGAGTTAAAAGTAATATGGATAATTCATGAAAGTCCACAATATATGTACTTATGAAAAGCAAGGAAAAGGTGGTGTTCTAGAGTTCAATATTGATAAGAAAATTGCAAATTTTGTATAGCATATATGTAACATCGATTTTATCTTTTTGTTGACTAACTCTCAACTTTAAATCTAATTTCAGCACTCTTCGCTCTCTTCACCCTTATGATTATACACTTTAAACGACAACAAGGACGACCACTGTTGGACAGTGATTTTGACGGGACCGTTGACGGTCTGGTTGCCGTACGCGGTGCAGCGAAAGCAGCTCAAAATCTTCTTGGCGCACGCGTATTTACAACTTCATGGTCATTAGATTTGGGCTGGGGTGGTGTTGTCTTATGTTCGATTACATCAATTCTATGGATTTTACTGTCGAAAATTATGCGATATAATCCCTTCTCAGCCTTAATGATATGATATGACGGGGAAGTATTGAAGATATGCGAGGAAGTGACTTTCCACTTTACTACAGGATGTAGGCTATCAAAAATCAGCACATACGAAAAAAAAACAATTCACAATAAAACCATCGTTAGAATAGACATGAAAATGCAACTATACATTTATAAATTCATGTTACATTGTTGAGATATGGTTTTCAAAGAGATATAATTCAATTTTTTTATAAATAACAAAAAAAATGAAATAAAAAACAGCACGCTTAATTATGATTCAATAACATTTTTGAAGCATTAACACAATCTTAATAGTCCAATCATTTTAGCAATTCAAATAGAAAAAAAAAATATAGCAAGGCTGCATCATGTTTATGTTTTAAAAGCAATGGGTAACCAGATGTTTTAAACTGATTTTAGTAAGAAAAATTTTTAACAGTAAGCTCCCAAAAAGGACAAAAAGCACACTAATTTAATCTTGATCGGAAATCGAATATATTACATTTCCAGTATTATTACATTGATTCAATAAGCAGAACTGAGTAAATCGCAAATGAAATACAAATTCCATCTTCTACGATTTAATTCGTTCCGGTTAGGTACTTGATTCAAAGAAAAAATAATAGAAATGCCCATTTTTTATCAAGGATAAATTAGAATCTCATTAAAAATAATTTTAGACTTCCTAGCCCCCAATACTGATTCTAGAACAACGAGCATTAGCCTTACTCAATTTTTTTCTATTTGATGCCCTGATTCGGAATATTTTGATTGTACTACAATTCGGTTTTCATATCTTCCTAGTGAACTTCAAAATTTATACATACTACAAACGCCAATTGCCTTTTATTAACAAAACTTTCAAAACGACACAAAAACGAGTTTCATCTCATCTAGACTTATAATGTTATTTGAATATGTATTCTAAATGCCTCTTTAGATTATACCGTCATACCGTTATCTTTTAGTTAACATAAGAGTCGCCATACACCGTGAAATCGATTGTACAATCGGTCTGACGATGGATTGCTGCAATGACAATATCTGACGCCCGTACAGCACATACACTATACAATTTATCGTACGATCTAAAATGACAGTCTCACCATATAAACGACACAACACAGCGAAAATAATATATTTTGTGTGGCGATAGAAGATGGACATCAATCGCTGCACTCATGCCTCGTTATACTGTCTCTCTTTTTGCGGTATTTCGCTATTACGGCTTGTTTCAATTATGTCACTGTTTCGATCTACGGCATAATTTTATTCGTTATACGGCCGAAAAAAATTTCCGTTTCCCTAGACTTACGGAAAACACTTGTTTATTTTGCGCAAGAATCAACTGTGCTGGCACATTGACCTCGGTTTACTTGGTCAAAAAAGCAGAAACGAATAAAGCTATGAAAGGCGTTAAACTATAAGAGGCTGACATGACTATAAACATTTAAAAAAATATAAATGTTAGAATTTAGACTATTTTGCGCTTAGTAGAACAGTGACATGTGAATGAGGAAAAGAGTCCGAGCTCCGCCCTTAGAATTTAAAAATATGTTGCTCATCTATGCTGCAAAATGTAATCATAGGATTCAGAAATCTATCGGTAGAGACTTTTTTTAATTGAGTCGTTTTTTTTTTAAACGATGAAGCTTCGTGTTTGTAACGGCTATAAAATTAAGACAGGAATGATAAGCCATAGTATAAGGTTTAAGAAGGAAAAACGTGATCCACTGGGAGCCTTAAATTCGGGCATGGATATAATTTTGACAAATTTATTAAAATTCTTTGGTGAACCGATTCTGATGATTAATTAACGCCGCACAAGAGACACAATCTATCTAATGATATGAATTTCATTATGTTGAACTTACTTATGATTCATTTATTAATAAATAATAAAAATTTTCTGTTCCAATATGTTGAACCTAAAGGTCCATCCAGACTGACCGCCAAATGACAGCACGTGCTGCCAGTGGGTTGTCATTGCATCCAAACTGGCTTCCATTTGATTGGCCGTCCAGTTTTAATATTCAATATGGCAACTCAATCACATACCAGCTGACGCTTTGACAACCGCTGGTCGAATTCAATGTGACAATTTTACTACTTTTGTTCGTTTTTCGTGGGGAATTGAATAATTCTTGATTGGCCGAGTAATAATATAAACGTGCAGAGTCCGGTTTTGATAGTTAAATTTAAAGAAATCTCCAAAATGAAAGTTTGGTTATGTAATTTTCACCCTCCATTTGGTAGCTAGTGTAGATGCTAAGTAGCTGCCAAATGGCAGTCCGCGATACCAGTTTTTGGACGCGCCTCCATTTAGCAGCCAGTTTAGATGCAGCCTAAAATTTAGCTATTTCAATGAATTTGTATGGAATTCGAAATACGGCAAATTCAGTTAACGCTTAACATCTTTGGAACGCGTCTAGGCCGTACAACAAGGTATGAGGTACTTTCAGTGAAGAATGATCGCTGAAGCCACAACACGAAGAATGACCACCGGTTTATGTGATCAAAATTATCAAGAATTAAAAACACATGTTTGTAAATCATTAAAAAACTGAAAACACATGTTGGAGAATCAATCATTATGACCGATTTTACGAAAATTGCATGGAAATATCAACACCAGAAGTCCAATAAAAAAATTGGACTGCATCGTCCCATCAAAAAGATTGTACAATCGATTGGCCAGTGTATGCCGAATCTAAGAACGATTTTGATTATAATTATCTACACTTACACACACACCTGATATTTGAATTGCTTTCATGATAATAGTAGTAATAAACAGTAAATAGTACATACACAACATAATAGGATAATGTTGCTCGAAATTATGATTTTTGCAATAACTATATCAATTAAGAAAGAGCAATGCTTTCATTGCCATACTCTGTACACCATACTTTCAACGAACAAAAACAAAAAAAAACAATTTATTATTTTAATGCAGGCTAAATTAGATACATTTTATGAGATGAGATTTAAATGATCTTACGCTGAATATTTTTGTGTGAAACGCTTTTGCCTTAATAAATAAATTCTATACATATTGAAAAAATTTAAAGTGTGTTATTCTCCTCATGGTGCAGGTGTTCTGTTGTTTTCTGAAAAAAAAAATTAACATCAACACAGGGACTGTGTGACCCGGTCTATCTACGCAAAGGTCCCAGTGCATCCCGTCGATATTGAAAGCCGCGTTGTTCACAGGTTTGGATCCGCCCCGGCCCAGCTTTTCGGCATAGCCTGGGCCTAATTGTCGAGTCATATCTTAATTTGGGGATCTAAATATTTTTTTGTTAATATGCCAAGGAGTCATTTTGATTAGGAAAAAATGAACGTCATAAAAAGGATAGGAAAAGACAAAAAAAAGGTGTCAGGACATATTCCGAATTCTTAAACCTTTAGCTGGCTGGCGAGATTTTTATACCCTTCGCTCATAGAGTGAAAGGGTATATTAACTTTGTCATGTAGTTTGTAACGCATTGAAGGAAGCATCTCCGACCATATAAAAAGTATACATATATGATCAACATGACGAGATGAGTCGATTGGACGATGTCCGTCTGTCTGTCCATCTGTCCGTCTGTCTGTCTGTTGCGACGCGTTTTACTCGGCCAATTAAAAAGCTATGAAGCTGAAATTTTGCACAAATGATTCTTTTTGCTGCAGGCCGTTTGTATGTTTGAATCGGTAAAATCGGACGATGGAATCATGGGGCTGGCATACAAACCCAATCCCCCACATTAAGTTCTTCAAAAAAAACCTTTTTAAAAATTTCACACAAATGTATTTCTATAGCCTCGTCTCCATTGTAAACATTTGTTGACGAACAGTTGCAAAAAAGTTCAAAATATTGTCTGCGAACAGTTGCGCAACATTTTACTGAACTTTTTCTGAACAGTTGCGGAGCAAGAATCTATAATGTTCGCGAACAGTTGCGCAACATGTTCGAATACTGTTTATAAACTGTTGCTCAACACTTCAAAAGACACTTAAAAAATAATAATAAATTAGTTGACAGTTCTACATTTCTGTGCGCGAATCTTATTAGAAATGTGTTGGGAGGCCATTATAGCGATGAGTGCCATTAATTTGGCCATTATTATCGCAAAAAGAAAGAAAAAAAAAGGCAGAAAGGTCAAGCCAGAAAATGTTGGGTTAGAAAATCGCTGATGGAAGGGACCAGCTATGGAGACAGCATTCTGAATGATCTTCAGTACGAGGATGGAGCTGGCTTTCGAAATTTTTTAAGAATGCCAGCCAGGGACTTCGACTTGCTTCTCAATATGGTTCGTGAAAGAATAACTAGAAGAAATACAACATTAAGGCAGTGTATTCCTCCATCAATTCGGCTGGCAGTCACGCCATTTAATAAAAACAATAATGGCTCATTGCATTTTTTTGGAGATGATCCACTGGCCTTTAGCATTTCCAGCTTCCTGTGTTCTCGTCGGAATTTTTATTTGCCCGCACTTATTCCAACCAAACCCCACACAAATATATTAGTTTGTCGACGCAACCGAACTTCTGTGAAGACAGAAGGAAAAGAATGGGGGGAGTAAATACAAGTCGTAGGTACGCCCGAAAAAAATGTTTAGCCCGAGGGGAGCGAAGGGTATCCAAATGTCGGTCGCGCCCGAAGTTAGCCTCGTTTTTAAATTAGTTCTCTCGCAACTTAAACAGAGCTTCACTAAGCTTCAAAATCAATTTTTCGTAATTTAACCAATTATTTTTCCACCTCAATTTTCTCCAATTTCTGTCAAAGTGAGGTGCTAGTACGATGTGTCCGACCAGCGCCCGCTCTAGCACTTACGCCGCCCCGGGCAAGAGGACAAATTGCCGCCCCTGGTGATACACCAGGCAGATTGATAGTAGGTAATATGTACGTCGTTGAAGATGAAGTAGATTAGTAGTTTCCCATAACATCCTTGCAGACTACGCAGCCGATAAACTTAAATTAGCCGGATTCCTTCAGTGTGGAACGTCCGTGGTTTATTTTCATAAATGCGATATCTTGAGAATCATAGGTGTAGCCCAGGAGGTTGGCGAGGCAGGGCGGGGAGTGGCGCTTGACCTTCCCTCCCCCTGGCTGGCGGTTGATACATTTTCGTCTTGCTGCTGTATTACCTCATACAAAATCGATTCTCTACGTATGAAAATTTCAGTGCTACAAATCTGCGTGTTGGTGGTGTCAGTTGGCTCCTGATCTAAATCGCAATTTTAAAAAAGATTTCAGTCTGATGGTCTCGGTTATTCCGAGACAGGGATTCTAACAGTGTATCATCCGTACAATTCTATTGAGACTGCAGTTTTAGGCATTTAGTATCCGAAACTTGAACACCCGCACATGTAGGTGTCTTCAACATCATCGTATCCATATCCTATCCGCGTTTGCGTGACCTAGCCTTTCGAAACTTAAATTATGCCCTGAATGACATCCTAAGTTCTCTTTGTGATGATCTTACCCACCTATGTTTCTGATCATGCTGCCCAACCAACCTCATTCAAGGAAATATTTCGCCGCCAAAAAGCCCATATTGTCCGTGTTTCATCACTCCATGACTTCTGGGCTTAAATGTATACTTTATGAAGTTTTTGCTGTCTGGCATGTTTTAACGTTAGAATAAAGACCTCCTCATCACACGAAGTTTCCTTTGGGAAGTTAATGGATTTAAAAACATTTCGTCTGAAAGGGATATTTTTGTGGCCAAGGTCATGTGATGTATCCAAGAGTAAAGCGCACGTAGACGCCATTTATCGTCAAAAAAAAGGTCGCTCTGGATTTATCTTTCTCAAATTTTTAACCCGTTTTCTAAAAATATTTTTATTGTCATATAGTTTAATGGGAATGACATACCCTCCAACCCACTCAAAAAAATCCGGGCTAGAGGCATGATGTTGAAAAAATGTTTATCTCTTTAGGAAATCCAGCCTACGCTCATACTGAGAATTTTTATAAAGAAGAAAAGCTAAATTGGGTGTATCAAGCCAAGTCCTAATTTAGCATGTCCAAAAAAAAGGAAGTACTGCTACTGCGGTTCTGGTAATGTGTACTGTGATTGCATCTCTCTTCTTGCCGAAACCCAAACAACTTTGTTCAAAATTTGACCTTTGAATGCTAGATGATCCAATGCAATTGGAACCATCCACGAGGAGATCGGGTGAATTGAAGTCAAATTGCCGCCAAAGGTTTATAGAAGTTTCCAAAATCATGCATGGGTATGAATTTTCTCACAGGACACTTTGTTTTAATCGCTTTTATGTGTTTAGTGTTTATACGACTCATTATTTCTCATATAATATCAATTTCTCCGGAGGTTTAATATTTTTTTAGGGGACGTGCTCGCCTCCGATTCAACAGACTAAAATAAAGTTTTAGACCTTACTTCCAGAAATGAAAGCGCGACGTTCCACATATAAACTCAATAATAAGATTACGTTCTATAATATCGTCGTCTATTTAAAAATTAGATGGATCTCCCCTTTGGTAAGACTAAGGGATCATGCATAGAAAGATCAAATATAATCCTTAATGCTGGTCAAAAGAAGAGGTACTAAATGTTCAAGTGGAGGACGAAATTAGCACATAAATCTCCAATCTCAGTTTTAAAGTAGAACTTGAATAGCGCATAACTTCGGAAGTAGGGCGGGGGCTAGCATCACAGACGTACAATTACGCAACTCTTACTAGGCCAGCATTTAAGGATTCTAAATGCAGCACCTTCTATCAATTATTGTTGGCTCTCAAGGACCTTGCTTTTTCAAAACACAACTTTCAACTTTTTATTTCATCTGTAGGTTTCGTTTCCACTGGAAATTGATATTGAATTTTTCATTCTGGCTTTTATAATTTTCTTTTCTTCGAGTTCTAGCCAAAAAGCCGCCCCTAAAATTTGGCGCCCCGGGCGACCGCCCGGCTTGCCCCCCCCCCCCTTAGAACGGGCGCTGCCTCCGACTATCTAGCCGCGATAATTACCTGTCATATCGCGTCTTAAGTTACGACACTAACCAGGGACACGATATGTGCAGGGGTACCGCAGGGGTCTGTTCTTGGCCCATTTGGTAGCTCTAGCCAGAATTATGCCAAACATAGGTGGACCGAGGACAAGTATAGTCCAGTCATATTAGCATTTCAAATAGAAAAAAAAATTAGTAAGGCTAATTGTTGTTGTTTTTGAATCAGTGGGCTCCCAGGAATCTAAAACTCATTTTGCTAAAAAAAAAATTGATCAGAAAGGTCCCAGAAAGAACAAAAAAGGATAGTCTTAAATCCTTGAGCGGAGGTTGGCATGCGGGGTAACAGGAAACAAACACCGGATATGTAATGTACTCGGCGTCCCCTTTGATATGATAACCCGCATGCCGACCTCCGCTCAAGGATTAAAGAGTATCCTTTTTTGTCCTTTCTGGGACCTTTCCGATCAACATTTTTTTTTTTGCAAAATGAGTTTTAGATTCCTGAGAATCCACTGATTCAAAAACAACAAAAATTAGCTTTACTTTATTTTTTTTCTATTTGGAGGCCTAAATCGGGATATTTTGACTGGACTAGTAGGAAAATTATATTGTCGAGGGTTATTAAATGTATAGAAATTACGATTTTAAGAAATAGATGCGAATTTCCGCGGAAATTCCCTAATTTTTCCGAATATATGCGAGATTTTCTAATTTAAATGAATCTCCAAAATCCAAATCACTATGAATCTCGTAAATTTCCGGGGTTTTGGAGAGGTCGATTGACCCATACCCTCATCCCAGACATAGCTGTGTGGGTAGGACCGAAAATACGGGGATGTCAATTTCTAGATGTCCCAGTTCTTAACGGACCAAGAGCGTAGCGTACCTACAATATTTGCATCAGTTTAAGCTGCGGACGCCTCGCCAGAATGTCGCAAATGCGCAAGGAAGATGTGAAACGTGTCCTGTTTGTTTGCCCCAGATATGGAGATTTCCGCAACGAGTTGGAAGCAGAACTGGGAGAAGAATAAGTCCCGAGAACCTAGTGACTCTCGTATGCTGGTATCAGAAAACAACTGGGATTCCGTGAGGAAGGCAATTTACGCAGTTCACATGGACAGAGGGAGAAGCGTCACATGAACAGAAGCGTAGGCGCATATCTGTTACCCCCGTTGATGTCTGATTAGCTGGCACTGGCCCTGTGATGCAATCTAAAAAAGGTGGTCCTGCAGTTCTGTCGCAAAGTATGCCTCCGCGTCTGTGGTTGGTTTGTTGGGGTGGTGGTGGCTTAGGCAGAGGCTACCCAAAAGCCCAATTATCGCATAAAGTGTCGTTATGAAACCACTCCGTGAAGCTTAACTAGTGTATATGATGAAGGTTAGGTAATCAATTTAGGTGTGGGGAGGTGCCTTGAACCAGTCAGTGTTATTTAGGAAGTACAGCAGCTCCCCTACTTTCGCATTTGCTGCATCCTCGAAGCCTCCCAGAAAAGCCCTGCCGAGGGTCTATACCGGGTTCTGGCAAGACCCGAGCATTCACACAGAAAGTGAATCAGGGTTTCTCTCTCATATACATTACCGCAGTTGCGGCAATGCGCGTTGTAGGGGATGCCAACCCTGGCAGCGTGGAGCCGCATTGGCGATTGCCCCGTGATAGCAGCAGTAACCTTGGCGATATCTCTACGCGGTTTAATTATAATCTCAGACGTTCTTTTCCAGTCGTAGGAGGGCCACATCTTCCTTTATATAACGCAAGTCCTCAGATTTCCCTAGTTGGAATTAGCAGCAATTATAAAGTGGGTGGAGATAATACTCCAAACAACTGCCATCATGACGCAAACACGCTCCGCATGAGAGCTGTCCAGAGTGGCACCCATCTTGGTAGGTCGTCAGCCATCTCGTTACCCTCTATGCTCCAGAGTGGGCTGATTCTTTGTCGTGGTTAACGCTTCCTCACACACTTCATCGAGCTTGGAGGTCGTCTTCACCGATTGCAATGCCATGATAGCAGCCTGACTATCTGAGCAGATGGCGATACTCTGGTTGTTTCGTATGTTCCTCAGCGCATGACAGGCCTTCATGATTACAAGCATTTCGGCTTGAAAAATGCTGGCATGATCAGGAAGATGGTAATATTCGGAGATACTTATAGTAGTCTGCAGAAGATTCCGGCACCCACGCCACACTCCATTTTTCACCCATCGGTGAAGAATGTGATGTCAAAATCCTCTCTTTCTACTCACCCCTAGTTGGGAATTTGACATAAAAATTCTTCCCAAAGCTTAGTTACAACGGTGCGTACGTCTTGTGGGAGCTGGTTTAGAATATTACCGTGGCCGTATGGCCTAGCACTCCAGCAGCTTAACTCTTTGAGCCTGACTGCACTACATGCTGCCAGTTGGTTGATTAAAAGATCCGATGGATGGAAGATGCAGGATTACATGCAGCGCATCCCTCGGGCATGTTCGCATGCCCCCTGTGATGCTAGGGCAAACCGATCTCTGCAGTCTACCAAGCTTGGTTAAATTGTAGCCTTTACTGAGCGCTGGCCACCAGACGAATGACCCATATGTTAGGATGGGTCGTACCACCGCCGTGTACACCCAGAGTACCATGTTTGGCTTGAGACCCCATTTCTTGCTAAATACTGTCTTGCAGGCGTAAAAGGCAATATGTACAGGCTTTTTAATGCGCTCTTCAATGTTCAACTTCCAGTTGAGCTTTGATTCCAGAATAACGCCCAAATACTTCGAGCAGGACGATCATTGCAGTTGATTCCCATTTAGTTTTGGGAGCGAGAAAGGCGGTATTTTTGTTTTTGTAGTAAACAGCATCAGTTTTGTCTTCCCCGGTTTTACGCCCAGACCGTGGCCGTTTACTGACCAAACCAAGGGCCCTTTCCATAATCTGACTGATCACGGAGAGACACATTCCTGATACTACAATCGCTACATCATCCGCATATGCGACCACCTTAATCATCTCCCTGTCAAGCATAGCTAGGAATTTGTTAATAACTACTAGCTACAGTAGTGGAAAGATGACACAACCCTGAGGTGTTCCTCTGCACGAGTTTAGTCAGATGACTACTTCCTAAGTCACCATAGATTACTCTGGTCGTTAGTAGTGTCACTATCCACGCTTCGGTGACTCGACTCAATTGGGCCAAATCGGACCAAGGATTCCCCTACCTCCCATACAAATTACCCCTACTTGATATTTTAATTCGGCCATAACTTTCGATAGAATATCGCTATCGACTTGCAATTTTGATCAATGTCTTATCCTGACATCTACTTTGAGTTGATGAAAAGTGGAGTAGGTCCGACTACCCCTTACCCTTACCTCCCCTACAAAGTTATATTCAGTCATATCTTTTGATAGAACGTCGCGAAAAACTTCAAATTAGTATCAAATGGATGCCTTGATAAGATAATAAAGATGTGCCAGGTCCGACCCATCTACCCCTCCCTCCCCTACAAAAAATATGACATTGAATATTTTGGGTTTTGCGTGCCTTCTAGGTCTGTACATGGGTATAGGGTATACACTCATCGTGCTATTCGCAAGATTAGAACTCGGTCTCGTTTTCATCTGAAGTACCGTTAACTCACGGAACAAACACAATGCCTGTTTTGATTAGAGTTCGCGCTTACCGTGTGGCCCGGTTTCATTGAAGCTCAGTGTAGTTAACCAGTTCTAATCAAATTTGGACAAGTGTTGTTCGTGAACTGCAGTGTTAACGAAATGGAATTTATTAAATCCTCTTGAAAAATCTACCTATAATTTCATTTATAATGATATGCAAAAATATGGAACACTGGTTGTTAGCCCATATTAATCTTTCGCACATGTTTCATTGTTTACTGTACCTACTTAAAACTTTATATAGTCGATGAATATGCTTTCAGTCAATCATAGTCAAACGACGAAATTGGACAAGAATAAGATGTCTGGTGATAAGGACCGGGACCGGTTACAACCCTATTTAGATCTAATTGCGACATGCCAGGAGAGTGCACAATACTTTGCGAAAACTAATGATGAATTCGATAGAATCTTGGGCACGTGTCTGGAGCGTTTGGCGGAAGAGGTTGAAACAGCGCTCAAATCAGTGAAACGAATCAACCGTTTTGCACACGAGTACGATTATAGTCCTGACCTACCGGCAAATGGCTACAGAACTTTACTGATCGTTACCCACGCCTGCATTGATCATATGCTGCAATTGTGTCACAAAGTTTTCAAGTACAAAACTACCTTTCGTTTCTATAAAAGAGAATATTTGCGAGAGATTGAAGCCTACAAGGAAGTGCTTCAAAATATCAACTTGTGTCATCGATACGTGAAAGTTTTGCGTGAGTGGAGTGAACCGGGCAATTTAATCGACTCAAGTCATACCATTTTGGAACTTTTCAAACAAGAAGGATTCGTCAGGCAATTTCACATTTACGGTCGTTGTGCGGGTTTTCAATATTGCAAGTCAGTTCGTCGTGTTTTGCTAGGTGTGGTAATGTTAATGACAATATTTTCGGAATTTTACTATTCGCATTCGAATCTTATCTGGAAAATTATAAACACAACATGGAATGGTGTCAAATATTTACTGTATGCCGATTCACGAGCTCAGCGAATGATGAGTTTGACCACGAATACAGATGTACATTTTTGCAAGTCATTTTGGTTTCTCTCCGAATCACAAATCTTTAAAATGTTACCTGATTTTTTATGCGCTTCGGTTGAAGTGAGCGTGCCGATGAGAATTCCTGCAAATCCTCTTTTCTTGGAACACTTGCAATCAGGTCGAAGCATTGATATTCCGATACCCAGCAGTCATGTTGGACCTTCTCCGATTTCGGCTTATTTGATCAGTGCCAAGAGACGAGAAGGTATGATTGGGTCGCATGAGCACAGTTCAGTTCATCCGCTCAGCGATAGTCTTATTATCCATTTTCATAGCGGTGGCTTTATTGCTTGCAACTGTCAAGCACATGAACTGTATTTTCGCGATTGGACAAACGATCTTGACATTCCCATTCTATGTGTTAAGTACAGTTTGGCTCCAGAGGTGCCTTGCCCCCGAGCCGTAGAGGAGGCCTTCTACGCTTATTGTTGGGCACTCAAAAACAGCCATTTGCTAGGATGGACCGGAAAACGGATAATTTTATACGGCGAGTCGGCCGGAGCAAATTTAGCGCTGGGAGCCGCATTGAAGTGTATACGATTCGGAATTCGTATACCCGATGGCCTTTTCCTAGCATACCCTCCATTACAGGTAAACAATGAACCGAGTCCGTCGCGATTATTGGGTCTTATGGAAGCAGCTGTACCAGTGCCATTTCTCCTGGCCTCCCTACACGCGTACGTATCGAGCGAAAGTTTGAATAGTGATTGTGATGAAATCCAAAATCTCAGAAATGGCAATTTCTTCCAATGGAAAAGCGTAAAGAGTCCTAGCGACCCATTCATTGCTCCATATTTTGCCAGTGATGAGTACTTAAGGAGGTTGCCTAGCACTACAATCGTGGTTAGTATGCTCTCTATGTATTTATAAGCATCTTTCGATTTATTTGTTATGTCTTCGTGTTAAAAATCCACCCCTTAACATAAACCTTTTCCGAAACAATTTTAACGGAATTTGGATCAGATGGACTATGTACTTTTACGCTTCAGACACATTTTCAATATCTAATAAAAATATTCCTATTTCAATTTCAAAGTGCGGCGAGCTGGATGTGTGTCTCGACGAATGTGTTATGTTCGCGAAGAAAATCAAAAGTCTCAACGTCGATTTAACGCTGGACGTTATGAAAGGATTACCACATGGTTTTCTAAATTTTGCTAAGGTATTCGAATTTTTGCAAAAATTTAAGTTTTGTTAACAAATTTATTTTATTTCTATATTTCTAGACTTGCAAAGAAATAGACGAAGGTGTCCTATTGTGTAGATGTCGTTTGGCTGATCTGTTAACTAAAAGTCCATTAAAAAAGCAATAAAGATGAATTGTGCCAAATTAATACATACAATACAGAACAACTGAATATATTGACATTGAGACCTACCTAATAGTTTTATAAGAGTTTAGCTTCTGGGTTAATTTTCCTTTTTTTTTGGTGCCCAGAATATTTGTATTGTATGACCACTATATGGTGAAGGCGACTTATAGGTGCAGAATTTCTTCGGTGCACCATTCGAGATTCAACCCGGCAAAAATTTTTGCGGTTGACAAATTGTTGGATGATGCCACGGTGGTCACTTATACGACTGCCCTTGAGGGGAAGCTGACGCCCTTGCTGAATAACATCAGCAACAAAGGCGCTCTTGAGATTTGGGATACACTCAAAGACACCATCAAAGGGGTCGCAGAGGAGGTTGTGGGATACAAAGCCCGGCGAGCCCGAAATGATTGGTTTGACGAGGAATGTCAAAATGCGGTAGATGCGAAAAACGAGGCATATCGCCAATGGACCGAACGCGCAACTAGAGCCAAAAAAACGAATTATGACGAGCTTCGACGATTCTCGAATTGGTTAATTAGACGTAAGAAACGTAAGCATCTTGACGAACAGTTGATGCAAATAAACCAAAGACTAGCTAGTAGGAACAGTAGACAAGCGTACAATCTAATTAATTCAATTAAAAGTGGATACCAACCCAGGACAAGCCTCTGTAAGGATAAGGATGGCAATATAATTAGCGACACCGATAGCGTTGATAAACGCTAGGCCTCACATTTTAAAGAGCTCCTTAATGTTCAACCGAACAACCCCACACAAGAAGCGCTGGAGCTGACGGCTGAAACAGGCCCTCCCGTTCAACCCCAAACAATAGAAGAAGTTGATCTCGTCATGCAATCACTGAAACACAATAAAGCCCCGGGCGCTGACGAGATTCCAGCTGAACTGCTGAAGCATGGTGGGGAGAGCCTTGTTAAGGCTATACACACACTTATCGTTAAAATATGGAACGACGAAATAATCCCGGAAGATTGGCGCAAAAGTATAATTTGCCCAATCCACAAAAAAGGGGATAAGTTAAAATGTGAGAACTACAGAGGCATCTCATTAGTTTGTACGACTTATAAGATTTTATCTAAAATTCTAAAAAATAGAATTAATCCGTACGCAGAAGAAATCATTGGCGAGTACCAAGGCGGCTTTAGACCTGGTCGTTCGACGACAGATCAGCTTTTTACAGCGAAGCTTTTACTCCAGAAGTGCTGGGAATACAACATCGACGTATACCAAATGTTTGTCGACTTCAAGCAGGCATACGACAGTATCGATCGAAGTGTACTGTACAACATTCTGCTGCATTTTGGTATACCGGCGAAGCTAGTGCGACTCATAAGGATGACGATGACTAATACCGTCTCGCAGGTCAGAGTTCAGAACAGACTCACTGACCTATTTGAAACTCGTACTGGACTCAAGCAAGGCGACGGGCTGGCGCCGACGCTCTTCAACCTGGCTCTGGAGTATGTAATTCGAGCCATGAATTTGGACAGCAGCGGAACGCTACTCATTAAGTCGACTCAACTAGTAGCTTACGCCGACGACATCAACATCATGTCTCGAAGATTGGGTGATGCAGAAATCCTCCTGCATAATCTCAATAACGCCGCCAAAGAAGTTGGACTACATATCAACGAATCTAAAACCAAGGTCATGATGCAATCAAAAACTAGAACGCCAGTAAATTCAAGCATCACAGTGGGGGACCTCAATATAGGGTATGTAGACAACTTCACTTACCTGGGTTGCAATTTGTCAAAGGACGCCAACGAAACAGATGAGATAAAGCGACGGATACAACTAGCTAATAAGTGTTATTTTGCGGTCCTCCAAATTCTGAATTCGAAGCTGGTGCACAGGAAGACGAAGCTCCACGTGTATAAAACCATAATCCGACCTGTGCTATGCTATGGCTGCGAGGCATGGACCCTAACCCAAAACTCTGAACACCTGTTGGACACATTCGAGCGAAAGGTTCTCCGAAGAATCTTCGGGGCCGTTCGTGAACGAGGTGAATGGCGCATCCGGTACAACCTTGAGTTGTATCAGCTGTATGATGAGCTACAGGTGTCGAAGATCGTGAAATTGGAGCGACTGCAATGGGCGGGACATGTACAAAGGATGAACGACGATCGCATGCCCAAAAAGGTGATGAACGCGCAACGAGTGGACGGAGCCAGATTGCGTGGACGACCGAGAGCCCGATGGGAGCATTCTGTATGTGAGGACGCCCACCAGATGCTAGGCTTTTGGAACTGAAGGACAAGGTCGAGTGACCGCGACAATTGGAGGTCTTCAATCCAGGCGGCCAAGGCCCGACGTCGGGCTATCGTGCCATAAAGAAGAAGAAGAATATTTGTATGGGCAGCTGGTTTATAATTTGAATGTCTGTAATATCTCCTGCTAAATACGTTATGTATTAATATGCTCGTATAATGTAGATAGGGTTTTGCAAGAGTTCAACGCATTATGGTAACTGGTTACTCATACATTTTATCCAATAAATAAGCTTAAAGCATTCTATAGCCAGTATAAACGACCATGCTACAAGTAGTATGCTTTAAGCATATATTATGGATAAATACGGAGGGCAAGTAAAAAATAAGGTTCCCAACGCTGTACACTCGCCGCGCGAGATGCTAGGTGAAATCCGGCAACACCGCCACTCCATTCCCACTACCGGGAGCGATCGCTGTGACGCTCAGTGCCGGCCTAACAGCCATCTGCGATTGAAACTGTTGGAAATAATAAAGCTAGAATAAAATGATGTAAAAAAGAAATAATCGTTAGACTATGCGCCAATTTTTAAAAGAATCGTACGATCACCTCACCTTGGCAGAAGTTGGAGAAAATTGAAATGGAAAAATATTTTGTTTTTGGGTCAAATCACAAAAATTAGACTTCGAAGTTCTGTAAAAACCAAACTTCTTATCCGATTTTAGTGCTGTGTGCGGTTAGTTTTATTTTTTAGGTAAATTTGTTGGCTGTAATAATCATCTTGTTTTGTTATTCTAGCTAGACTAGCTTTTGAGATATTGAAGTTTTAGTCGTACAAGAAAACGCTTTTTTGAAAAATCTTTAAATGCCTGTGGCAGCTGAAGGGTTAAGCTAAGGGGGGTATGTTCCGGACAACTTTTTTGCTGGAAATCAAATGCAGAATCACAATCCGGTGCGTTTATGCGGCAGTTTCCGGACACCCTGTATATACATATAACGTGCTTTTGAATCTATGCGGTTTAACTTCAATAAGAAAGTGAAGTCGTGTTGGAATTATAGGGGCTGCCATAGAAACCCAACCTTTTAAATTAGGTTCTTCTAAGAAAATTTTTTTTCTGTAGACCAACAGTTCCTAACCGGTGGTCCACGGACCACTAGTGGTCCCTGAAGCCTTTACTCTGGTTTCCGTATTTTCCGTAAATAGGAGAACACAATTTGTGGTTGTGCCCTTGCTCAGTTTTCGAGATGTCAACAGTTCGCTGCTATATAAATTGGAATTCTACGGAGGAAGATTGCATTTTTTCCGCATTGGACAAAAAAAAGTTTAACAGATTTTTGTTTTTTATGTATTTTAGTTAGGATAAGTGAACCGTTGTGAAAGAGCCTTCTCTTCCGCCTAAATAGGATACCCAAACAATTAATGGGCAGTACTGATGGTAAAAATGCAAAACAAAGTGCGATTATATGAATTATGTGGTGGCAAACTAAATAAATGAATAGGGTCAATAAAACATACTTTATTAGATGGATTACCCCAGTTAGAACAGAATCGACAATTCATCGATAAAGAATCGAACGCCTTCTATTAAGGAATCGATGACTTTCTCGATCAAACTATGGAGACATTTGTATGGGCTTGGCCGTTTTTTCGATACCGAAAGTGAGAACTGGAATCGATCTTATTCCGAAGACTGTCGTTGATGTAGAATCGACCACTACGGACTATGAAGAATTTATGGAGAAACAATGACCGTGGTGTAAAATTATTTATTTTTAATTTTTTTCCTTTTTTTTTAATTTTTTTATCTATTTTATACTTATTTTTTTACCTTATTTAAACTTTAACCTTTTTACATTTTGCTTCTACTGGGAATTGAACAGGGCACCTATAGTTTCGTAGTCCTACGTCCTACACCTAAGCTATCTAGGATTACTAACTACGAGAATAAATTAGTTATTTTATTTTTTGACAATTTCAATTTAATTCAGAGACATTTAGATGAAAGTCATCGATATGTGATCGAAGACATTTCGATTAGACGGTATCTATGACAAATGGATAAAAAGTCATCGTTTTCGGATCGATTACTCTTTGATGACAATGATATCGAAGACAACTGAATGTACGCCTTCGATTTGGGATCGAAGACATTTCGATTCTGTTGTGTATCGGAGACAATTGGACGTAAATAATCGAAATTGGATCGATTCAGTAGGTTATTGGAGACATATCGATGGCAGCTATCGATATATAATCGAGGACATATCGATTCCGTTGGGTATCGGAGACAATTGTCTAGCTGGGACATTATTAAACGCGTGTTAATAATAGGACGCCACAAACTCGACTGAAAGTTCTAGTCGAATTTCAATTGACGTTTGATGTGAGCGCCATGGCAAAAAGTAGCCGAAACACTTAGCTGGTCGCTACAGTACTCCCCCTTAAGTGACATTGCAGGTGTTGCAATGCGAACGGTTTCGGCGGAGATCATCGTGTCGTGTAAGCGTGTGGGCCGGATTGCATGGACAGGGTTCGATGCGTTCGAAGCATGCTGCTGCAGGGTGCAGGACAGTGAAGTCACGTGCGTAGATGTGCGGTTGCACGTTGCATGCTGCAGTGCTGTGACGACTGTGTTGCGGGGTTGCGAGACTGCTCGTTGCAGTGATTGTGCGGCCCATGATGTCCTTTTCGAGGCGTACGGCGTACCTTTCGACCCGGCAGTCGTAGAACTGGTGGTCACGAATATGCCGGCTTGTCGAATCGTTGGTGCGGTAGATACACGGATGAGCGTACAATCTTTGTGCCATCAATCTGTGCGATGATCGTGGAGCAGACTGCGATTGAAATGTCGGGCACTCTCTTATTGGGCGCATGGTGCTATAATACTGCCGTTGGGCACTGAGCGCCGTGGCGCTCCGGATGATGGGGCACTGTATGTTCGCGCTCCGGATAACGGGCGCTTGGTAAAAACGCTGCAGATGAAAAACGCCGTGAAGTAGCAAGTGCAGCTACGGCGTAGTATGTGGAGCGTGGTTCTACATTCGGAACGCGGGGTCAGGGGACCGTGTCGGGGTGGGCTTGACACTCACAGCATCAGTTTGTAAGCGTACTCGTGGCCGTAAATAAAAATAAATAAATAAATAAAGAATTCAAACGCGGAGATCAGACGCGAAATTTACACATTTTGCGCTGTTTTAATACGGGGATTATGTGATGTTGTGTTGGATGTACTGGCGACTTGTAGTTCGATGGCAGGGTTATTTCGATGAATTTCGATAGCATTTTTTTACACGTTCGCGGAACACCCGGATACTTGTCCATGCACATGCATTCCCGGATCACTGCGGGGTCACCAATATAGGGATTATGTGGTGGCAAACTAAATTCAATAATAAAACTATTTGTGTTGAACATACTTTATTAGATGGATTACATGGGGAGATTTCAGTATCTGCGGCGCCAAATTTTTTATGATGCCATTTCATTAATATTGGCCTGAAACGACCGAATCTGCAATCTTTTTCGCGAAATCGTAACGGTTCTCCAGATATTCAATGTCAAAGTTTGACTTTTCTATGAAGCCAGTTATGTAATTTGATAAGAAAAGGGGGACATTTCCGCTTTACACATTGGGGAAAGTGTTCGATGCCATCAAATTGATGTTTTAATTTTAATCAGTCCCACTAGAATAGTAAGTCTTACCAATTTGGCAAAGATGTTAATACAGTAGAACCTCGAAAATTAGAAGACAAAAGTTTCTGCCAATTCAAATTTTCAAGGATTTCCAATTTCCAAGGACTTAATTTTTTATTCCAAATTAATTGAAAATTACCAAAATTAAAAAAAAATCACATGCAAGAAAGTTCAAAAGTAGATCACGTTTCAAATTTATACAAAATAATCTGTAATATGGGCTTGTGAAAACCAAGTGTTTGCTAGATACGAGTATGTTACTGCTTTGTCGCGTACACTTTGAAGATTCAAAATTTCCCCGATTGCTGTATTTTTTCATTAAATGCACATTTGAAATTGAAGGCCGCAGTGGTGTCGCTAGATAGTTTTTCGCCGCATACGTTAAGATTCCGCAATCCGAAACGGCGCTTAAAATTTTGCAACCATCCATTGCTAGCATTAAACAATTTATTTGCCAAATAAGACGAAGCTCTAATACGAGTAATTGCAAGTGCCTTTTCTTTAATGATGTTGCCATCTAATAGGCAATTTCTTCCGTGTTGTTTTAATATCCAGTCATAAAGTTTAACTTCCATTTCCGAGAATTCAGCTGAGCGCAGCGTTTTCTTTTTGACGGGTAAATAAGCATTAGTTTTATTGATGATTTGCATCTCCTTATTTTTGAGATAGGAGATGAAGGAGGGTGCCACACAATATTGCGTGGCCAGCACTTTGTTGGAAAACCCTTGCCTATTTTTTCGATAATTTTTGCCTTTTTAGACAGAGTTAATGTATTAATCTTTCTTTTAACTATACGGCTGAACATCCTGTATTATTGGCACAACATTGTTTTTACTTTTGAACCGTATCTACTGAAATATTCGAGTGAGTCATGCACTTCTCCGCACTGACTACAGGATGTGAAAGATTAATGCATTAATTATTATGTACATACTCGTCTAAGCAGAACTTTTTGTTCAAACAACTGTACTGCAACGGAAAATTTTACAAAGGTTATTGAGATACTATTCTTCCTTCTATTTTAGAAATTCCAATTTCAGAGTTACCTCTCAAATTAGAAATATGAGTTCCAATTTCAGAGTTACCTCGTAAATTAGAAATTTCCAATTCCAATTCCAGAGATATGCTAATAGAAAAAAATGTGTACTAATTTACAAGCAATTCTAATTTTAGCGGATTCTAGTTTTCGAGTTTCTACTGTAATATGAAAAGTCGAAATATATTTTCTAGCAAGAATTGTACAATTTGCTAGACAGGGAGGCAAATGAAATTTAAAATGTTATTTTTGGTGCAATGCTGTTGATTCACATCAAAATGTAGTAAAAATCAAACTTTGACATTGAATATCTGTAGAACCGTTACGATTTCGCAAAAAAAAATGATTGCAGATTCGGTCGTTTCAGGCAAATATTAATGAAATGGCATCATCAAAATTTGGCGCCGCAGATACTGAAATCGTGCGGACGTTCGATGTGAGCGCCACGGTAGAAAATAGCAGAACACTGAGCTGGTCGCTACACGATCTACAGTCAAACTACTCATAAGCGGAGACCATTGGGGAATGAGATTTTGTCCGCTTATTGGAAGTGTCCGCTTATGAGAATATTTTTACGAAGGTATAACATTTTATAAAATCGACTTTCACTACAATCTGCAAATCCATTCAAAAACCGCGATAAAAATTTGTAGTCCCGACGGGTTCGGGTATACTTTTTAGTCATTTGATTCCCACTCTCTTTCCACTTTTTCAAATTAACTTTTATTTTTAATAAAGATTTATTCGTTTCCACGTCGTCGGATTTTTTCCGAGAGCGTGCACACTTATATTTCATCTGAATTGTTATGTGAATTGCAATTTTACTTCAATTTGCAAAATTGTTTAACACTTATTTAAATAGAATAGAGAATTGCACGACTAAACACCGCAGCAAAAATTGAATTTATGCAATTTCTACAAAAGTTGCGAGCACCAACCGAGAGGATAAGAAAGAACTGCAGACGTTGATATATCTTTTTTCATTTCCCTTTTTACATATCTTTTTACATTGGGTCTTGCTAATACGCGTAAGATCCATTTTCTGGTAATCGCAAGACTCTTTGTACTAAATACAATTCTGCAATGTAAGAATTGCAACTGTCCGTTTATTAGAGACTCGCTTGTTCAGAATGGGTATGGAAGTACTGTCCGTGTCCGGTTATGAGAGTGTCCGGTTGTCAGAAGGTGTTTTCCTTGCAATATATACGAAAAAACGTTGGGGAAAATAAAAGTGTCCTTTTATAAGAAATGTTCGGTTATTAGAAGTGTCCGTTTAGGGAAGTTCGACTGTATTCCCTTTTCTGAGCAGACCACCTAAAAATTCCACTATTTCGACTGCTGCTTGGTGTTTGGTGTGAAGTGGTGGATCTGTTTTTCGCGTACGATCACGAACCGGTGAAAAAATTACACAACCACCTGACAAAATACTCGTTGAAGACAAGATTCCATTAGTTGTTGGAAGTCAACTAAACTAACACCATCATCTCATGGACAATACTCCCCCTCCACGACATGTCAGGAGTGGACTCAGCAGAGATCTCGAGAGAGACGTCCAGAGATACAAACGGGTACCTCCCGATATATTCGATAACACAGCATACCATGCGGCCATCGCAGATATTCACACAACCGTTGTGAATAGGTCAATAGGGAGATTAGGTCCGAATAGAGTCCTCTCAGTGCCCCCACCACCCATATCGCCTTCTTCTTCTTCTTGCAGCGGTGCAGAAAGGTGTGAAACCTCTGTGCATCTATGTGGGTACGATTTATGGTTCGTCAATGTTTGTGTTCGTGAGGTCTAAGGACAAAAACATAGCTGCTGCGATAGGGTTTTCCCACAGCGATATAGGGGTAAGATCAGTGGGCGCAGCGGGGCATTGAAACAAGTGACCCACTTCATGAGGAGTACCATTGCAGTTTGGACAGATGTTTTAGATGTCCGGGTTTATGCGAGAAAGGTACGAATTAAGGCGTGAATAAAAGCCCGACCGAAGTTGAGCTAGTGTTACTCTAGTGGCTCTCGGGAGCCTAATCTCCTCAGGCGAAATTGGTGGTGGGCGCTCTGAGAGGACTCTATTCGCACCTAAACTCGCGATAGACCGATTCACTTCTTCAGTGTGGATCGCTGCAATGGCGGCTCGGTATGTAACTTCATCGTAAGGGTCCCGTTTGTATCCCTGAACCTCTCTCTCAAGGTCTCGTAAACCACGCCTGACATGTCGTGGTGGAGGAATTCGGTCCATGAGATGATTATTGGGATGATCCTCACGGTAGCAACCAACAAGATACTGTTTTGAGAGTAGGAGATTGTGGTCACGTATTGGCATCAATTTTGTCTCCTGATGTAAGTGATCCTGGGCAGACATCAGAAGGCAACCTGTCGCGATGCGTAGAGCAGCATTTTGGCAGACCTGAACTTTGGACCAGTTTGTGTCACATAGACTACGATATCACCTGAGGAGACTAGGCTCCCGAGAGCCACTAGCCCAGCTTAGGTCGGGTTTTTGTTCACGCCTCAATTCGTACCAATCTCGAATAGACCCGAACATCCCGAACATTTCTCCGGGCTGCGGTGGTGCGCCTCACGATGTGGACCACCTGTTTCGATGCCCCGCTGCACCCACTAACCTCACTCCAAGGGCATTATGGGGCAAGCCTATTGCAGCTGCTACGTTCATGTCGCTTGAGACAATAGGCGAGAATGACGACAAAACTTTTGAGCACATCCACAGTCATGCACAGCGACTCACACACTTCTGCACCGCTACAACAACAACAACCCAGCAAAATAGGAAAGTTTTATATAAGTCCTATTTTCGAAGAGAATAAGACTTACTCATTAAGAGATTATTCAAAAAAGGACCTAAAAGAGATATGTCCTCACACTATGGAAGCGCGAACGCGACTTTTTTTCGCGTGTAGACAGGCCCCGTCAGGCATTCCAAAATTCATACATTTTTTTTTTATTCTCCTTTGGCCACGGCTGTGCTTTGTCCCTGATGTCACCGCTGCTTATGCAGAAGTCCACAGGTGGGACTACAGACCATGACCGGTTGGCTAATCCTCCTTGATGAGGATTGTACTGCCAGTGTGTGTAGATTTTCAAATTACTATATTTAAAGTCATTAAATTTTATATTAATATATCACTTGATCGTGTTAAAAAATCCATGGTGAGTAATCTATCCCAATTGACCAGATTGTCCGCGGGCCTCCACGCTCTGACTCGCACCACAAGCTCATCCCTGTGCTCGCCACTTCGGTGCAAATCCTCAGCCCGGTAGATACACTTAATGTGCGCAGAACAATTGACGGTATTGTGCCGCAACCCAGAGCCGAGTCGACTCTTCGCGTCCGCACTGAACAAACGCTGATAGAAGACTCAAATTCATACATTATAAGACTCATGTCACTCATAGACGTGAAGTAAATTTCGTATTCGTCGTGGTGGGGGAAGTAGTGAAAATTGCCTATTTATAGGCGAATTTAGAGATTTTTAGCAGTTAGTGATGCCAGAAATAACGTGTTGTATACAAGTTTTATTGCTAATTAAATTATCTATGCAACGGCACCTAATACAAGGTTATAGGTCAACCAGGTAAATCCCAGCCGCCGGTGAGAGGTCAGACTTTGGCCATTGATTGCCGAAAAGCTACTTATTTTAGAAACGTGTTTGACTACATATTTAAAAGCAATATTTGAATATTTCATTAATATGTCGATGGATAATGCTGGAAATAGATAATGATGCAGAAATAGCAACATCAGCACCGGGTGAAATCGTGAATTCTGCACATTTTCCTGTACACTTTTCAATGCTATACATCTAGTCACCTTACACTTAGCGCTAAGTGCCGAACACAGCACAGAATGGCAAGAGCAGATTATCTCTACCCTCTTCTATTAAAAGACTTTTTTGCATTGAGAATTGATAATCCTTCTGAGAAGACGAATCTATCCTAATGAACCGTTAGCATAACCTCAAAACATAGCCAAATGTTTTCTCTTGGCAAATTTGCAAAAACTCCTCAAGTCCGTATCATGCAGATAGCACTTACCTTTTGAAAATAAACTCCAACAATGCACAACTTTACAATTCGTCGAATATAACGCGATTACACGCCTCCAAATAACAAAACCACCGACTTTTTCGCACCAAGACTGCACAAAACAAGCAAATAGGAAGCAAACAAGTTGATAGTGACAATTCGACTGTCAGCCGGCAAAACTTTTTTGTGCAAATTCCAATCAACCGCCAAACCATGCAAAAATTTAGTGGAAGAAGAGTGGAAATGTGCGCGGGAAACTTTTTGTATAACAGTTGCGAATTGGAATATGAATTTTGAATTTTTATGGCATATTCCCACTAGAGTGTAGGGTGAGTGAAATGTGCGAAGTCTCTAATTTTTTATAACGTTGGTGGCAAAGCCATTATATTGCAAAGCCCGGAACCAGAACCCGCTCATATACTTTTGCGGCAGATCATAGGCTCGATTAGTTGGAACATTTACATTGCGGTAAGGGCAAATCGGGTTGGGTCGCGGCAAACTTTACACGAAAAGTATTGGTTCCCGGTCGATTTTCGTCGCGTAAAGTGCAATGTGTCGTGAATTGAAGTGTCTATAATGCAGTGAAAGAAAAAAATTCTGATAAAAAGTGAGTTTTCCGCGTGTTTTCGCGGTTTTTATCAGAGCAGACACGGTTTTTTTACATGCGCTGTGCTTGTGTTAGTGCATCGTGCAACGTATATACGACATATTCATAGGCTCGCTTTGTGTGCATGTATTGCTGCTTCCCGGCTTTCTGATATAGGTGGCTTTGGTTGGTGGTAACCAGTAGTAACATCTATTTTCAACGCCATCTAGAAATATCATAGCCGCAACTCAGCTGTACAATGACGTTATTGCTTAGCTCTTAAATTTTTTATTTACACGAACAAACAACAAAAACAAGTAGTGACGTAATAAAAAGCAAAAACAAAACAGTGCAACATTGGCGAACATAACCTAAAATTATAAGCTGATTTTGACGTCTAAGATTCTACATTGCGGCCTTAATATCTAGACGGCTTTGCTATTTTGCGTTAACTACAATGTTGATGATCTTGAAAATGGAATTAAAATGATCGAACATACTATTCACAAACGTCTCGTCCACACTGGTTATCGAGTGGAAAAGGTGTCATATAGAGATAGATCCAAAGTGCAGATCTTACAACCAATTCAGACTATAACAAAAATCATGAATTTGAATAAAATAACCCTGTATGGTGCACCATCACAAAGTTTTCATTTCCACGTAAAAAAAAAAAAACATTTTTTTACATTTTTACTGTAAAAAATAGGTAAAAAAATGAGAAAAATGTAAAAATCCTATTCTTCGTCTTCCAACTGTTACTATGTAATAATAAAGTGTTAACGAGATTTGGTGACCGAGGGCGGTGGCTAGCTGACCAGAACTTGGCCATCCAGCTGGGGAGGCTCAACAAACATCGTTTGAATGCCTCAGGACGATGGATATGGTGTTAAAAACATTTTCATTTTTTGCATGTGTGCAACATTTTGGTAAAGGGAGGGAGGCTTCGTTGACCATTTTGCTTTTCGAAGTCGCACCGGCCGGGATTGTGACCCGCGGGTATGTTGGGCACCGTTTTGTTCTAGACTAAAAAGGATCTGAAAATGTGCAGCGAATTCTAAATCTTGGAGAGAAGAAACAATTCTTCCAACTTCTTCGTCCTTGTATCCACTACCTCTGGTATATTTTTTTTCGCTCTTTACAATTAAATTTTCTTGTTTCTGTATTCGGATTCGCAAGGTAGAAAAATAATCCTGTGCACAATTTGAAAATTGCTCTGGTAGTTTTATTCCCCATTGGCTATATCCACACATGTGCGCTTTTGTCTTCCCTATCGTCTTCAAGCTCCGTATCCACTTTCAACATTGAAGTTGTCATTGATTGCGTCAAGTGAACAGAAGAGATCAATGCCTCATTCTATCCAGATCTGTTCATTATTTATCGATAGATATGTGTCGCGGCTTTGGTCAGCACGGGTAAATGATAAATTCTTTCATGAATAGTATGAATAGATGATATGTTGTTAATATTTAACATTGGCAATTGCGTTCAAGAATGAATGCGTTTCTTCAATAGCGCAGACATCTCAAGTTTCAATTGTCAAAATGATGAAGACGAATGAAAATTAAAAATGTCTAGACAAGCACAATCGCCATCCGTTTTTGTTATACACTTTCCAGCTTTTTCCAACAATAACCATTCTCCAATTAGGCCACTTTCCCGTATAGATGTAAACAAATAAATGTCAAACTGATAAGAGAGGTACGATTTATCGAGTAAGAATCGCAGAGGTAAGAATTATGAAAAAAAAATTAAATTTAAGCAGTGAAATTCTAATAACGATCGTCTCTTGATCGAACGACAGACTGTATGACACTTGCCAGTGTATAATCGAAGCGTACAGAGAAAAAGTATTGCACCTAAAAGATGGAAGGCCCCCAAATAGAGGGGCCTGTAGTTGCTTCAGTGTCGCATTATAAATTTATGTCGGCGTTAATTGTGAGTATTAAAGATCGTCATAAATTCAATAATATTGCAACCACACCTTTAGTCTGGCGGAGTTGCCGGCCTAGTGGTGGACATCGCGCTATTTCCAATCGATACGTTCAAAACGAGACTGCAAAGTGAACGAGGATTTTGGCGTTCCGGGGGATTCAAGGGCATATACAAAGGATTGGCGCCAGCTGCTGCCGGAAGTGCACCGACAGGTATGAAAACTTTGTGTTCATGAGGGTACTATTCACAGGGCGACTATTGGCGTAAATCTACTCAGGCTGCCAGGATTACCTACTCGCAACATCGACGAACACACAAATGAACTAATTTATTACGAAAAATTTATTCCAGCTGCCCTCTTCTTTTGCGTTTACGAAGGATGTAAATTCTACTTGGAGCAACAAACTCATCAGAAACAATCGCCAGTTATTCATATGTTCTCGGCATCGGTGGCTGAAATTGTATGTACTCTAGTCCTTGTTTTGCACTCTTTTTATCTGCCCTCTCAATTCCAGGCCGCTTGCTTAATTCGCGTACCTGTTGAAATTGCAAAACAACGACGTCAAGCGCTTGTGACAAAAGCTAACACGGGTGCATTTAGCATCCTTTGGGATGCCTACAAAACCGAGGGTATACGAAAAGGGCTCTATCGCGGTTACTTTACCACAATACTACGAGAGGTGCCGTTTTCGTTGATACAATTCCCTTTGTGGGAATTTTTCAAAGCCAATTGGACCGATGTGACGGGTACTAGCCTGACATCTGTGTCTGTGGCTCTTTGTGGCGCCTGTGCCGGTGGTATTGCAGCGGCTGTAACAACACCATTGGATTTGGCCAAGACGAGAATCATGTTGGCCGAACGAGTTGGTGCTAATAGAATGAATTTGATAACGGTGCTTACGCCAATATATAGGGAGCAAGGAATATCGGGGTAAGTTATGGATTTAATCCAAAAGTTGTGCTAACTAGCAATATCGATATCAATGGATGTTCCACTTGATGGACTAAAGACCATAGGCAGACCTGAACGTATTATTTAAATGAAAAGCAACAACAATGAATTGGTTTCGGCATTTTGAGGTTAAATCTACAAACAACAGCTCCAATTGTCGGAAGGTCTACAAAACGCTTCGCTGAGACGTCGTTAATAGAAACCCTGTCCGATGTAGACAGTTACCGGATCAGCGGAGCAGTAGGCCTTGCAAATGACCGATCAACTATCAATAGCATGCGACGCCTCTATGCCAAGAAAGATTTCGTTCACTAATCGGAGAGAAAACTACTGGTGGACCGAACTCCGCGCCTTTTTCAACTTTCGACACGAACGGCACCGTACAATGATTTGCTCGTGGCTTATAAAGCAGCCCGTAGATCCCTAAAACTCCTAAAAGGAGCAAACAACATTGCTTCAAACAGCTCTGTGAGGATGCGGACACAAATCCATGGCGAACGGCGTATAGGGTCATGAAGAAAATTGGACAGAGAGCTCTCCAACTCGAATGTGCGGCACTGCTCAAAGATATTATCTCCACTTTGTTCCCTCAACATGAATTGGATTCACTAGTGGTATCACACTGCACATTTACAGAGTCCGAACTTTTAAAGGCAGCATCCAGGTTTGAGGATAGCAAAGCACCAGGCCCTGATGACGTCTCTAATTGAAAGCGGCAATTCTGACGATGTCATCTACGTCCTTGGTAGTCCTATTGGCGACCATTCCCGATGGCAGCCCCACTGCCACACGGGAGTTACAAGCCTCTTCGGGGTTGACCACACCCGTTTCATCAAAGAAACGGCCAAGAGTTGCCGAAAAACTCCTTCCTGGTAAGAGCCATGAAGGTTCCATATAGGAGGGTTGTGTATGTGTGTGGATGTGTTCTCTGCGTTTTTTCGTCAAATTTAGAGCATTTTATCTCAACGCGGTTGCTATCAATTCTCTTAATCCGTGCCTGCATCGAAACCAATCCAGGTCCCGAAATCTACATTTGCTGTGTTTGCAACCGACGCATCTTCGGGAATGCCAGGCCTTTGAGGTGTATCTGCTGCAGAGCATGGTGTAGTTTTTACTGCACAGGCTTGAATAAAATGGGGCAGTATAACGAGATGTCTTTTGTTGCTTCAGGGTGTCAGAAAGCGGGTCGGCCCCCAGCCACTCCACTCCTCACACGAGACCAAAGGATCCTACTTGGCGACTTTCACGCCCATCACGAACTCTGGCACTCTATCCTCGGCAACGATGCTAGGGGTATTGAAATCGCATCCAAAATATACCCATCAGTTGGGATTGAATCCATCTAGCGTCAGAGCCTTGCGGCAGGAGACGAGGATAGAGGTTCTTGATCTCGATGAGGTCACAACAAGGGATGACGTACGGGCGGCGTTCGTAGAGAAATTGGAAGTGGAGATTCCTCTCGACGCCGTGAAGTCGTTGAGGAAGGCATACGGTGGCACGCAAAAAGCAACTATAAGCTTGCCTACAGATGTGGCCAACAAAGTTGTAGAAGTGGGCAAATTGAAGGTGGGATGGACGATCTGTAGGGGAAAATGGCAAATCTCTCCGAAGAAATGCTTTAAGTGTCTGGCATTTTGGCCACGTTGCGAGGGACTGTAATAGCCAGCAAGATCGGTCGAACATGTGCTTCAAGTGTGGTGAGGATGGCCACAAAGCCAAAGGCCATCAAAATGATCCCTAAATGAGGTTCTTGCAGCTTAACTTGAATCACTGCCAGGCAGCTCAAGGCCTGTTGTCACAGACGGTAAAAGAAAAGTAGGTAGACGTTGCAATTATCTGCGACCAATATAAAAATCTACGTAGCTCGGTCTGGATCGCAGACAAGGACAACGAGGTAGCAATTTGGACTTGTGGACGTTATGCGTTCCAGCAGGGTGTATCGGGAGAGGTAAATGGGGTGATCACAGCTAGGATCAACGGCGTTTACGTGTATAGCTGCTATGCTCCGCCACGGTAGAGTGACACAGAGTTCGAGTGTTTTTGGACTCACTTGTGCACGACGCAAAAACTCACACACCCGTGATAATTACGGGAGACTTTAACGCGTGGGCTTGGGAATGGGGCAGCCGCGAAACAAATAAGCGGGGACGGACACTTTCAGACGCGTTCTCCCGGCTCTATATCGTTCTAATGAACTCGGGGAACGTTAACACCTTTAGGAGGGGAAATACGGGGTCCATTATCGACCTTACATTCGTAACCAGTTCTTTAGTCACAACCACGGAGTGGAAAGTTAGTGAGCACTATACGCACAGCGACCACCAGGCAATTCTATTCTCGATAGCGGATAGATCACACATGAGTACAACGACAGCTCCAACTGAGGGATGGTCTATCAGACGCTTCGATGAAGATTCGTTCATTGAAACCCTATCCAGTTTAGGTACAACTAACGGTTCAGCCGAAGAGAAGACATTGCAATTGATCGACCAACTATCAACAGCATGCGATGCCTCCATGCCAAGAAAAAGTTCGATCACTAATCGCCGAGAGAACTACTGGTGGACCGAGGAGATTGCCAATAAGAGACGTGAATGCTTAAAAGCTCGACGCCTTTGTCAACGCTCCATCAGATCAACGACGTACAATCTTCTACTCGAGGCGTATAAAGCAGTCCGTAGATCACTCAAAAAGGCTATTAAAACTAGCAAACAAAATTGCTTCAGACAGCTTTGTGAGGACGCCGACGCAAATCCTTGGTGAACGGCGTATAGAGTGGTCATGAAGAAGATTGGACAGAGAGCTCCCCAACTCAAATGTCCGGTTCTGCTCGAAGATATTGTCTCCACTTTGTTTCCGCAACATGTTTTGGAACCAGCGACACAAGGACTTACATCGAATATCAATATAATTCCATCGATTACAGAGTTAGAACTTTTAAAAGCAGCATCAAGGCTTGAGGACGGTAAAGCATCAGGTCCTGATGGTGTCCCCGTTGAAGGCGGCCATTCTGACGACGCCAGCAAAGTTTATCGACGTCTTTGGAAAATGCCTAGAAGAACGGACTTTCCCACAACCATGGAAAAGACAAAAATTGGTGCTTATTCCAAAGCCCAATAAGCCTGCTGGCGAGCCTAACTGCTACCGCCCTATTTGTTTGCTAGACACAACGGAAAAAGTGCTCGAGCGAATCATATATAACCGATTATCGGATGTAGTGGAAGCACAGAGGCGTTTATCGGACCGCCAATACGGTTTCAGACGAGCACGATCTACGGTGGACGCAATTACCATGGTAACTGCTATTGCAAGGGAGTCATTACGTAGCAGCACTTGTTGCGCTGTTGTAACTCTAGACATTAAAAATGCATTCAATTCTGCGAGCTGGGTTTGTATACATGCAGCTCTACAAAGAATGTTTGTTCCCGACTATTTAGCTATTATAATTAGGAGTTACCTCTCGCAACGCGTCTTAAGCTATGACACTAGTGCGGGACGCAAGAAATACGTGGTCACAGCAGGGTTGGTTTATCGATGAATTGATTCGCAGACGAAAGTGGCAGTGGATTGGTCATACGTTGCGGAAGGGTGATAACTGCATTGCTGGTCGCGCTATGCGATGGAACCCCTTATCACAACGTGGACGACAAAGGGGTCGCCCTAAAATCACGTGGCGCAGATCTGTGGATAAGGAATGTGCGTCTTTGAGAAAGAACTGGGGTGAAATACGTTACATGGCCAGAAACCGTACGCGATGGCGAGTAGGTGTAGTAGACGCGCTATGCCCCACAAGGGGTTAAGGCAACTTAGTAGTAGCAGGGTTGCCACAGGGATCCGTTCTTGGTCCACTTCTGTGGAAAATAATGTATAATGCTATTTTTGAGCTTGCTATGCCAAAAGGCGTGACAGTGGTAGGCTTTGCTGACGACATAGCTGTCGTTTCGATCGCAAAAGACCCGGAGTTCGTCGAGATATACACGGGCGAGGCGATTACAACTATCAAGCTGTGGCTTTAAACCGTTGGATTAGAGCTCGCTATTCAGAAAACGGAAGCAGTTCTAATTAGCAAGCGGAGAAAAAAGTGTTCCCTCAAGATCCGAGTCGGAGAGTATGACATAGCCTCTAAGCAAGCCGTTAGGTATTTGGGAATCATGATTGACTCGAGGCTAAGCTTTGGAGAGCACATAAGGTATGTAGGTGACAAGGCGGCGACTGCCACCGCAGCACTAGCACGAATGATGCCAAACATAGGTGGTCCGAGAACAAGTAGGAGGCTGCTACTATCAAGCACTACGTTTCGCATGCAATGCAAAACCTCTAAACGCGATATATCGTAGGTGTGCTTTGAGAGTGTGTTGTGCGTACCGTACCACATCGCATGAAGCGGCCTACGTGGTGGCTGGAATGATGCCTTTGCCGATCCTTGTAGACGAGATCAGCAGACTGTATAGCGATCGCCAAGGCGAATCACAGGATATGCATCCAGGGCGAAGAAACAATGAAAGGGTGGAATCTATGAGAAGATGGCAGGTTCGATGGGATGAGGCATCTACTGGCCGATGGACACATACCCTTATTCCGGACATAGCCATATGGGTTAATCGAAAACACGGAGATGTGAATTTTTACATGACCCAATTTTTAACAGGTCACGGAGGGTACCGACAGTATTTGCATCGGTTTAAGCTGGACGATTCGCCAGAATGCCCGAGTTGCAAGGGAGTTTCGGAAGATGCCAAACACGTTGTGTTTGATTGCTCCAGATTTGGACATATCCGCAGCCAACTAGAAGCAGAACTGGGGACAACATAAGCCCCCAGAATCTAGTGGCTCTAATGCTACTATCGGCGGATAACTGGGATTCACTATGCAGGGCTGTTAGTGCCATTCACATGGACCTACAGAAAGAGGAACGCAGACGGAAGTCTGGTACCCGGTGATGGCTGATTAGCCGGAATTGGCCCTGTGAAGTAATGCTGAAAGGTTGTCCCGCGGGGTCAAGCGGTGAAAAAGAGGTGTAGGTTTAGTCGGTAGAAATCCGACATAATTGCATGCCGGAGGTTTTCTGCAACGCGGCATGCAGTATCTAAGCAGATTCCCCATCTCTACCCAGGAAAAAAAATACCCATCAGTTTTCAACCCACTTAATGGAATTTCGTCTACACGCGTCGCTGGCGCCTGACATAACTAGGGCGAGCGCTAGTTTGATAAGTGGAATTCGCTGGGAGACCACTACGACCTTACCCTCCGATTCCCATTATCATAAATATTGATAAACCAACCGAAGTGACGAGGTCAGAACGGCGTATGTTTATCAACCACAAAAAGGCAAATTGGTAGGGTTTCACTGCGTTCACTACGACGAAGTTTGTCACGCTACCTACTCCAAGAAACGCTAGGAAAGCCGAAAATAATATAAGGAACGTCATTGTCAGAGCGGCAGCTCGCTTCATTTCGCTAGAGCATATCCCCAAAGTTCGGCGATAATTCCCAACCGCTGCCGCAAGTTTAGCCGACGAACGAGACAACTTAAGACGCGCCAATCCGGCAGATGCCTGGAGCTTAACTTAAATCTACAAGTTAACACCTACAAAAAAAAATGGAACGAGCATCTCGAAAGCTGCAACCTTTCAAAAGGTGTCAGTAAACTCTGGGCTACGGTCCGCGCCCTGTCTCATCCAACCAAATGCAAGGGTAGTGTAGCCATCAGATTCGGTAAGAAAACCACAGCAAATCCGAAACTTTGCGCGAGCTTGTTCAATAAGCAATTTATTTAATTTATTGAGTGCGTTGCGGGCTAGATGTGCGATTTGAGATACGCATTTTCGATTTGTAGAAATTAGTGAATTACGTGAATTATGATTTTTTCTCAGGAGGTGCACGTGCACTTACGCTCATATGGGCGAGCCGCCACTGTGTTCAAAGCATAGGGAAATTAAGCAGGGGGTTCCACAAGGAAGCGTACTCTCTCCTACATTGTTCAACATCTACCTGTCGAGCCTTCCAACAGCCCTGGAAGGTATCGAAATAATTTCCTATGCGGACGATTGCACCGTATTCACCACGGGGAATTATTTAAAAGGTATGCGTGCCCGACTGAATGACTACATTAAAAAACTGGTGGTTTTTTAATATCCGCAACATAGCCATATCGCCGTCCAAATGTACTGCAACACTTCTTACCACCTGGACTCAGGAATTTTCGGAGGAGCTTACGTCCGTGCTGATAAGCATGGCGACGAAGTTGTTCCCACTGTTACAAATCCTAAAATCCTTGGGGTCTATTTAGACACCACAACAAAATGCACAGTACTGGCAGCTTCTGGGGCAAGGACAAAGAAAATATGCTGGTCACTTACAAAGCTATAGGTCGAGCAAACCCTAGCTATGCATCACCGGTATGGTCACAAAGCATTTGTGACGGAAACTGGAATAAGATCCACGCATGCCAGAATGCTGCTCTACGTATCGCTACAGGTTGCCACCTGATGTCGTCCCAGAATCATCTTCATCAGGAAACCAGCATGTTACCCGTGCGTGATAATAATCTTTCCATGTCTCTTCAATATCTGGTCGGTTGTTATCGAGAGGATCACTCAAACCGTCATGTCATGGACAATACTCCTCCTCCACTACATGTCAGGAGTGGACTCAGATATCTGAGTGAGAGATGTCCAGAGATACAAACGGGTACCTCCTGAAATATTTGATGACACAGCATAGCATGCGGCCATCGCAGATATTCACACAACCGTTGTGATTCGGACAATACGGAATAGAGCCCTCTCAGTGCTCTACCTATATCGCCTGAGGAGACTAGGAGAGCGACTCTAGCTCAGCTTAGGCCAGGCTGGCGTTTGTGCCTCAATTCTTACCTGTCTCGCCTGATGATGTGGACCACCTGTTTCCATGCCCCGCTGCACCCGCTAAACTCACTCCGAGGGCGTTATGGGACAACCCTATTGCAGCCAGTGCGTTCTTTTCGCTTGAGACAATAGGCGACGAAGAAACTTACGAGCACAGACATGCACAGCGGTTCACGCTTCTGCACCGCTACAACAACAACAATGTAAATCGTTCCGGGGATATACGGAAATCGATTCAAGAAAACAAATCTCTTGAATCGCTACTACAATAACAGGTTCCTACATCGCAAACCGGGTAACGCGACGCTAGAGAGGGAAGGAGAAATAAATGACATTTTAAATAAAGGCATTTTTATTTCGAGAGTAAACACAATAATAAATTCAACAAAATTAACAAAATCTTCCTAAACATATTCCTGAAGTGTTAACTTTCCCATTGCACTTAAATAAATCTTTTATTGTTGCACATAACAATCACAATCATAAACACAACATAACAAAATAATCACATTAGAAAAAAAACAGTTCTTCAATTTCAATTCATAGTTAAATTTTATCGTCTCTTTCTTTTTGTTCTTTACAGCATTTTTGCTGGAGTCGTGCCACGCGTGATATGGATCACATTGGGCGGTGCTATATTTTTTGGTTTCTACGATTTGACGTCACAAGCGTTTAAAACGGACTAGACAACGGACAACAACGTTGAAAACATAGCGGGAAGCGGACTTAATTTTTGTATTTCACACTGTGTGTGAATGTTCTTGTAGAATTTTCTAGCGTAGTTGCATACATATTAAAAATGGGCTTGTCTACACGCGAACAAAAACAAAATCCCGTTTTTTGTTTATAAGAGATTCGTGGGGAGCAACGCAAGGAAAATTTCATTGTTCATATTAAAACCAGTATTTTGTTCTTGTCGCGTGTAGACAAGCCCAATGGGAATTGTTGTGGCCAAAGTTGCCGCGTTGTTGTGTATCTTACAAAGTTTTTTTTTCACTAGGTGCAATAAATATATTGTTTAGCTTTTAATATTGTATGCAATTTATTTATTTATTCCCTCTTTGCCCTCTTGTTTTCAGGTTGTCTACGAACGTGATTCTTATATTGGTAATTATTCGATAAAAAACATTTTTGTTCGATAGTCTTATTTTCATTCTTACTTTCTAATACTTTTCTGTTTATATTGCTTAAAACTAGTTTTTCTAAATTGTTAAATTCTTTTTTGTTTTAATACTGTTAAAAAGCGTAAGCAGCCGTAATTTTTGCTATTGCATTTATCTACTTCGAGTCCTTGGATTTTCATAATTTTTATGTATACAGTTCTCGTTGTGAGTACGAGTGGATTGGGTATGTGTCGTATCTCTGTGAAAAGAACAAGGAAATGGGTAATAAAGTCGGTTTAGATATTTTTTATTTAAAACTTAACTGCACTCACATTTTCCACTTGTAATTTTCCTGCCAGTAGGCATTCGTTTGGATCGTCTTCATTGTCGTCGTCGTCATCTTGGTCAAAATCGGATGCATCGAGCATTGTGTAGTCGGATTGGGAACGAACACGTTTGTAAAATCGTGAGATCATCTTGCGTTTAGTTCGTGCCATCAAATAAACCTAGAATGGATTTTTTTTTAATTCTTTCTTTTAACAAATTGAACATATTCTATTACAACGAAACGGTAAAACATTCATGAAATATGTAAGCAATAGCGGTCCAAGAAAAGAACCCTGAGCTACTTCATGTGTTCAACAGACAGCTCTATGTCTTCAATCGGCAAAAACGAAAACAATTGCACGGAACCACGTCGCGTCGCGTCGACCGTAATGGGGTTAGGTAAGCAGGTATTGGTCCGGGTCAGGTATCGTTAAGTCGATGTGTGACTGTGGCATTTGGAGTTACCGGCCATCGTACCGCCTGATTTTTATGGTATCAGCGACTTGCTTGATATCCTTTCGGTGATGGGAACGCAAAGTTTCACACACAAGATTCCCGTATTGGTCAGTTTTGTCTCTTGCTGGGCATTAATATTTATCTTTTTCTTGGACTGGGTAATAGGGCGCCCGCAAGATAGATAAGCGTTGGCGGACGCCCCCCGACGCTCGCTCCTAGTTCAATATAATTTTTGATTAACTCAGGTATCAGGAGGTATTCAAGCCTTTTATGCCCCAATGTTGCGCACAGCGTTGATACCAATTGCAATTATAGATTGACAGATCAACGACCATTACACGCATAACGACCATTAGGAACGGAACTCGCTTCTCAAAAATATGAATCGATTTCAAATCGAGACAGTAATTCCGATGAGCCAACTACGCAACTCTCTAAAGAATAGCATGTGATGCCTCCATATCAATAAAGATATTGTGACAATTCGTACGGAGCTGCAGAAGAAAGAAATGCATCTGCAAATTGCGCTGATTGGACAGAACCGTGTCTGCGAAGCAATACCGAAATTGAAAGAGGCTTTTAGGAAGTCAGCTGAAATGCGACACAACTCCGTGCTGCATCGCGCGTTTATAATGCTTAAAACAGATTCCTCGCTCCATTAATAATTAATAATGTGACTTAAAACAGAATGGAACAGGATAACAGCAACTAAAGAAAAACAATTCGCTTTAAAATGGTGCGAAGTCATTTTGTTAAGCCTCTCGTGGGGTTTCACCAAGACCTACGTCGGTTTTCAACTCGTTCTGTTCTGTCCCATCGTTTTTACGCCTGGCCACTTTTTTATACCTTCATGTGCTGGAAATAATTTAAACTCTTACACATACATACAATACAATGCGCATTTGAATTCCCTAACTGTCCTTCATCATTCATTTTAGCAAGTTCATGTATCAAAACTATCGAGTGTCTACTCGATACACACTTCCCTGGAAGCTCAGCCGGATCTCGCATTATTGGCGAGAACTTCACTTTGATGCACGACAAAGCCCGGTGTCATGCATCGTGCCTCACTCGGCAGTTCTTGAATGAAGCCAATATGTCGTCACTTAACTGGCCTGCACGCAGTCCCAACATCAATCCCATTGAACACTTATGGGACGTGGTCCTACGGAAACTGCTTCTACGGGGCGTACCACACCCGTTTTCTATGTGGAAACGGCCAAAATACCTCCCTGGCAAGAGCCTTGAAGGTTCGATGCAGGAAGGTTGTGTTTGTCTGTGTATATGTGTGGATTCGAGTTATGTGTTTTTTTGTCATATTGGGAGCATTACATCTCGGCGCGGCTGCTCTCAATTTTATTAATTCGCGCCGGCATTGAAACAAATCCAGGCCCAGAGGTATGGTTTTGTAGTGTTTGCGGCCAACGAATTGGTTCGAATGCCAGGTCAGTGCAGTGTAATTGCTGCAGGGAATGGGTTCACTTTAGGTGTTCAGGGTTACGAAGACAAGGTCAACACTCCTTAGCATATGTTGCGCCAGGTTGTATGAATTCCGGGCAACCCAGGGCTGCTCCCAGCCCACCTTCTCCACCACTGCCCCCTACATCGCCAAACAATATGATAAGGAATGCCAGACCCAGTCTTACGCCTGGCCCTCCTCCTCCAGCAGTTTTCACTGCACTATCTATATTACAGTTTAACTGTAATGGCATTCACCGAAAAATAGCTGAGATCACACACTTCTTGAGTTCCAACAGAATTCTCATCGCCGCCATCCAAGAGACGTTGCTTCACGCAAACTCGTCTCTAAGCGTCCATAGCGAATATGTTATACTGCTGAAAGATCGACCGGCCGCCACGGATGATTCTCACCCTGGAGGTGGACTTGCCTTCCTAATACACAAGTCCGTACATTACTGTGTATTAGATGTAGTTGCTGACGGTACGGCGGAAATTCAAGCCATCTCAGTTCCATCAGGGAGTACTAATATCGAAATTTTTAATATATATGTACCACCTCATTCAAGTTGCCCTTCAGGCTACCGTTTCGATATTGGTCCTCTCCTTTCCGGAGAGCACAGGGTCATCCTTGGCGAGTTTAATGCGCACCATGAGCTCTGGCATTCGGACCTCAACAACAATGCCAGGGGTATAACTATCGCCGAATCACTTGACGCCTCAGAATTCTGTTCACTTAATGAAGACTCGCCGACTAGAGTCGTGGACACTTGCAGTAGTTCTCCTGACATAACTATTGTCAGTGCCAGCCTAATTGCTGCTTTCCGATGGGAAGTACGTACCACCCTTAGATCAGATCACCTCCCAATCATTATAAAAATTGACAAACCAGCGAACATGATTAAGTCTGAGAAGCGAACGTTTGTCAATCACAAGAAAGCCGATTGGGATGGTTTCAAAGCTTACTCGTCGGCGAAGTTCATCGAGCTAACATCACCTACCAACATTCATGAGGCCGAGAAAAATATTAGGAACGTCATTACCACAGCCGCGGCACGTTTTATTCCGGCAGGACGTATCCCGAAAGTTCGGCCTAACTTCCCCACTAGTGCCGCCAGATTAGCCGATGAACGTGATCAGATCAGAAGCGCTCACCCTGATGATCCCAGAATTCAGGAGCTTAACTCCGAAATTGACCGACAAGTTAAAGACTATAGGAGGGCGAAATGGAATCAGCACCTCGATGAATGTAACCTCAATGAAGGTGTCAGCAAATTATGGTCTACCGTCCGCGCCCTTTCCAATCCTCGGAAAGAAAAGGGCAACAACGCCATTGAATTTGGCAACACTAAAACCTGCGATTCTCTTCAGTGTGCTAGCCTGTTCAATAAACAATTTATTGAACATCCCAAGTCTGACGGCCTCAAGCGCAAAATTAGAAGACGGATTCGCGGCCGGAATGTTGACACCATACCATCTTTTACAGCGGACCAGGTTAAAAAAGTCATCGAGAATGCTAAAAACTCAAAGGCCCTCGGACCCGATGGCATTTCGATGGCCATGTTGAAGCATCTCGACCTTCCAGCCATTGAGTATCTCACGGCCGCCTTTAACTTGTCGATGCCCACGCTTGCCATCCCTGAAATCTGGAAAACAGGACGGATTGACCCCTGTCTCAAACCGGGAAAGAGCGCTGGTCTCGGTGAATCCTAACGACCCATAACAATACTTTCACCTGTCGCAAAGACGCTAGAGGCCCTTATTCACCCCACTCTTGTTAAGCATGCTAAGCTAGAACCTCACCAGCATGGCTTCAGGAAAATGCATAGTACCACCACTGCCCTCGATGCGATCACTACACGCATCCGTAATGGGCTAAACCGCAGACGTCCTTGCCACAGATCGATTCTTGTGGCAATTGACCTAACGAGTGCATTTGAAATGTCAATCACTCGATGCTTCTCGCGAACTTACTGAATATGCATATCCCTGCTCAAGAGATCCGTTGGATTGCCAACTATCTAGCTGGTCGGCATTCCTTCACTGAGTTTCGTGGCAAACGTTATAAGCTGAGGAAAATCAAATTAGGTGTTCCACAGGGTGGGGTACTCTCCCCCACTCTGTTCAACCTCTGCATGTCCGGCCTTCCTGCCAAAATGCTGCTCTACGCACAGCCACAGGTTGCCTCTTGATGTCTGCCCAGGATCACTTACATCAAGAGACAAAATTGATGCCAATACGTGACCACAATCTCCTACTGTCCAAACAATATCTTATTGGTTGCTACCTTGAGAATCTTCCCAACAACAGTCTCATGGACCGAACTCCTCCACCACGACATGTCAGGCGTGATTTGCGAGACCTAGAGAGAGAGGTCCAGGGATGCAAGAGGGACCCTTACGACGATGATGCATACCGAGCTGCCATCGCTGAGATTCACACTGCAGAAATGAGTCGGTCTATTGCGAGATTAGATGCGAATAGAGTCTTCTCAGTGCGCCCTCCACCCATTTCGCCTGAGGAGATTAGGTCCCGAGAGCCACCAGAGTGACATTAGCCCAACTTCGGTCAGGCTTCTGCTCACGTCTCAAATCGTATCTATCTCGCATAGACTCAAACATATAAAACGTATGCCCAAATTGCGCTGGCACGCCACACGATGTGGCCCATTTATTTCAATGCCCAGCTGCACCCATCTCACCCTCTCTCACTATGGGAAACCCCCATTCTGCCACGATTTGTCCCTGGAGATTACGGACGAAAACGACGACGAACTAAAAATCGAATCCATATATAGATACAAGCGGTTCACACCTTTCTGTACCGCTAAAAGAAGAAGAAGGAAGAGAACGCACCACGTAAATTTTTTTTGTCACTGGCCGGCTTAGGTCAAGAAACGGCGGCGTTTTCTTGGTTTAACGTATTTCTTGATACGGTTTATCTGATCGGGATGTGAACCCAGCACTGCTTAATAAATATATTGTTAAAACGGGCTGGTTCTCAGCATAAGCGGCTAATATAGACTTGATTCTATCTATTTCTAAGTACTGGTCTAAGTGGGCTGGGTATAAACCAAGGGGCCCCTGTACCTGAACTAACCTATGTGCCTACGACAAACGACTCTACTGAAATGAATGATTTTCATTTATAGCGGCTACATGCTACTCATACAATATGCAAAGTTAAGTTACACTTCATCTCAATGTTACAAGAAAATTTTCCTTTATTTGATTAAGCAGATAAAAAGATCATAAATTCTGGCTGTCCGCGGATGTCAAGGGAATACAATGGCCTCTTTAATGTCATCAGCTTCATCGATTATTTGCATTTTCCGAAACGCACGTTTTGCAAATATGTAAATCAAATTAGGAAACACGCACTTACCATTGCAGATAGAATTATAACGGTTATGAACACTGCAAGAGGCACTATCATATACTGGATACTATCGTTAGAATTCGGAATTTCCGGCTTTTCACTATTTTCGTCCATTGCTGTAGTTATTTCAGTCGTCGATGATGTGCTCGTTGTTAAATTCGCGTTCGCTATAACAAATCCTGCAAGACTAATATCCATTCCAAAGCAACAATTAAGAAAACAGTCTTTTGCCACGGTCGTTCCACGATACAACAGAATTATCTACTAGAATATACAAAACGTAAGAACCGCGAGTAATCGGAAGCCATGCAAAAACAAATCACAGTGCGGACATGTGAAACGTCAACGCCTTATTTGTTTTTATTCCCGTCTCTGACAATTTACTGAATGATTTCAAATGGAGCAGAGAGAGAGTACGGGGCAAAATCGTACAAATTCCGATGTACCAAAATCGCCTCAACAACGCCTAAACATGTGACTTTGACACAAATGTCAACGATGACATCAAAAATTAGCTGACATTCTGCTTTGCACCAAAATTCGTTCGCATATTCGCCAAACATGATGGATTTGTGATTTTTTTTCATTCATAATTTCAATTTCATACTGCAGGCGACAAGTCGAAAGTGCATTTGCAATTAATCGGGATCGCGTAGCAGTTCTTCCAATTGCTCTAAAAATGACTATGGCGCGTTTGTGAGTTCCAAAGTTCCCTGTTTTGCATTTTTCATCTCTCTGAAGTTCGTGCAGGAATCAAGTGACGGAAGAAGAGTGTCGTTTCAGTAATTTTCATGAATGGAAATTGTTTTTTGATGGTAGTTGATAGTTTTCTTGGCAGCTTTGCTAAAGATTTAAAGATCTCGCGGCCACCGACGGGGCCAGCAAGTGGTGAACAATTTGAGTGAGAAAGCGCGTGTTGCGAATCGTAAAATGTTTCGAAGTCGCAGTTGGTTCGGAGGCGGTTGGAATCGACCGAAAAATCGTCTGTCCTTGGATCATCTGAAATATCTGTACAGTGTTTTGGAACGTAATACAACCGTATCGGAGAGCAATCGAGGATTGTTGGTGGAATCGCTGAGGAGTATTGCGGAAATTTTGATTTGGGGCGATCAACATGATTCGTCCGTGTTTGAGTAAGTAGGAGGATTAAAAAAATGTTTGTTTCGCTTCAATACAATTCCCTTCCCAATTGTACGACCTTGCCAAGTCGTATGACTTTCAGAGTACCAACGACGCTGATGCGTTTGTTATTGTTCCATTTCTCCATTATCACTTTTGACCAAAACTTTCACTCAGTAGAAATGCTTGAGTTCCATTCATCATATGTTCCCGTTTCGTTCACGATGCAGTTTACTTCCTCTGCACTCGGAACTGTTCATGGTAATCGAACGATTCTGCCAATTCTGCTAAGCCCAGCTTATGACATCACCGGGAGATAACTTGCATTTCAACTACTGCTAATTAATGCGTGCAACCGTTACGTATTCGCACTCAGTCACTTGGTCGTGAATTGAATATTAAATTGAACTGATAACATCATTACTGTTTCATTTGCCCATTAATTATTATGTGTAAGTTTCTTACTTAGTTCATTGATTTCCATTGTCACATTGAATTTGCTAGAAGAAATAATAGTTCAAAGATAATTGCAATCAGAAACTATTTGGAGCGTGTGTTCTTCTGATCTAATCTAGTTTGTGCACATTATCAGCCTACATAGTAGGGCATATTTGATGGCACTATTTGCATTATTATGTACTTATGGATGCTAAAAAGTAGTGCTGCTTCTATCTGTGGTACGTAAACTAGGTACGTCTTTGTTCCTACTGGTCCTACTCTTCTCAGCGGCGGAGCACATCGGCCATCCCTTTGTGCTTTTGGACAAGAATGTGCACCAGGCCATAGGATCAATACAATATAATAGCAGTAAATAGTCGTCTCGGTACGTTTATGTATCTTTTGCGATTTAGTGATTCGTTAGAAATGTACTGAAATGTTGCCCGCAAAACTATCAACTCATTCTCGCCGAGTCAGACGCTCTAAACACTTTATTACAAGTCTCACCAAGTGCGGGTCCAAGCCGAGTGGTGTGGCTGTGCGGGCTTGCTGCGGAGCGGACCGTGGGCGCACGTTTTAAATTCAACAGTAATTACTCGGGTTAGTAACCGAGGCACATGCCAAGGCTCGCACTGATCGATGTGTCGACACCACTCTTATATTCTAAGCTTAGCCGGCATCAGAAAGATTCATAGCATGGAGGTGATCTGATTTGAGGGTGGTACGTACTACCCATCGGGAAGCAGCGATTAGGCTGGCACTGACAATAGTTCTGTCAGGAAAACTACTGCAAGTGCCCACGACTCTAGTCGGCGAGTACTCAATGAAGGCTGTCAGGAGAACTACTGCAAGTGCCCACGACTCTAGTCGGAAAGTACTCAATGAAGACTCGCCGACTAGAGTCGTGGGCACTTGCAGTAGTTCTCCTGACATAACTATTGTCAGTGCCAGCCTAATCGCTGCTTCCCGATGGGAAGTACGTACCACCCTCAAATCAGATCACCTCCCAATCATTATAAAAATTGACAAACCAGCGAACATGACTAAGTCTGAGAAGCGAACGTTTGTCAATCACAAGAAAGCCGATTGGGATGGTTTCAAAGCTTACTCGTCGGCGAAGTTCATCGAGCTAACATCACCTATCACCATTCATGAGGCCGAGAAAAATATTAGGAACGCCATTACCACAGCCGCGGCACGTTTTATTCCGGCAGGACGTATCCCGAAAGTTCGGCCTAACTTCCCCACTAGTGCCGCCAGATTAGCCGATGAACGTGATCAGATCAGAAGCGCTCACCCTGATGATCCCAGAATTCAGGAGCTTAACTCCGAAATTGACGGACAAGTTAAAGACTATAGGAGGGCGAAATGGAATCAGCACCTCGATGAATGTAACCTCAATGAAGGTGTCAGCAAATTATGGTCTACCGTCCGCGCGCTTTCCAATCCTCGGAAAGAAAAGGGCAATAACGCCATTGAATTTGGCAATACAAAAACCTGCGATTCTCTTCAGTGTGCGAGCCTGTTCAATAAACAATTTATTGAACATCCCAAGTCTGACGGCCTCAAGCGCAAAATTAGAAGACGGATTTGCAGCCGGAATGTTGACACCATACCATCTTTTACCGCGGACCAGGTTAAAACAGTCATCGAGAATGCTAAAAACTCCAAGGCCCTCGAACCTGATGGCATTTCGATGACCATGTTGAAACATCTCGATCTCCAGCCATTGAGTATCTCACGGCCGCCTTTAACTTGTCGATGTCCACGCTTGCCATCCCTGAAATCTGGAAAACAGGTCGAATTGTTCCCTGTCTCAAGCCAGGTAAGAGCGCAAATCTCGGGGAATCCTACCGCCCCATTACGATACTTTCTCCTGTCGCAAATACGCTGGAGGCCCTTATTCACTCCACTCTTGTTGCACATGCGAAGCTAGAACCTCACCAGCATGGCTTCAGGAAGATGCATAGAACCACCACAGCCCTCAATGCGATCACTACACGCATTCGTGATGGGCTAAATCAACGCTGTCGTTGTCACAGAACCATTCTGGTGGCAATTGACCTATCAAATGCTTTCGATAAGGTCAATCATTCAATGCTCTTAGCAAACTTGTTGAATATGCATCTTCCTGCGCAAGAGATTCGTTGGATTGCCAATTATCTAGCTGGTCGGCACTCCTTCACCGAGTTTCGAGGCAAACGTTCTAAGCTTAGGAAAATCAAATTAGGTGTTCCACAGGGAGGGGTACTCTCCCCCACTCTGTTTAACATCTACATGTCCGGCCTTCCCACACCACCTGAAGGAATCGAGGTGATTTCCTATGCTGACGATTGCACCGTACTTCTTCTTCTTCTTTTAGCGGTACAGAAAGGTGTGAACCGCTGTGTATCTATATGGACTCGTTTTATAGTTCGTCATCGTTTTCGTCCGCAATCTCCAGGGACAAAAACGTGGCAGCTGCAATGGGGTTTTCCCATAGTGAGAGGGGGGTGAGATTAGTGGGTGCAGCTGGGCATTGAAACAAATGGGCTACATCGTGTGGCGTGCCAGCGCAGTTTGGGCATACGTTTAGTATATTTGGGTCTATGCGAGATAGATACGAATTGAGGCGTGAGCAGAAGCCTGACCGAAGTTGGGCTAAGGTCACTCTGGTGGCTCTCGGGAGCCTAATCTCCTCGGGCGAAATAGGTGGTGGGATCGCTGAGAGGACTCTGTTCGTACCTAAACTCGCAATAGACCTACTCACTTCCTCAGTGTGAATCATTGCAATGGCAGCCCGGTATGAATCTTCATCGAAAGGATCCCTTTTGTAACCCTGGACTTCTCTCTCAAGGTCACGAGGGCCACGTTTGATGTTGCGTGGAGGGGGAATTTTGTCCATGAGGTTACGATTAGGATGATCCTCTCGATAACAACCTACTAAATATTGTTTTGTAAGTAGTCGATTGTGGTCACGTATTGGCATCAAATGTGTCTCCTGATGTAGGTGGTCCTGGGCAGACATCAGAAGGCATCCTGTAGCTGTGCGTAGAGCAGCATTTTGGCAGACTTGGATTTTTTTCCAGCTTGTGTTACAGAGACCTTGCGACCAAACTGGCGCCGCAAAATCAGCCGCTGCTCGACCCACCGCTTTGTAAGTGGCTAGCATTGTCTCTTTATCTTTGCCCCAGGTGCTACCAGCCAGTGCTTTTAGAATTTTGTTCCTACTGCGCATCTTTTCACATACCGCTTCCGCGTGATGGGCTGAAGTCATCATTTTCTCAAAGTGAAGCCCGAGAATTTTTGGATTTGCAACAGCAGGAACTGGTTTGTTGCCAATACGTACCCCAACCGGCCACTTACAATCACCTGACCAGGTGGTAAGGAAGGTCGCAGACGATTTGGACGCTGAGATGGTGAGGTTTCTGCTATGGAAGAACGCTTCTAGTCGCGTTAAATATCTATTGATATCTTCACGCATGACATCCCTATCCGCTCCCGTGGCGAGTACAGTGCAGTCATCGGCATAAGAAATAACTTCAATGCCTTCCGGAGGTGTTGGGAGACCGGCCATGTAGATGTTAACCAAGGTGGGAGAGAGAACCCCACCTTGAGGAACACCTAATTTGATTTTTCTAAGTTTGGAACGACTGCCTCGAAACTCGGTGAAGGATTGCCTACCAGCTAGATAGTTGGCAATCCATCTTATTTCTTGAGTCGGAACATGCATATTGAGGAGGTTTGCCAGAAGCATGGAGTGATTAACCTTATCAAACGCATTTGATAGGTCAATCGCCACCATGATAGTTCTATGGCAAGGTGTACTGTGGTTTAGTCCGTCTCTTACACGTGTAGTGATCGCGTCCAGAGCGGTGGTTGTACTATGCATGCGTCTGAAACCGTGCTGATGGGGATCTAGCTTTGCATGTGAAACGAGTGTGGGGTGGATGAGGGCTTCCAGCGTCTTTGCTACAGGTGACAGGATCGTAATCGGTCTGTAGGAAGTTGCTAGTTTGGCACTTTTCCCTGGTTTAAGGCACGGGACTATACGACCTTGTTTCCAGATGTCGGGGATGGCGAGCGTAGACATTGACAAGTTAAAGACTGCCGTGAGATACTCAATGGCAGGAAGACCAAGATGTTTGAGCATGGCCATTGAAATGCCATCAGGTCCAAGGGCCTTAGAATTTTTTGCATTCTCAATGACTGTTTTAACCTGGTCCGGAGTATAAATTGGTACGGAGTCAACAATTCGGCTGCGAATCCGTCTTCTAATTTTGCGCTTGAGGCCATCTGACTTGGGATGTTCAATAAATTGTTTATTGAACTGGCTCGCACACTGAAGAGGATTGCTAGTTTCTTTTTTGCCGAAGGTTATGGCTATATTGCCCTTATCTTTTGTGGGGTTCGAAAGGGCACGGACAGTGGACCATAACTTACTGGCACCTTCATTAAGGTTACAGTCATTGAGGTGCTCGTTCCATTTGGCCTTCTTGTAGTCCTTAACTTGTCGCTGTATTTGGATATTGAGCTCCCGAATTCTGGGGTCACCAGGGTTGGCGCGCCTAATGTTGTCACGTTCATCAGCTAACCTTGCGGCACTTGTTGGGAAGTTTGGACGAACCTTTGGAATGCGCCCTGCAGGGATGAACCGTGCCGCAGCTTTGGCAATGACGCTCCTAATGTTCCGTTCGGCCTTATGTATATTGGTGGGAGGGGGAAGCGCGAAGAACTTCGATGACGTGAACGTTTTGAAACCTTCCCAATCAGCTTTTTTGTGATTGACAAAAGTTCGCTTCTCTGACTTGGTCACGTTAGCTGGTTTGTCAATTCTGACTATGATTGGGAGGTGATCAGAGGGAAGACCAGTAAGTGTTTCCCAGGAGGTCTCACTAATTAGGCTAGCGCTGACAATTGTAATGTCTGGTGAGCTAATACAATTGTTTGCATCACGGGTTGGAGAGTTTTCGTTGAGGGTACAGAAACCTAATGCGTCCAGAGATTCGGCGATAGCTTGACCCCTGGCATCGTTGTGAAGCGCGGAATGCCAGAGTTCATGATGGGCATTGAAGTCACCAAGAATGATCCTGTGCTCTCCATTAAGAAGAGGACCAATATCAAAATGGTAGTTTGTACAACTCGAATGTGGTGGTATGTAGATGTTAAAAATTTCGATATTGGTGCTCCCTGATGAAACTGAGATGGCTTGCAATTCCGCCGTACCGTCTGAAACTACATCTAATACACGGTAATGTACGGACCTGTGTATTAGGAAGGCAAGTCCACCTCCAGGGTGAGAATCATTCGTGGCGCCTTCTCTGTCCTTGCGTATGATGATATATTCACCATCAGCGTTGAATGGTGAATTCGCGTGGAGTTTCGTCTCTTGGATGGCTGCAATCAGGATTCTGTACTTTCTCAAGAAGCTTGTGATTTCAGGAAATTTCCCTAGGATGCCATTACAGTTGAACTGCAATATGGACACCGGTGTAAAAATTGCTGGCGGAGGGGCAGGAGTTAAGCTGTGTCTTACGTTCAAGGCAACATTATTGGGTGGAGTAGGGGGCGTTGGTGGAGAGGGGCCTGGTATTACCCGAGGCTGCCCAGTATTCCTACAGCCAGGAGCAACAAATGTACCTTCTATGTAATGACCCATCCTTCTCAAACCGGAGCATCTAAAATGCACCCACTCCGAACAGCAACTACACTGAAGTGACCAAGCATTAGAACCGATACGTCGGTTGCAGACACTACACATCCATACCAAGACAGGGCCTGGATTTGTTTCAATGCCGGCGCGTAAAAGGAGAATTGAGAGCAGTCGCGCCGAGATGTGATGCTCCCAATAAGACGAAAAAACATATATAACGAGTCCATACATATACACAGACATACACAACCTTCCTGCATCGAGACCTTCGAGGCTCTTGCCAGGGAGGCGTTTTGGCAACTCTTGGCCGTTTGTTGTTGCAAACGGGTGTGGTCCGCCCCGGAGAGGCGTATTGTAACTGCGTATTGCAGCTGCGTAGTTGCAACTGCAAAATAGTGCAATAGCAATGGTTGCCAGTAGGACCACCCGTAGGACCACTGGATCGTGTCATCGCCGACACCAATGCGTTGTTCTTGCTTTTTCATTTGCCTTGGGTCTATCATGTGAAACCTCCATTGATAACGCCTTCTTTGCGGAGTTTTCAGACGGACACCTTTAAATATGGCAGTACAAATCCACTTTTCGGGCTTTTATGTGATTGTTTGGTATATGGACAAGCTGCCTCGATTGTAGCTACTTGCGAGACAACGATGGTTGGGCTATTGAGGACTATATCATCGATAAAAAGAAGATATATTCTAGGCCGACTGAGAAACGTGCTAATAAGTAGCACATGATGATGTCGAAGAGCGACATACTCACCTCCCTACCATTGTTAGAATTGACAGACCAGCAGACCGGACCAAATAAGAGAAGCGAACGTTTGTGAATCACAGAAAAACCGATTGGGAAGGTGTAAAAACTTTTACTTCGTGAAGTTCATCGAGCTACCTCCTCAAACTAAATGCACAAGGCCGAATATTAGGAACGTCATTGCTAAATCATCGGCACGTTTCATTCAATCAGGACGTATGTATTCCCAAGCTTCGACCAAGGGTTAACCGATGAACGTGATAACATCAGACGCGCTTATGCTGGTGACCACAGAATTTAAAAACTTAGCATCGAAATTAGACGATATATTAAAGACTATCGGAAGGCGAAATGGAATGACCTCAATGACTGTAACCTTAATAACGGTGTAGACAAGTTAGGGTCGGCTGCAATCCTCTTCACTGCGCGAGCCAATTCATAAGCAAGTCCGATGGGCTCAACCGTAAAATAAGAAGACAGATTCGCAGCCGAACGGTTGACACTGTATCATTGTACACTGCGGGCCAGGTTAAGACAGTCATTGAGAATGCTGAAAAAGGCCCTCGGACCAGATGGTATTTCGATGGACATGCTCTAACTTCTCGACCTTCCTGCTATTGAGCATCTCACGGCCGCTTTTAAATTGTCAATCTCCACGCTTGCCTTTCCAGAAATCTGGAAAACAGGATAGATTATTTCCTGTCTCAAGCCTGCGAAGAGCGCTATAGTCTCGGCGAATTCTACCTGTCGCAAAGACGCTGGAGGGCCTTATTCACTCCACTCTTGTTGCACATGCTAAGCTAGAACTCCACCAGCATGGTCTAGTACAACCACTGGCTCCGTGGGCTAAATCAACGACTTCCGTGCCACAGAACTATTCTAGTGGCAATTGACCTATCAAATGCGTTTGATAAGGTAAATCATTCGATGCTTCTCGCCAACCTGTTGAATATGCATGTTCCCGCATAAGAAATTCGTTGGATTGCTAACTATCTAGCTGGTCGACATTCCTTCACAGAGTTTCGTAGATGCGCCTCCGAATTCATCGCTTTTCGAAAGGCGAAACCTCCCCATCTCAGCGTCTAAATATTCTGCGACATTTCTTGCCATCTGGTCGGGCGGTTGATGTAAGCATTGACATCAATCCTGTTCCTACTGTAGCTAACCATAAGATTTTCATGCCTCACCTTGAAAATACATATGATGATTCAGGTCTGCCAAAACGCTGCTCTACGCACAGCCACGGGTTGCCTTCTGATGTCTGCCCAGAATCACTTCCGTCCGGAGATACAATTCATGCCAATACGTGACCATAATCGTCTACTCTCGAAACAGTATCTTGTTGGTTGCTATCGTGAGGATCATCCCAACCACAATCTCATGGACCGAATTCCTCCATCACGACATGTCAGGCGTATTTTTCGAGACCTAGAGAGCGAGGTCCAGGGATCCCTTTCCAATCCTCGGAAAGAAAAGGGCAACAACGCCATTGAATTTGGCAACACTAAAACCTGTGATCCTCTTCAGTGTGCTAGCCTGTTCAATAAACAATTTATTGAACATCCCAAGTCTGACGGCCTCAAGCGCAAAATTAGAAGACGGATTCGCAGCCGGAATGTTGACACCATACCATCTTTTACAGCGGACCAGGTTAAAAAAGTCATCGAGAATGCTAAAAACTCCAAGGCCCTCGGACCAGATGGCATTTCGATGACCATGTTGAAACATCTCGACCTTCCAGCCATTGAGTATCTCACGGCCGCCTTTAACTTGTCGATGTCCACGCTTGCCATCCCTGAAATCTGGAAAACAGGTCGAATTGTTCCCTGTCTCAAGCCAGGGAAGAGCGCAAATCTCGGGGAATCCTACCGCCCCATTACGATACTTTCTCCTGTCGCAAAGACGCTGGAGGCCCTTATTCACCCCACTCTTGTTGCACATGCGAAGCTAGAACCTCACCAGCATGGCTTCAGGAAGATGCATAGTACCACCACTGCCCTCGATGCGATCACTACACGCATTCGTGATGGGCTAAATCAACGCAGTCGTTGTCACAGAACTATTCTGGTGGCAATAGACCTATCAAGTGCATTCGATAAGGTCAATCATTCAATGCTCCTAGCAAACCTGTTGAATATGCATCTTCCTGCACAAGAGATCCGTTGGATTGCCAATTATCTAGCTGGTCGGCACTCCTTCACCGAGTTTCGAGGCAAACGTTCTAAGCTTAGGAAAATCAAATTAGGTGTTCCACAGGGAGGGGTACTCTCCCCCACTCTGTTCAACATCTACATGTCTGGCCTTCCCACACCACCTGAAGGAATCGAGGTGATTTCCTATGCTGACGATTGCACCGTACTCGCCACAGGGAATGATAAGGATGAAATGCGCCTCCGAATTAATCGCTATCTAGGACGATTACAGGCATTTTTCCAAAGCCGAAACCTCACCATCTCTGCGTCCAAATCTTCTGCGACTTTTCTAACCACTTGGTGGGAGGACATCAGATGGGAGATGGATATACGTATTGGCAACAATTCTGTTCCTACTGTTAAAAACCCCAAAATTCTCGGGCTTCACCTAGAGAACATGATGACGTCTGCGAATCACGCAGCTTCAGTATGTGAAAAAATGCGCAGTAGGAACAACATCCTAAAAGCTCTAGCTGGTAGCACCTGGGGCAAAGATAAAGAAACCATGCTAGCTACTTATAAAGCGGTGGGTCGAGCGGCCGCTGATTATGCAGCCCCAGTTTGGACACATAGTCTATGTGACACAAACTGGTCCAAAGTTCAGGTTTGCCATAATGCCGCTCTACGCATCGCGACAGGTTGCCTTCTGATGTCTGCCCAGGATCACTTACATCAGGAGACAAAATTGATGCCAATACGTGATCACAATCTCCTACTCTCTAAACAGTATCTTGTTGGTTGCTACCGTGAGGATCATCCCAATAATCATCTCATGGACCGAATTCCTCCACCACGACATGTCAGGCGTGGTTTACGAGACCTTGAGAGAGAGGTTCAGGGATACAAACGGGACCCTTACGATGAAGTTGCATACCGAGCCGCCATTGCAGCGATCCACACTGAAGAAGTGAATCGGTCTATCGCGAGTTTAGGTGCGAATAGAGTCCTCTCAGAGCGCCCACCACCAATTTCGCCTGAGGAGATTAGGCTCCCGAGAGCCACCAGAGTAACACTAGCTCAACTTCGGTCGGGCTTTTGTTCACGCCTTAATTCGTACCTTTCTCGCATAAACCCGGACATCCAAAACATCTGTCCAAATTGCAATGGCACTCCTCATGATGTGGGCCATTTGTTTCAATGCCCCGCTGCGCCCACTGATCTTACCCCTATATCACTGTGGGAAAACCCTATCGCAGCAGCTATGTTTTTGTCCTTAGACCTCACGGACACAAACATTGACGAACCATAAATCGTACCCACATAGATGCACAGAGGTTACACACCTTTCTGCACCGCTACAAGAAGAAGAAGGTCCAGGGATCCAGTTTAGGTATGAATATAGTCCTTTCAGCGCTTCCTCCACCTATCTTGCCTGAGGAGACTGGAGATTGGTCTCCCGAGAGCCACCAGAATGACATTAGCACAACTTCGGTTTGGTTTCTGTTCACGTCTTAATTCCTACCTTTTTTGCATATATCCAGACATCAAAACATCTGGCCTAACTGCGGTGGCGCGCGTCATTATGTGGGTCATTTGTTTTAATGCCCAGCTACGCCCACTGATTTTACCCCTATTTCACTGTGGGAAAGCCATAGCGCAGCAGCTATGTTTTTGTCCCTTGACATCTCGGACGAAAACAACGAAGAACCATAAGTTTAATCCACATAGATGCACAGCGGTGTCACACCTTTCTGCACCGCTAGAAGACTATGGCACTCGAACCTGAACAATGATGCCAGAGGTACCAACTGGAGGGGAGATTTCAGTATCTGTGGCGCCAAATCTTGATATTGGCATTAATGTTAGTCTGACACGAATGAATCTGTCTGTTTTTATTGCTGAAAAACATATTGAACGGATTATACAGAAAGCTGCCAAAAACTACATCCCGCATACCTAGTTTAAAATCCAACTTTTCAACATCAGCGCCAAAATTGGCAAAGAAAAGAGATCACTGATCAAATTACACCCGTAACCGTTTGTTGTTGTTGTTGTTGTAGCGATTCAAGAGATTTTTTTTTTCTCTCTTGAATCGAAGGGGGTCTTGGCAGCTCTTGGCCGTTTTAACAACGGGTAGCTCCGGGACGATTTACATCGAAGAACCGGCTGCCGTAGGAGCATTTTATGGACAACACAAACATCCATGGGTCACAGTGGGATTCGAACCCACGCACCGGCAACTCAGAGATAGAGTGACATCTCTGTCACTGAGCCACCGAATGCCCCCGTTGTTCGTTTGTTCGCCGGCGGCTACGTTTGTTCGAGAATGTTCGTCAATTATTTTCGTTTGTTCGTCTCTAATTGTTTAAAAATAGCAACTTTAAAATAAGGAGTGTGAACTTAGCCCGCCATCTGTAAATGTAAATGGAATTGTCACATCCAAAACATAAGTTCCAACACAGGTGTGAGCAAGGTCTGGAAAACCGTGAGAGACCTTTCCAACCCCATGAACACGAAAGGAAAGGCCGCGATCAAGCTTGACACCACTACCGTAAGCAATGACAGGAAATGCGCTAACAATTCGTCGTACCACCTAAGCATTCACTCAAGCGCAAAATCACAAGGGATATCCGTAATACCACAAAAAAAGAGGATTTTCAAGTCACCAGGGTGGTGGCTTGACGTGCAATGCAGAGAGCTAAAAATTCCAATTCCAATTCCCGACAGTATTGTGGTGATAGTGCTCCTCAAACACAATGATACACCGGCCTTAAGGTCCATCTAGATTAGCATCTACACTAACAGCCAAATGGAGACAAAAAATGACATAACCAAAATTTAATTTTGGTGATTTTTTTAAAATTTAATTATCAAAATCGGACTCTGCGCTGCCATTAATTATTCAATTTCACACAAAAGAACGAACAATAATTGCAACATTGTCACTTTGAATTTGACAAGCGGTTGTCAAAACTGGACGCACCCCCATATGGCGATCAGTTTGGGTGGAATGACAACAGACATTTGGCTGCACGTGACGCCATTTGGCCACTAATCTAGATGGACCTTAATAGTATATCACCACAACGATGATATATCGTCATCTCTACGAACTTTCGCCATTTCAGAGTATTGGAAGAAAAGCTGCATCAGCATCAGCTACCAGTGGGGCCACTGGTAAAGAAAACAACCTTGGCGAATCATACCGTCCGATCACACTTTTGTCCTCTTTAATACCAAACCAAATTAACCTAAGCCATGCAAACGAAGGCGTTTGATACAGTGAGTCACTCGCATATTTTGACAGAACTCGTCTATTCAGTCCTACATATGGAAATGGGTTGTTAATTACCTTGCCGGTCGCCAGTCCTGTACTGAGTTTAGAGATGGGAAATCTAAAATACGGGAAATCAAACAAGGCGTACCACAAGGAGGAATTCTTTTTCCTTTCTTCACTTCACCTGAAGTGATCGACATAATCTCGTACGCGGATAATTGTACCGTCATGACAACCGGCAATGATATTCCTGCAATAACGGTTACTTGAAAGATCCAAAATGACTTCTTTGACAGTAAGAACCTCAAGCTATCAGCGCCCAAAACTTCAGCCACTCTTCAACCAGGAATTAAACCTAAGACTCGACATCAACGTAAACCACATAGAGATTCCTACTGTCCGGTACACCAAAATTCTCGGCGTAAAATCGACAACCAAGGCATTTTTAACAGCCACGCAGCCAATATTTGTGACAAGTTAAAAGCTCTAGCTGGCAGCACATGGGGAACCGACAAAGAAACTTTGCTTACCACTTACAAAGCTATTGGTCGATAACGGTGAATTATGGAGCAGCCGTCTGGACAAACAACCTTTGTAACACACAGTAGAGACGTATCCTAACATGTCCGAACTTAGCACTAGGCCATTGCCGGTTGCGTTCTTATAACATCCCTCACATAGACGTTCACTGAGGGACAAGGAAATTGGAGTACAAAGATACAAACGAGTTCCCTTCGGTAACACTAACTACAAGGCAGCGGTGCGGTGGAATTGCTCTTGAAAAAGTGTGCAAAGGTTTGAACCACTTCTTAAGGTCCATCCAGACTGATCGCCAAGTTGTCATTGCATCCAAACTGATCGGCATTTGGGTGTGCGTCCAGTTTTGATATTCAATAGGGCAACTCAACCAACCGCTTGTCAAATTCAATGTGACAATTTCGCAACGTTTGTTCGTTCTTTTGTGTGAAATTGAATAATTATTGAATGGCCGTGTATGTGTATTATTCAAACGCGCAGTCCGATTTTGATATTAAAATTTTAAAAAATCACCAAAATGAAATTTTGGTTATGTAATTTTCTGCCTCCATTTGGTTGCTAGTGTAGATGTAGCAACCAAATGGCTGTTCGTGATGCCAGTTTTTGGACGCGCAACCATTCGGCGGTCAGTCTTTAATTTAGGGTTTCACTGGCAATCCCTTCAATTTTCGATATACGAAATGCAATCTCTAGGTCGGAACAAGTTCCAGTTCGCGATATTCAAGGACAAAATTAGAAGCCTTTTTCGAGAGTTTCTTCAGCCAGGATAAATTGTTGGTTAGACTCACCAAGTTTCAATTGTGAATGTAAATACGCAATGAGGTGATGGGGAAGAAAGCAAGAGCAGCCGAGATAAAACGGCTTCGACTTAGTGTAAAACTACGCGGCTCATTGCCTGCCTACGGCTTGATGATGGCTTTTGAGACACAAAAAAAAAATGAAAGAAACTACGTGCTTTTATATTTATTAAAAATTTTATCATTAATTTATTATATTGCAAAATCTATAGTTGGTTGGGAAGACCGTATACTTCTAAATATATTCTTATGCTATTATTATACTCTTCACATTATATGAAAGGGTATACATATTAACTTTTTTCAAATTTTCTTTATTCATAGCATGATATGTGTCTGGTATAAGAATCTTATCTGAGACTCGATTTTCTTTTGCCTCTCCTGTACTTTTGAGTAACAAAACTACTACGACTGCACGAAAAACAAGCCTATTGTAAATAAATGATATGTACTTATTTTCTTATATGTATTACTTTAACGTTCCAAAACGAGTTATTGCCATATTGATATTTTATCGTTATTCGCACTTACAAATACATTAAAGGCACTTACGACTAACTACATATAACTCTTCCCGATCGGTATGCATTCGTCCCTAACTTGCATCTATTCTATGCGCTTGATTCGGAACTTGCTTTCTCAAATAGGGCGAAAAGCCATGCTGCTTGCGGGCATGCGAAACCATATTATCACGTCGATTGTACGTTTTATGACACACCGGACACGAGTGTAAAACATTCGAGTGAACCGATTTCTTATGCTTGTTCAGAGCCGACGAATTTGTGTATTTATATTCGCACAGATTGCACTGATATTTAGCAGGCGAATGTTTGACCGTTTTGTGATTTTCTAGTTTCTCCGCCGTACTATAGCTATTACTACACGAATCACATGGAAATGGTCGCATATGAGTGCCAATGTGTTTCTGAAGGCACGTAACCATTCGATTGCAAAGTGGACACTGAACCTCTTCGTTATTGTTCTCGTTAACAATTCCATTGGTCACCACAGTCGTGGCTTGTCTTTTGCGTGGACTTTGCGAGGGCGATGTTGGATTTGAATGATTTTCAAGGTGAACATTCAGTTGGTTCTCCGAATAGTATGACATAGCTGAAATGTACAAGACCAATAATACATTCTCTTCTGGCATGCTTTGGTGGTTCACTTACGACATTGCGGACATTTGAAAACCTTTCGACTGAGATGCGATTGCACGAAATGCTGTTGAAGTTCTGCACGATTCGGGAAGACTTCGCCACAACGTGTGCACGGCTGTTCGGCATGCTGTGCTTTTATATGTTCGGACAAGGCCGTCTTGAGTACATAGCAACCGCACACCTGACAATTGACAATTTGAGATTCGTCCAGCGGGCTTGGAATTTCAATGTGAGCATCCTCCTCGTCGGAATCGTCACTAACATTGTCCTCTTCTAGAATGGAATGTAAAATACAAAAAGTTTTAGAAAGGGGGCGGGTAGGCTGGGTACGTCTAATTAACACAACAACAATGGCTCTACCGAAGTCATGTGTCGTCGGCTCCATGTCTACATCGTAATATGATGGCGTCATGGATCGCTGGTAAAATTCCATGTTTGTTATGCTTTGTGTCGTATGCTATGAATATATTCAGGTAATTTCGGGAACAAGGAAGCGTTTTGATCACAACAAGGCACAAACAGTCTACAAAATAAAGGCCACCGAGGTATGGGATATGCAACAATTGGTTGCTAGTCGTCGTCACTTTTCGTGTGACTGTTTTGACAGGTCTCTCGATTTCCTTCATTATCTGCTGATTCGTAGTGAAGTCGGCAACTTGTTGGATTTATTTCGTGTTGGATGACTGTGATGGCAGTGGTGGCGTAATGGTGATTAATGAGGATGAAGATGGGGTCGTTTTGATTGTAGAGTGGTTTTTGTTGGATTGCTTTATAGAAGTACATACAAGAATCAGAGACAAAAACGCTGGTCACTTGAACAAAAAAAAATGTCTGAAATATAAAGCATGTTCAGGAACCTGTCTTTTTAGTCTAAGAAAATTACGATATTTGGTCGGCATTTTGGCATGTATCTCTGGATTTTACCTCGATTGCTGGGGAAAACCCAAGTAACAATTCGTTTGCTTTAAAGGAGCACTTCACATTTAGTCGCCTAATTATGGGAAAGAAATTCGTGGTCGATAGGGAGACCGCAACTTGGTAACTAAAGAAGGGGAAAGGATCGTTCGTGATGGTTCTGTTCTCGAATTATGCCAAAAAAAAACCGTGAAAAATAACATAAAAACAGAATTAAACGATACTGAGTTCTAATCGTGCGAATAGCACGATGAGTGCATACCCTATCCTATTACCCATGTGAAAACCTTGAAGGCACACTTGAAATATGAAAAGTTTTTTTCTAGAGGAGGAAGGGGTATATGAGTAGGATCTAGCGCACTTTCAATGTTTTATAAGGAAATCCAACAGCTACAATTTGTCACAAATTTGAAATTTTTCGCGACATACTATCAAAATATGTATACAGGGCTTAGAGAAAACATAGCAACACATGCCATGCGTTAGTCCAGAGTGGCTATGTGATCACACAACCCATATGTGTTTGACTCCAAATTTATTACACTACACTCCACGAAATAATTCAAATGTCAAAATATTGTCGATGCAATTATTAACCCTTCTGACGCCGCCTACGAGCTATTATGCCTAAGGTGTAGCTGAATCTTCTGTGAAATCAATCTTATTTTTTGAAGAGGTCTAGTTTTGGTACTAGAAACAGTTTACATAATGTGTCTTACGATGATGCGCCGTTTTTTCGATTCTTTAGACATAGTTTACATTTCGCCGAACGTTTGATCGCATTTGTGGCCGTCGGTTCCTTTGAAATTTATATGGAAAGGGGTGGAAAATATTATTGAGCGATATTTTTCATTAAGATATAATACCAATGCTATGTTTGGATCTATATGCCAGCAGAAGGGTTAAATATCACGTCGGCATTTTAAGAGAGTAATGAATATTGCGCGGATTTTATATTCTCAATTGTAAACAAAAAATTGACGTTTGCATAAAATTTTCACGCATACTATGGACTGCAACAGTGTGAGAACGGTGCCTTTTTTATTTTCTGATGCCCACTCTGGACTAACGCATGCTTTCTCTAAGATACAGGGTTATTTGTTAAGTGGACCTATTCCCTGCAACACGTTATAATAGGTTAAAAATGCAACAAAATGAGGCCTTAAATGTTAGGCCGATTTTCAACGGTCACTGAGATATTTGAATTTTTAGTTTTTTTTTAAATAACCTCGAATTTTACCATTTAAAGTAAGAATTAAAAAAACTACTAAGGTAATGGGTTAAAACTTATTTTTGGATTTTAGTCAACACTATAGCAGACATTTCTTAATCATTTAAAATTTCAAAAACCCATCACAATTCGAAATTTTTAATTTTTAATAAAAAAAAAATTATCTTAAATTTTTCTAAAGTTGATTTATCATATATTACTAAAAAAATTATATGACACATACTCGTGTTGTCAGCTTTCCAAAAAGGTGTCAATGTCAATATAAATATTTGAAATTATTGAAACAGAAACAGCTAGCTGCAACTTGTTCGGGGACCATAATTTCGTTTGATAAAAAACGACAAATCCATAACACAATAAAAACACGTCTGTCAAGTTAGCACTACCACTTTAAAATTTCGACAAACGCTATAGTGCATTAAATGTCGGGATTTTGTCGTAATTCAATGGAAAAAGAAAAAAATTTGTCGCGCCCCTCCTTCCCCTTAAAAACTACCCTTAAGTGCATTTGAGCTTCAGTTAACCAAATTCGAGTTCCAAGAATCTCCCCAATGCTAAAGGTGTGCAGTAAGATATCACAGGGGCTGTTTAAGAGATTTCCACCCTGAAAAAAATTGTCGCGCCCCTCCTTCCCTTAAAAATTACCCCCGTCAAGTTAGCACTACCACCCCGGTAGCGGCCACTTCAAGCATTTCCGTAAAACAAAAGGTATCCAATTAATTGTCGCAGGAACCGAAAGGGGTGGTAGTGCTAACTTGACGGGGGTAGTTTTTAAGGGAAGGAGGGGCGCAACAATTTTTTCAGGGTGGAAATCTTTTAAGCAGCCGTAGTGAGAGTTTACTGGACACTTTTAGTATTGGGGCGATTCTTGGAACTCGAGTTTGGCGAACTAAGGCTGAAATGCAATTAGGGGTAGTTTTTAAGGGGTAGAAGGGGCGCGACAAATTTTTTGAAGCGTGCAATATGCCTTTCGGTTCCTGCGACAATTAATTGGATACTTTTTGTTTTACGGAAATGCTTGAATTGGCCGCTACCGGGGTGGTAGTGCTAACTTGACGGGGGTAAGTTTTAAGGGAAGGAGGGGCGCGACAATTTTTTTCAGGGTGGAAATCTCTTAAGCAGCCCCTGTGATATCTTACTGAACAGTTAGTTTTGGGGAGATTCTTGGAACTCGAATGTGGTTAACTGAGGCTCAAATGCACTTAAGGGTAGTTTTTAAGGGGAAGGAGAGGCGCGGCAATTTTTTTTCTTTTTCCATTGAATTACGACAAAATCGCGACATTTAATGCACTATAGCGTTATTCGAAATGTCGAAATTTTAAAGTGGTAGTGCTAACTTGACAGACTTGTTTTTATTGTTTTATGGATCGTTTTTTATCAAACGAAATTATGGTCCCCGAACAAGTTGCAGCTAGCTGTTTCTGTTTCAATTATTTCAAATATTTATATTGACATTGACACCTTTTTGGAAAGCTGACAACACCAGTATGTTTTTCCAGTGGTCTGCAGAGTCCGTGTCATATAATTTTTTTAGTAATACTATATTAAAAATCAACTTTAAAAAAATTTAAGATAAGTTTTTTTTATTAAAAATTAAAAATTCCGAAATTGTGATAGGTTTTTGAAATTTTAAATGATTAAGAAATGTCTGCTATAGTGTTGACTAAAATCCAAAAATAAGTTTTAATCCATTACCTTAGTAGTTTTTTTTTAATTCTTACTTTAAATGGTAAAATTCGAGGTTATTTAAAAAAAACCTAAAAATTCAAATATCTCAGTGACCGTTGAAAATCGGCCTAACATTTAAGGCCTCATTTTGTTGCATTTTTCCCCTATTATAACGTGTTGCAGGGAATAGGTCGACTTAACCAATAACCCTGTATAAATATTGTACCATATTGTAAGGGTAGTAAAACCTACTTCACTTTCGACCTGCTCAAAGTACATTTAAAATATCAAGGAGGGGTAATTTGTGGAGCGTTTTCAACATGGAGCCGTGACCCCAGATTGGCAGAGGTTTAGAGAATGCCTCGTATCCAACAGTATGAACGCTGGTTCCTGTAAACTGGTATAAAACTGTTACTTTTTGTGCTTGCACATTGGGGGCGTCAATTGAGCATAGTTCAATTCGTGTCTGAAGAAGACCGTGTGTTAAAGGTGTACCGCCAGGTGATGTACCTACGTTAAATCTTGGATATCATCCTAGGGTAATGTCCTCGAGGTAACTGACTCCAAATGGCAGCTCGTTAAAAAACTGGCATCGCGTGCTGTGATTTGGCAGCTACTTAGCATCTACACTAGCTGCCAAATAGAGCCTGAAAATGACACAACCAAACTTTCCATTTGTAGTTTTTTTTTTAATTTAATTATTAAACTGGGACTCTGAGTGTTTAAATTATTATTTAATTTCACCCAAAAAAAAACGAAAAAAAGTAGCAAAAATAGATAAGGTGTGTTTTTTTGATTATCCCGTGCAGGTTTGGGTAACGAAACTCCATATAAAAAATGACAGGTGGATCAGCTGGCATTTTTTTATATGGAGTTTCGTTACCCAAACCTACACGGGATAATAAAAAAAACACACCTTTAATTGAATTCGACAAGCGGTTGTCAAAGTGACAACTGACACCTCGCCAAAAAACTGTGGCAGGTACTTCGCATCCTAAAGCTGTATTCACGCTGACTCCAATTGGCATTTTGAAAAAACTGGCATCATAATCAAATTTTATTTTGAAGGTTTTCTTCAGTTTATTTATGAAAATCGGCCTCTGCACGTCTAAAGTATTATTAGGCCGTTCAAGAATTATATAATTTCTCTCAAAAAACGAACAAAAGTTACTAAATTGTCACTATGCAGGGGCGAACCCAAGGGGGGGATTTGGGGGGATAAAACACCCCCCGAAATTTTAAAATCAAAATTTTAGGTATGAATAAAATTCACACAACATAAATTTATTGATAAACTAGCTAAGAGAGCTCGCTTCGCTCGCTACGTTCGCGCTACTAATTTATCTTTATGAGTGATTTTGAATACAAATCAACCTGCTAGGTATAATTTATTAGGATCGACGTATCGACGGTGAAACTAAGTGGATATGGAAACAAAACGATAGATTTACATACGTCGCGCCTATACTTCTTAAGGGGTCACGGCAATACAACGACAATATACTCAACTGCTTGACTGGCTGAGGAAACTGCACTTGCCCTTCAAAAATATGCATATGATCATCGAAGAGGCTCCAATATCTCTTTAGGTAATTTTGTGCCGAGTCCACCGACACCTCATTCGTGTCGCTCCGCCAAAGGATTGCGGAGATGGCCAACATCCAGGTTGACGGTTGTCTCCGACCACCCTGTCCATCTATCGGAGAAACGGGTCCAATGACCCTTTAGACAATTTTGTGGCGAGTCCAGTGACACCACAATCGTGTCGCTCCACCAAAGCATTGCGGAGATATCGACGGATTTCCGAAGTAGTACGAAGTTGATTGTGAAATTGCTGTGACAACATCCAGGATGTATGTATGTACCTAAGAACGTAGTCACCTTGAATACAATTTATCGGAGATATCGACGGATTTCCGACCACCTTGTGCTCTGATCGGGAAAGAGGGTCCAATGACCCTTTAGGCAATTTTGTGGCGAGACCAGGTTGACAGTTATCTCTGACGACCCTGTGCACTGATCGGAGAATAGGAGGGTCCGATGACTCTTTTGGCAATTTTGTGGCGAGTCCGGTGACACCACAATCGTGTCGCTCCACCAAAGGATTGCGGATATATCGATGGATTCCCGAAGTAGTACGAAGTAGTGGTAAAATTGCTGTGACAACATCCAGGATGTATGTACGTAAAAACGTAGTCACCTTCAATATAATTTATAGAAGTTACACTGTATTTGATACAGTGACAACTAAATATTTCCATATTAAATTTAAATGTTGTCGATGAAAACGTGATTGCAACAGGTGATTCTCATACAAAATGGAATTTCGATTAAAAGAAGGAGGGGGGGGGGCATTTAGGGACATGAAATATAGTTTACGACCGATTCCAATACCTAGCGAGTATACACAAAAAATTTCATAAAAATCGGTCCAGCCGTTTCGGAGGAGTTTGGGAACAAACTTTTTGAGGAGAATTTTATATATTAGATCAAATACCTAAGTGATGATTTTTAGACTCAATTCCTTAAAAAAATATGACATTACATTAAATTAGTAAACTTATTGATAAATATTTTCTATGCACAGCCTACTTAAAATCCATAAATTTTAATTATTTTACTAATTTGTAGGTAAAGGGACTATGCCAGTCAGACTATCGTTTTACAGCTATGATGACATTGAATATTAACTGTAATAACAAATTTATTAATAAATTATTTTTTTTAGTTTTTATTTAAAAGATATAGTTGCGAATTATACAGGGTGCGACAGAAAAACTTACTTCTTACTAATTTGAAAAAATGCCCGAGCGGTGATTTGGTCGGGTAGTGGGGTGGGAGGGGGCGCATCTGGAGGGGGGGAGTCCCCTAATTTGTTTCCCATTCTAGTCAGTTGCCATCATGCTCTGGTCTAGAGAGAAGCGGGCCTTCGCCATCGAGACCTACTTTTCTAACGGTCGCATATTTGTTGCTACGCAACGTGCCTTCCGCGCTCGATTTGGGATTCCTGCGATTTTTTATGGGGTTATTTGAAATCCCTGGTTTATGTCGATCGACCAGGGACCATAGCTCACCTTAAGAACAACATTCGCGACGCCATGCAAACATACCGATTGATATGCTGCAGAGTGGAGACGAACTTCAAGAATGGACTTAATCAGTTTATGCACAATGGGGGTCGCCATTTAACCGATATCATTTTCAAGATTGGATGAAAATTTTTTTTTTGGATATGAACTGAAGTACCTTATTGACCTTTCAAATAAGTAAGTTTCTCTGCTGCACTCTGTAGAAAGGAAATACAAAAGACGATATGTCTAGTAGTTTTTAGTTTTTTGGAAGGTCATTGCAAATGTTATTATTAGCGAGTTTTAAAAACCACAAAAATCATAATATGAAAAAATCGGTAAATCATATCTTTATTTTGTTGGACTGGGATGGATGTAAAAAAAAATAATAAATTTGTTATAAATGCAATGAAGTAATTAGTCCTCCCCAAAAAATTTGCTGTTAATGTTTCGCACTTTTGGTATTGGTTACTTATTGAAGAAAGACATCGCCTATACCTATAAATAGGTAGGTAAAGGCAAGAACTCTTTCCACTGGAATACTACTCCAGGCGATCGGTCGTGAAATCGGGCTTCAGAGTGCATGCCAGGCACTGTCTGAGATTATTTTAGAAATCGATAGGGTATTAGTCAGAAAGCTTAAATTTAAGTTTGCACCACTTGAAAAATTTTCTAACGGTACTTATGAAGGTTTTTGTCTTGTTTGGGCTTCCGGCGTATATCTCCGCTCCCAATGGTAGCATTTCCAAAAAAAGGCAACCGAATTGTTTGGTACAAAATTTTCTTCATCTTTGGCATAGCGATTGTTCACCATAAAGCAGCAGGTAAAATGTTACAGCGTGTCAAAGTTGAAAAAAACAGTTTTTCAAATCAGGTTTTTGCAAATAAGTCAATAACGGTGATTTTTCGCGCAAAAATTAATAAGAGTGGACTTGTACCTTATTGAATTCCCTACAATCCAGAAAAAAAATTAAGTCGATACGATCAGCTGCAGCCGAGATATACCCGAAAGAAAGTGAGCATTCCGAAGTAACTATGCGTTATACTCGTACATACTTATAGGTATAATTTGTTGCAGATGCAGTTAGGATGGTGAAGCTTCGGGTCTTTGCACGACATTTTGGAAAACAAGTTGGAGGGCGACTGCTGTGATCTGCGCAATTTCTGCTCAAATATTCTATTTTAACACTGTTAAAGTCTGTAGTTTGTTGACGTATACCTTCTTTTTGAGGGAAAAAAGTCTGAAGCCATCAGAACAGGCGATTGCGGTAACCATTTTATGTTGGCATTTTTCATCATTAAATTATCCAAAAATATTTCCTCCTCATCGGAAAGGGTAAAACCACCCGGTATTTGTAATACAGTAGCGGAAATTGAAATAGGTTCACCCCCATAAAGTAAGGTTTTCCAAAAACCTGGCAGTTCACTAATGGGATAAAGTACCTAATTTACTTTCTTTTAATTTTGGATGGTTTATTTAGTGATGAGGGTACGTTTTTATTATTTTCTTCAGTAGAATCCTGGATATGATATACAGATCTACTTGGTTGTGAAAGGGGGACCAACGTTGGAATATCATAAATGTCATCGTAGCAATCTTCATCATTTATGTCTTCGGTTATGACTGCGACATTTCAGAATATTTTGCCACAACACGTTCTACAGATATTGGTACATGTGAGTCCAGCTTTCTGACAACCACATGCTGTCCCAGAGTTTTTTTTACAAGAGCAAGAAATAATATTTAATAGGTATGAAGGGATAATTTCTCCCGAAATCATCACAGGCTCCAATCCCACCTGAGTGCGCTTCCAGCCCAAGTTTTCTGGATTTAAAACGTTGCCGAGCCATGTCTGTATTTGGTGGTACGCTCGTAAGGAATGATGATCAGCGGCTGATTCGGTGGAAGGCAAAGCAGCAAGATTAGCTTTAATTTTCGTTCCTGCGCGAGCAAAAAGTTTCAAACGGAAATCGCTTAGTGATGTGTCGTTACGTGTACTTCCGTACAAGGCAATGAAAACATTCTTGCCGATAGTGCATATAGTGTTTGCATCTGAGCACTCTGCTTTAAAAACCTCGATTGTAAAACGTGAGTATGCTCCTTCTTCTTTAAAAATGAGAGAAGCCTACTTTTTCCATATCTAAAAACGGCCGAAGTCGTATCACACCCTGTGAACGCGTGAAGAAGAAGTATATCCTCTGAAAGAGTTTGGTGTTTTAAACCTGTTGATGAATACAAAATTGTATTTTCGGATCCTCGCTCCATTTTTTAAAATAGACGCTCTAGACATGATATCCAATACCTGACAATATAACCAGCAGATCAACGTCTTCTCCAACGATGAAAATTGAGTCAAACCTGGACGACATGCCTTAAGCCGTTTGAACAATTTGTGTATCCGCATCCTCTACAGCCTGGGATACTAAGAAACCATGATTCGTTAAATAATTTTGCAGTATATCAACAAATCGTTTCTTTTTTCTTTAATTGGCCAACAATGCCTTCTGCTTCATACCTCTGAAGATTGTGGTCTACTCAAAAATAAATTCAGCTGACTGTTGAATTGTTGAATTTTCCAACATGATTGATGCATTAGAACACTATTCACATTTCTCAAAATTTCTCCATGTTCCCTAGACCACGTTCAATGCATCTCTCAATCAATGTACGGATACAACGTCACCTTCGTTTAAGGATTTTGCACAAACAAAACAACAACTCATGGCGAAACTAAACAAACAAACAAAACTATTTCGAAAAAAACGAAGTTTGTCAAATTGACTTTCATTTACAAAAATACCGCTAATGGAGTCACTGTTCGCAAGCGTGTCGCGTAATGAACATATCCCTCTCTATCTGCAGCGAAAGACAACTGGCCGCCAAGTAAAGCCCAACTGAATGTTGGTACATACTATAGGGATATCAAAACCCGGACGATTAGTCCGAAAATCGGTACTTTCAGAACGGTTAACAGTTTTTTTTTGGTTTTTTTTGTTTGTCCATCCGGTTAAAACCGGGACAAAAATTCTTTGCAAATTTATACTATTTTTTATATTTTCTTGATTTTTCCGTACGCAATTCTATTACTTGTCCCCAATGAAAAATTTCGTTTCCAAGTTCCAGCCCTTAAACATATTTTCGAACACTCTCCTTATTGCTATTACTCGTAGAACCATCGCTTCGTCAAATTACTTCTCCTTGTAGCTTTGATTTAATTTTGCATACGATACGAACTATCGCAATACGAGTGTGTATGCATGTTTTTACTAGAATTCTAAGCAAATCAATGAAAAGATTCGGTTAACGGGAAAACCGGTACTTTGAGACCGGTTAAAACTGGACGGTCTGACCTGACCGGCTTTGCAAAAAAAAACGGAAAAAACCGAAAATCGGGTTATGGGCCGGTTTTTGACATTCCTAGTACATACCCGTAGAATGTATTGCTATCTCAGATCGTCGAATTTCTCTTAGGCATATCTCGGTTGTGGATGATCGTATCGATTTAATTTTTTTTCTGGATTGTAGGGAATTCAATAAGCTACAAGTGAACTATGATTAATTATTTAGTGAAAAATCACCGTTATCGACTTATTTGCAAAAAACTGATGAACAAAACGGGTTTTTCCACTTTGACACGCTGTAGCATTTTATCTACTGCTTTGAGATGAACAGTCAGTATACAAAAGATGAAGGCAATTTTGTACCGAACAATTTAGTGTCTATCTTTTGAAAGTCCAACCATCAGGAGCGGAGATATACACAAAAAACCCAAACAAAACAAAAACCCTGATAAGTACTGTTAGAAAATTTTCCAAGTGGTGCAAACTTAAATTTAAGCTTTAGGACTAAGCCCCTACCGATTTCTAAAATAATCTCAGACAGTGCCTGGCATGCACTCTGATTTTACCAAACGCCTGGAGTATACGGGAACTCAATTTTAAAATTAGGAAAGGTGGAGTCTCACTATGACAATACATACAGTGCGTATTCAATAATCCGAACTAATTAAAACTGGTGTTGATACGGACTACAAAAAAGTTCGGATTAATGCTTGTTTTGAATTCTGAGGAAATGGCAAATTTTAGGTAATTTCTTTGAAGTAACAGTTTTTTTATTTTTTAAAATTTCGTTTTTAGTCGATTCTATGTTTTTTTTTTAAATAGAGAACAGAACCAGTGTTGCCAGATAGGCTGCCTAATTTCCCTCTAGATGAAAGTTGATTTTCGCCTAAATTGGAAAAAGGACAGAAAGTGACGAAAAAGGAACCACACTGGGCGCTGATTGTGATGTGTGGACGAGGGCACGAAGCCTAATCGTGCCTGCCGCGAGGACAGCAATCGGTCTAAACGCGGAGCGACGACAAGTGCTCGCTGTAGCTCTAAGTCGGGCTAGTCGAAGTTTGAATTTGCCGTCCGTAGCTAACTATTCTCTAAGTAGTGCCCCTCTTATTCCTTCCTTTGAATTGAAAATCCCTCACCGATACCGGTCCGATGATATTGATGGTCTGTAAGCAATTTTAATGATTGGCCACCGCAATCGGCAAATTGAAATAGTTCAAGCGACTGGCACAGACAAAAAATTTGCTGATTTGTGTTAGGAAAGCCTTCCCCAAACTCCCACTAAGGTTGTTTATGTACCCCCTAGCCTAAAATATGTCCTAAACGTTTTCTCCCCCAAAGGGTACATTCAAACGACGCGAAAACGGCTCGCAAGCTCGAGACATACAAATGCATTGGCTTATATGGGAAGCTCACGACGAGCGAGAGCCGTGCCTCTGTCGAAACGCGGCTCGCGAGCCGTGAATGTGCGGGTTGTGGTGCACGATATGTGAAAACAGGACTCGTTAGTTGTGTTTTGACAGCGGCACAGCTCTCGCTCGTCGTGAGCTTCCCATATAAGCCAAGACATTTGTATGGCTGGAGCTTGCGAGACGTTTTCGCGCCGTTTGAATGAAGCCTAAGAGGTTGAAATTTAGAGGATTTTCCCTTAATCTGGTAACACTGAACAGAACTGAATGCAAGTTAAATGGGTGACGTCATGTTGGCAACAGAAGCTATAAGTCCAAGTTAGCACCTCCTGTTGTTGTGCTAAGATGCCTTGATTTGTTAACGACTGTTGTTGTAATAAAGGGCTCGTATTTTTTTCACAATTTTCTGTTGCATTTAGGAGATTAAAGAGTTTTTACCAATTGTGACGCCCGGTTATCTCCGGTTAAGCGAGCGAGCGTTTTTAGCGCGACAACACAAACATAGATTTGAGAATTTACTTTCCGTCCTGAATTTGATTTTTTTCGTGCTTTCAGTTTTTTCCTGGAGAAAAACATGCTCTCATATTTCTTGCACATTATGCGTCAAAGGAGTGGCGGAGCAAGTTTCGTGTGCGTACAACTGTTACAGACATTAAACATTTTATTTGAAAATATTCGCAATGAGACATCACTATGTAAGTGCATACTTGACAATATTTCGAAATTACTATACAAATAATACAATAATGGCACTCTTTCCAATTTTACAGATTACCTGCTTAGTAATAATCACGTGAATTCAATAATTGTACATAAATTTGATTTTTCGGACGAGGATGTTATGGGCTATTATATTTTGTTTTTGAAGACGTTAAGCTTAAAATTAAATACTCATACAATACACTTCTTTTATAATGAGGTAAGTTTTCGAAAAATGAGGCTTCCCGTGGATTTTTCCTATTTCAATTTCAATTGCAGCACACAAACGATTTTCCTCTCTACACAGAAGCTATTAAATTTTTCAATCATCCCGAGTCAATGGTTCGAATAGCCGTTCGGACGATTTCGTTGAATGTTTATAAAGTGGAGAATGCAAGCATGCTGCAATTTATTCGTGATAAGTAAGTGAACATTTCGAAAAATAAAAGATTCAATAAGATTCACTTTGGTTTCTTTTTTTTTTAGAACGGCAGCTCCATATTTTAGCAATTTAGTTTGGTTCATTGGCAATCATATTTTAGAATTAGACACATGTGTACGAACTGATGTTGAGTAAGTATTTGTTTTTTTTATAATTTTGATTTAAAATTTAATTGAATTGATGTGGAATATTTTTTTGCAGTCATCAATCCCAAAGTCGTTTATCTAATCTTGTCGCCGAGCATCTCGATCATCTGCACTACTTGAACGATATACTTTGCCAGGACATTGTCATCTTGAATGCCGTTCTCACCGAACATCTGCTTCACAAACTTTTCGTCCCGCTTTATATTTTCTCCCTGACACCCGCACCGCCTCTTTCAATGGCTGTGGTCACACAAAATCTGGCAGCCGTGCTGAACAAAGTCGTTGACATTGACATGCATGAGATGTCCAATCCCCGCGTATCCACCATAGTCGCACTCTACTTGCTTTCGTTGGTTTTTCTCGTAATCACCCACGGTCCGCTGGTGCATGCACTCGCCTGGGTGATCCTCAATGCCGACAATAGCGTATTCAAGGAGGGTGCCGCCGAAGTGCTGAATGCCTATGCCGAACGACGCGAAGTAGTTGCATTGGGCTTTGAACAACCACGCGAGAGCTTGGAAGAAGCTTTGGATACGGTGGTTGGGTCGCATAGTTCCAGTTCGCTGGAGAATCGATCGTATGGTGAGGAGAGTTCAACAAGCGGTTCATCGAGTCGCGATACATCACAATCACGATCGCTTAGCGATCAGGTGGAAAAAGTCAATATAACGGATGAAGAGAAAGAGAAGCTGAGGCAAATGGAGGATTCGTCAACGGGTGGTGCAGTAGGAGGGGCTGAAACACATCGACCGTTTCTTGATGTCGTGCTAGCGTCGTTGGATTGCACGGAAAATGATTATATTGCATTGTTGTCGCTATGTTTGCTCTATGCGTTGGCGAACAATAAAGGTAAGATATGCAAAGATTTTTTGTTTTTATTGCTAATTTCTAATTTATCGCTATTGACGCTCAATTTATCGTCTTTATGCGGCGCTCGAAATTTGTGTTGTAGACGGTACGTAATGGCCCGAAATCATTATCATATCACTATTTGCATTTAGTAATAAATTATATTTAGTTGTTGTACGTCATGTTTCGATTAATACATAGAAAAGGATCTTCTTTCATTTACAAGATTTAACTTTGATACCTTTGATTTCACTCAATCAATCCCCGTTCCATACCCAATCTCTGGTTTCTGTTATCCTACCCCCAATACTCATTGATAAATAACGTAAACTTAATTTTCATGTAACTTTCTGAAAACAATTTTTTCGCCAATTTATTGCTTTTTAGCGTGAACAGGTCGCGTTCAAGAAGTAAATATTTTCCACTTGCTCAGTCAAGTCTTTTTGGAATCATCCTCTCGCTGAAAATTCTTTTTCTGTATGAATTTTCTGTGCGCTCTGAAATGAACAGGGCAGTCATATCGGGATTCGCCAGTTGATGTCCGAGGATTGCCCTCCGGGACCTAGCAGTCACTGGTCTGTCACACAATTAGTATATCAGAAATTTCGGGTAATGGGCATCTAATCAGACCAACCTCCAGCAAAGCATATGGCGATGAAAATGGGTCTGAGCGCGAGATGGAATCCCACTTACAACAGTAATTATGGATATTGACATGTGTTGTCCCGAAATTTATGCAATTCACATGAAAATTCGTCAAAAAGAAAAAAACTAACAAAACCTTTCCGCATCGAACCTTCAAAGCTTGAGCTTGGGCTCTTGTCAGGGAGGACTGACCTTTTTTTGGAAGAAACGGTTCCGTTAAAAGACAGCAACTTTTCATACCACATATTCGAAGGATTGTCGGTGAGTGGTTTAGGTACGTATTAGCAACAATCATATTGCTACTGTAAATTAAGGCGACCAACCGTCTCGCATTTTGCAGGTCTGTCCCACATTGAAAGCTCTCCCGAAATTGTTCCGCAAAGCATCTATATTGTTCCTCATTTTGGAAACAGTAGCTAGCAGTGTGCTAACATTTTTTTTTGTTCTTGGGTCGTATCTTTGAGCGGATGTAACTGACTGTTCAACACGGCCTCTGAAATTCTAAGCAAAATGTGTGAGTTTATGATCCGAAAAAAATATAATATTTAACTTCGCTTGCGTTTGGTTCTTACTATGCAATTTTCGTCCTTAAAGTATGTACTGAGTTCACTGAGCGAAAATCTTGCATATATGTCTCCCGTGAAAACGGTGCCGTGGAGACTTGCTTTATATTCACTCAATGTAAGATAAATGTTCACTCGCGTTCTGATTGATTGTCGATGACATCTTTTCATTGTGAAATAAAGTGCAACTGCATTATTTTCGCTGGCGAAATGTCAAAAACCGGTGTATGGAGACTTTCATGTGAAGTGAGTACCACCAAGCGAATTCGATTTCACGATCATCAAAATGTTGACAGTATTTGCATGGATTTCACGTGAACTGACGATGTTAGTACCTACTTTTAGATTTGTAAGATACTAAAACTTTATTTTGATATATAATTATTTTTTTTTTTTTAATGAACATGGCGTACTGGACATTTGTATGCATAAAATACGATACTCACCTGATCTATACCGCCTGATACCATCTGTAATGAGAAAAAGACAACCAATGAGCCTGCAGTTACATGTATTGAAGATATTAAGTCATTTGAAACGTAAAACGAATAATATTTCAGTAACTATGTTGGCCCGGCCAACAAACAGGAAGAAGAGGAGAGTGAAGGAGAACCACTTGTCGGCGTCGTCGTCTCTGCATCGGTCATCGGCTTCTCGTTCGGTTGATTCTGGCTCAGGTACTCAAACGGCAATGCGAGGTAGACGCAGGATGGATGTATCGGTTGATTCGGCTGCTTCTCCTTGGTTCAATCCCACTTCACTACCATCCTCATTCTTCTATATCCAGAAGTAAAGCCTTTCTACCTAAGGCACACAACTTCTGGCGAAAACATTCTCATTCGGTTTTCTATGGTAGAATGCGGAGGGGGAAACCACAACCTCCTAGCTATTACAGAGGGGGATCAACTCAGAGACACCACAACCTCTTCAAACAGGAGAGGGGAGACACCACAACCTCTCCAACACGTAAACTCTGTGCAAAGAGGGGAACACCGCAACCTCTCGAGTTTACCACCAATAGAAAGTGGAGACACCACAACCTTTCTACGAACGTCAACTCAACATGGAGAGGGGAAACACCACAACCTCTGTGCAAAGAGGGGGAACACCACACCCTCTCGAGTTTATCACAAGTAGAAAGGGGAGACACCACAACCTTTCTACGAACGTCAACTCAACTTGGAGAGGGGAAACACCACAACCTCTCCAAAACGTAAACTCTGTGCAAAGGGGGGGGGACATCACAACCAAACACAACGCTGAGAGCGGGACGACCACAACCTCTCAACGACTCAATCGGAGGGGACCAACTCCGAGGTGGAGCCCACACGGCTCTAAACAAGAAGAACATAAAAGCGCTTGAAGTACCACTAGGCAAGATGACAAGTTGCATTTTATTTTTCAATTGTCATATAATTTCATGGTCTACTATGAAAATACAATCATACACACCAAGCCTCTTCACCATTTTTTCACTCTTGGGTCGTAAACGTAAACGACTCTGAATTTTGAACGAAAACTCCTGGGATTGTGAAATCTTTAGCGAAATATGCGCAACAGTATGTTCTACTCCCCCTAATCCCATTTATTCATAATAACATTGAAAATACCACATTGACTTCTGAAAATGTCGGTCGCCTTTTCGTAGATCCTAAAATTCTTGGCTCATCATACCGTTCGTGTGAAAAAAATCTCGAATCATGATACTGCTATGTGAAAAAATGCGCAGTAGGAACCAAATTCTAAGGCCACACACACACGGTGTATTGCAATCTATGGATTTCACTTGGATTTTATTGGATTAAAAAAATCAGAACGAAAATCCATTTTATGGTTCCGAATCCATGGATTGACCATGTGTGTGCGGCCTAAAAGCTCTGTCCGGCAATACCACGAGCAAACATAAAGAAACCTTGCTGGTCACATGCAGAGCGGTGGGTAGAGGATGGCTGAGCATGCAGCTCCAGCCTGGTGTGATCCAAACTGGGGAAAATTCAGGCATGTCAGAAAGCTGCTCTATGCGCCTCTATAGGATGCCTCCTGATGTCTGCTCAGGATCACTTTCATCAGCAGACACAATTGCTGCCTATACATATCCACAATCTGAAAATAGCATCTTGTCGTTCGCTATTGAAGGGAGCACCCCAATAGTAATAATCATCTTAAGGGCCGAATTCCACCCCTTGTGTTGTCAGGCACGCGCTTTGAGATCTTGAGAGAGATGTCCAGGGATACAAGTGCGACCCCCTCTATGATGAGACATACAGAGCCTCTATATTGTATCGATTCATATTAAAGAAGTTGATTGGTGTATTTCGAGATTAAGTGTGAATCGAGTCTTTGCAGCGCTGCTACCACCTATTTCACCCGAGGAGATTAAGTCCCCGAGAGTCGCCCAGGACGGCACAAGCCCAACTACTGTTGCGTTTTTGCTTGCGCCTCTATTCATATCTATTTTAAACCCGGACATTCAAAACATCCGAACTGTGCGCACTCTTGATTTGGAAGGGTTATGTCCGAAAAGTCGACCTTATCAGAGAGGACATGCCGTCACTTTGCATGGAAATCATTAAAATTTATCACAGCTCAACAGAATCCTTTTCTTTATGGCACGATAGTACGATGTTGGGCCATAGCCTCCTGTACGGTTGGTTTCCATTTGATGCAGTCACACGAGCTTGTCCACTAATTTCGGAAGTCCAGCATCTTGTGGGTGTCCTCATCCTACTGATTGCTGTCATCGAGCTCTCGGTCGTCCACGCAATCTGGCTCCGTCCACTCGTTGCGCGTTCGCGTTTTTCAACCTTTTGGGCATGCGATTGTCGTTCATTCTTTGTACATGCAACGTCTATCGTAAACGCTGCTATTTTTTTGACACAGAATCCATTTGTTTATGTATTAATCGAAACCAATGCACTAGCTTTAAGACCTAAGAACCATTTTGTACTATTTCCTTTTTCTGCTTTTTCCCTCTAGGCATAAGTCCCGAATGGCTCGAGCAAGTGCTGAATAAATCAACAAAATCTTCTGTTAAGTACAGTACAGTATTAATTGAACGTCTACTGCATATTATCAATCTTTCCAGTCAACCTTGTAAGAAGAATCACAGTCGGTGGAATTTTCAGCATTTAATTTTAATCACATAAATTCTCCTCTCCAGCCTGCCGAATACGTCTCATAACTCTGGAAATTACCCTATCACTTCTCTCGCGTTTCACTAAAACAAGCTCAAACGATTTCGTCCTTACCGAGGCGCAACAAATTGTTCTCTTCTCGGCACGCAATCAAGCCATGACTGTATTACGAAATTTCTACAAATCCGAAGATATCTTTTTGGATTTGTTCGAAAACGAATTTATCGAAATGTCGAAATCAAATTTGAACGTTGAGTTTTTGTGTATGGACTCGACCATACTATTGCCACCCACTGGTACACCATTGACTGGAATTAATTTTACGCGACGCCTACCTTGCGGTGAGGTGGAACGTGCGCGACGCGCCATTCGTGTATTCTTTTTGTTGCGGAAGGTGTGTCAGGAGTATATGGGCGAGGTGGAAACTTTGTTGCCTTTAACGAATCCGAATAATTGTATTCAAGTGGAGAATGTTTTAGATTTGAGTAAGTTGATAAGTTGTGTATTATGAAGACAAGGTTTTTAGACTAATGCCAATTACAGATAATAGTGACCTAATTGGATGCACGGTTGTGACAAAGGATTCAACAAAATTACGACGATTTCTTGTTATTGATACACTGCAATTGATACTTGTTGAACCCGATCCCAAACGTTTGGGTTGGGGTATTTCAAAATTTGTTGGTTTTCTGCAGGATGTTGAGGTAGTTGGTGATAAGGACGATTCCCGTTGTTTACATATCACAGTACACAGAGGCGGTGTATCGAATAATCGAACACCGATTTTGTCGGCCAAGTTCCTGTTTGACGATCATATTCGTTGTATGGCAGCTAAACAGCAGCTCACAAAGGTAAGAAAACTGAATCGTCAGATTCTGTTACATGCAACATGTACTTATCAATATTTTTGATAAGTTGATTAGTGATTATTGATAAGTGTACTGACATGCACTATTACAGGGACGCAGCAAAGCGCGACAGAAAAAAATGTACCAAATTGCTCAGCTCTTAGAAATTCCCGGACAAATGATTGAGCCACCAATTTACCCCGTGTCGGGTGCAGTCCGAACGCCAAATACCTCACGAGTACCTCGTGAACATCGACCTCTATTCTCCACTGCCAATCGGGTGCCCGGATTTGCAGCGGCACTTCGACGTGAAAGTATGCCATCGGGCAGTGTGAGTCGCGTTCAAATGGCACCGAATAGATCCATTGAAGGGTATTTACTATTACACATTTTATGAAAAGTTAAGTGTACCGATTTGCATTTTATAATAGAATTCGAAACGAGAACATGGAACGGAGACGCCGCAGTTCAAATACCAGCAGTGCATCATCAAGCAACGGCAGCTCAGCAGCACGCGAACGTTCTCCGGGCAATAGGAGTCCTAAGCGACAGGGGAGTCCACGAAATAGTTCACCTCGATCACGTGATAGTAGTCCGCGTGTGCCGCGACCAAGGTTTGTTACACCCTTTTTACCAATTTCGTCTAGTACTGCAAAACAATTTGTTGTTTTTTTTTCTAGATCGGAAGAAATCCCCTTGGAAGACTTGCAACACTCACGAAATTCTAGTCCCATACCCCGCCCGTCATCATCAAATACTCCCTCGCGATCACACACACCCTCACGTACGCTTGGCGGCGATCCGATGAGTATATCGCCACGTTTAACTGGCGGTGGATATAGCAGTGATCACGGCAATACATTATCGCCCAATGGTGTCGCGATTCTGATGACAAAAGAGGCAGCTAACACTTCGGAAGAGACTTCATTTATTGCACGCGAAGAGAAGGAGAAACGACGCGGTGGAGTGGAGACGGTGTAGGTGATGTGATAATCGATGATGTCGAGCCAAATCGATGTGTTTTTAACGAATTTCTCTAACATTTATTGTGATTTGTTATATACATTGTATATGTGCAATTTAAAACTAACCCCCCATCTGGACGACGAACAACATGTTGTATTTAAATGTAGTTCAAGGAAATGTTATACGTATATTGTATATTTTATGATTGAAATTTCTTTATAAATCCATCCAAACAAATTTTGTAAATAGTGATTGAAGTGAATATGGAATATAATGAAACTATAGTTGAATCGATTAAATTTTTACGTTATTATTCAAATGAGGAGATTAAAATGTTATGGTAGTAGATATAGCTTGAAGAGGAGTCAGTTTTGCATACGCTCTGTCATGGTGAGGGTAGAGTATATTGAGGAGCACATTTTGATGAAAATTTCAGGTCCTAACTGTCCGCGCATCCGTTCCAAGATGGGACCCAAGAACAACAAATCGGAAAATATGGTCAATTTTTCGAACGCTTATGGCTAGAACGGCTACAAAATCCAAAGCCTGCAAAACCACCAGAAGCATCAATAAACCGATCGCGTATCGCGTCCTTTTCCTGACAAATTACCAACTCAGAGCCACCTCATATAAGCCAGCAATGATTTTTTTTTGTCTCGAACTTGCGAGACGTCGTTTTACGAAGTATTAGGAGGAGAAATCTGCCAAACATTATTGATCTCACATTTGTCAGCAATGGGTTGGCCCCGTTTATGGAGTGGTCCGTCAGTGCTCATATCGTTCACCAAGCAATTTTGTACTCTTTAAAAAAACGAGCATATCGATCAAAGATCCATCATGTACATTTGCTGTACAAAGAGATTTGACAACAAAGTCATGCTATAAAATGGTTCAATCGAAGGTTCTGCGGAACACAGGTCAGCCACAGATTACAAGGCAGCCTGTGACGCATCTATGCATCAAAGAAATGAGAACTACTGGAGGTCTGACAAAATTGCACCAGCGGGCAACTCAGTGTAGTGCCCATGATATCCTACTACAGTTTTATAAAGCGCTTGGCGCTCACTGAAACTCGCTCTTGGAAAAAGGCCAATAAAACTCTTTCAGATAACTCTTACGGCGACGGGAATACAAATTCGTGGATAATGGCGAATATGTAAGTAGGTTGGTGAAAGAAGAAAATAGGGAAGACGGCCAATCTAACGCCCTTCGAGAGTATTTGACTTGGAAGATTGTATGCGAAAAGGCGGCGGTCGCCACCATGGCTTTAGCCAGGATTATGCCGAATATAGGCGGCCCATGATCAAGCAGGAGATTGTTGTTGGCCAAGGTTGTTACATCCATACTAATGTATGCCTCCCCCACTGGTTTGAACTATTTCACTAGATTAGAGATTAGGTTTACCGTAGGTGCGCATTGAGATTGTGCGCTGCGTTCCGAACAACGCACAAAGCTGCTTACGTCCTTGCTGGGATAATCGCAACAGGTATTCTGGTGGATTAGGCATGCAATTGTACAGCGCCAATGCCATTCATAACAGCCCGTTCACACCGCGGCCGATGCGATGCGATGAGAAGCGGAAAGCTTCCCATCGCAAGAAAAAAAATTCTTAGCATTTAAATAAGAACCAGCACAAACCTGCTTGTACCATTCAGACTGCTTGCTATGCGACGTTGGGTTGTACGATGGAGAACTTTTCCATGTCGAATCATCGTGCTTTCAGCAGTTGCTGCAAGGTGCATTGTCGCCCATGGAAGCGACATGGAGGATGCGATTTTTGCTTGGATCGGGTTCGTAGTGGCATCTGGTTGTAAGATGGAGAACTTTTCCATGTCGAATCATCGTGCTTTCAGCAGTTGCTGCAAGGTGCCTTGTCGCCGATGGGAGCGACATGGAGGATGCGATTTTCGCTTGGATCGGGTTCGTAGTGGCATGTGGTTGTAAGATGGAGAACTTTTCCATGTCGAGTCATCGTGCTTTCAGCAGTTGCTGCAAGGTGCCTTGTCGCCGATGGGAGCGACATGGAGGATACGATTTGTGTTTGGATCGTTCGTAGTGGCATGGTGTATTGTAAGCTGACCAGACGTACAGCATTTTGCTGTACCGTACAGCATTTCGACTTATCGTAAAGCACTGAGAATTGTACAGCAAAATGTACAGCGTTTCGAATGTCACACAATGAAACCTAATTTACTACAAAATAAGCTCCTTAGTGAGGCCTGTGATCAGACTTGTCTGCTTTCAAGGTGTAAAGTTTGACCCCTGTACCCCTTACGATCGATATTTAGCGAGATAATCGCATTTTTATGTTTGGTTACCGTTCATTTTCGATACCTCGGGAACCTTTTCCGATCTCTAAGAACATTTTGCACAAACTTGTAGAGCTACTTGGCGCATACTCTTCTCCCGAAATAATGCAACCAGATTTAGGTAAGATTTAAACCTCTGGCTCCTCCTTAGATCTACTTTCATTCTATGGCTCGCTCTTCGCTCCACTCAGGTCGCGTACTGTCTGTCGCGCATTAGAGAATTCGCCAACATTCTTGACGCAGGGTTGTTGCGAAATAGGTGCGAGCGCAGCGAGCGGCGAGTTTTTGGAAGGCAATTCGTAAGATTTAAACCTCTGGTTCATCCATATGCTTATCCAGATCATATGGCTCGTCCTTCGCTCAGTCCCCGCTCCGTCTATTGCGCTTTTCATAATTCGCCAACGTCCTTGCGACCAGCGCTGATCGGAAGTGGATAAAGCGAGGTGCCATCGCAGCCAGCGGTAAGTCGATGAAAGGCGATTCGTAAGATTTAGACCTCTGGCTAGTCCTTAGGATTACTTAAATTCTGTAGCTAGCTTTGCAATTGGTAAGATTTAGATCTCTGGTTCATGCTTAGGTTTATTTAAATCTTGTCTGTTGATTTTCGGAATTCGCCCACATTTTTGCAAAGTTGCGCTGCTGAGAAATACTAGAATATGACGAGCGCAGCAAGCAATGAGCTGATGGAAGGCTATTCACAAAACTTAGACATCTGGCTCGTCCATACGTTTACTCAGATCCTGTGGCTCGCCCTTCGCTACGCTCATTCATCGCTCTGTCTGTCACCCTTTTCATAATTCGCCAACATCCTTGCGACCAGCGCTGATGGGAACCGGATAAGGCGAGGTGGGAGCGAAGCGAGCGGTGAGTTGATGGAATGCAATTCGTAAGATTTAGATTTCTGGTTCGTCCATACGATTACTCAGTTCCCGTGGCTCGCTCTTCGCTTCGTTCAGATCTTGCCGTGTCTGTCGCGCTTTCAGAATTTGCCAACATTTTTCCGACGCAGTGCTGCTGCGAAGAGTGGTAGAGCGACATGTGAGGGAATGGAAGGCAATACGTTGAATTTAGACCTATGACTCGTCCGAATGATTACTTAAATCCTGTAGACCTTGCTATGTCGGTGGCGCATTACACAATTCGCCAACAGATTTGCTTACGAACCTGGAAGTATGGCTGAGGATTTGCCAGAAAACCGTATAGCATTGGGCCTACGGGAGTCTGGTCACCTTAGTGTATTGTATGTATGGAATCGTACATAGAGATGCTGGTTTCGTGCTGTTTGATGCTGTAGGGAGATATCGACATTGGAGGCATGCTTTGTGCAGATCGGGTTGCATTACCATTGGGAATATTTATATATACATACATACATACATATGTGACGTGTTGTATAGTATTATAGATTTGTAGATATTAAATGAAGGGATAGCCCTATGTAGGTGATGTAATAATGGATTGGTCTACTAAATATCCTTTGTGGAAATTTACAGTGCTGTCCAACCCAAATCGTAGCGTACCCGTACCCCCAAAAAAGGGCAGTTTTCGGATTTGACAGTTGTGGTTGTATCTATGAATGGGTCAAAGAAGTAAGATTTGTGGTAATATGCAGTGCAGCACAACCCGGTTTGTGGCGTACGCTTACGTATAAGAAAATTTCGTACAGGGCATGTACTTGCAATGAATTTATTATTGGAGGTAGCGGTAGATAGGTCAGTTGTGGGAACCTCTGGTGATAAGAAAACCGGGGTACTATTTTGGGGCGGGCAACCCCGACATTTTTTTCTTGTTATTGACATCGAATTTGGAATTAGCGACGTGTATTACCCCGAGAAACGGGGATGCCATTTTTTGGCCGGCAGGCTCATAAGATCGCGCGTACGCTAGAAACTGGATTTCATTGCACTGCATGTTTCCAAAAATAACCTATTTTAGCCATTCATACATATTTGAACAACAATTAACACCAAATCCAAATGCCGCCCGATAATTGTTTTGAAACGCGTAAGCTAACACTGCAATTTCCAGAAAGGTTACCTACCTCTTTCAGTCATTCATCATTACATTGCCTACCTACAATTTATCTACAACACTACATAAATATACCGACACTACATAAATGCCAATGCTAGAACACTCGAAGGGCTATGTCACGAAGTCGATCTGAAATCATAGCCATATCAGCAGCAAATCGTACGAGCCAGCGCCGTATGAAATCCCTTTGAAAAATCCGCTTTTCTTGCCATAGAAAGAAATCGCGTCGGCTCGGAACAAATCGCATCGCCCGGCCCGACATCGCAATGAGTGTGAACACATCGCATCGCATCGCCCGGCCCGGAAAAGCTCGGCGTCGCACTGTATGTGTACGCGGCCTAAAGCTTTAACCGGTAGATGGACTCAACTCTCATCACTATTGAGCCTAGTAGTGACCTCGAGAGTGAAATTTTTGTCCGCTGCGATTTTTTCAATGAAAATGTATTGTTACTGTCGTGAAATGTGGGGGAATGCTGTGAGGTATTACATAAGCTACAATCCGAAAACAGTTCCATAATTTGTTTCTGCCATTTTAGTTTTTTTTCCATTCCCCTGTCATTTCATCGTGAAGAGTGGAATTCTGAAAAACGGAAACAGACTATGGTGAACCGGGTGAACCATAAGGTCGAGTGCCAACACATTGGACGTTCCTACTGCGACCGGGTCTACGTCCCGGAACGACCCATGCCCCAGGCATGGCCAAGAGTCGCAAAGACCCCCTTCGACGCAAGAAGGGGTCGGATACTTTGTATCATCATTCATTCACCGTTTTTTCTTTTGTGGAGCAGTTCTGGCCGGCCCAGCTGCTCCTCATTCTGCTAATACGTGCCGGCATTGAGACGAATCCTGGTCCATGGATGTGCTCGGTTTACGCCAACAGAATTTGGTCCAATGTCCAATCGTCAGTTCAGTGCACATGCTGCGGACAATGGGTCCACCTCAAGAACTGCTCGGGACTCACCAACACCAATCAATGGTCAACATCTTACAAAGCGATCCGGTGTGGAAACAGAAGGCAAAGCTCATCCAATAACCAGCTGCCTAACCAAGGTTCCCAACCATCATCACCTTCCACCCCTGAAAATGCTGTGAGGCCCGCTGCACCCAATTTGACCCCAGCTCCACGTTTCGTCGATGCAAATTACACCAGCACGAGGATAGTCCAACTAAACTGTAATGGACTCCAGCACAAAATCGCTGAACTAACAGCACTCATGGACAGACACCACATCCAAATAGCGGCAGTACAGGAAACCAAACTCAACTCTAGTGACTCACTCAGGTCACATGGGAACTACAACGTCATCAGACAAGACCGTGATAGGAACGCAGGAGGAGGTTTGGCTTTCCTCATCCACAATAATTTGCCATACAGCGTCGTTGATGTCACTTCCGCCGATGACACCTTGGAGCAGCAAGCGATAATCGTCAAATCAGGAAATATTGACTTTGAAATCTACAACATATATATTCCACCTGTCTCCAGCTGTCCCACAGGTTACAAAGTCAATATCAGCCCTCTATTAAACGGACAATATCGCCTCCTAGTTGGTGATTTCAATGCCCACCACGATTTATGGCATTCCAACCTCCAAAACGACACCAGAGGTAACATCATCGCCGACCAACTGGATGATTCAAATTTCTGCCCTTTAAATGACGATAAACCGACCCGTATCACTGGATCCTGCACAAGTTCACCTGACATTTCCATCGCCAGCCCTGGACTTATTAATGACATCTCATGGGAACCAATCCTCACAACATCATCTGATCACCTGCCAATTATTCTGACTCTGGATATGCCGTCGAAATTCATCCATCCCGATAAGAAGACGTACACCAACTTCAACAAAGCTGACTGGGACAGCTTTAAAAGGTTCACCAACGAGGCTTTTGCTAGTCTCACCGCCCCAAATGATGTACGTATGGCTGAAAAACAAATTAGACGAATTATTCTCACTGCAGCTAAGAGATACATTCCAGCAGGCCGCATTCCCAGCCTAAAACCCAACTTCCCAACATCTGCGGCTAAATTGGCAAAAACTAGGGATCAACTCAGAAGTGCAGACCCAAGTGACCCACGGATAAACGACCTTAATGACATCATAGTCAAACAGGTCAACGACCACAGGAGAGGCATATGGCAATCACATCTCAGAAAACTAAATTCAAACACTGGTGTGAGCAAACTCTGGAGCACGGTTAGCAACCTATCCAACCCCACTAAAACTCAAGGGAGGGTTTCTATCAAGTTTGGTAACTCAACCGTGAGCGACGATAATAAATGCGCAAACCTATTCAACAAACAATTCGTCGAACACCCAACTAAGGATAAACTCAAGCGCAAAATCACACAAGACATCCGAAACACTAAAGTTGATGAACATCTCCAAATCACCTCTACAGAAGTTGCAATGGCCATAAAGAATGCCAAAAATTCAAAAGCACTTGGTCCAGACGGTATAGCAATGATCATGCTCAAACACCTCGACACACCGGCCATAGAGTATATCACTGCCACGATGAACCTTTCGTTACGAACATTCATCATACCAGAAATTTGGAAGAGAGGCCGTATCATACCGTTACCCAAACCTGGTAAACAACACTCCTTAGGACAACGGTTCTTAACCGGTGGTCCGCGGACCACTAGTGGTCCCTGAGGCGACCCTAGGTGGTCCGCGAAGCCTTTGCTGTGGCTGTGGTTCCCTCATAATCCGATACGACAATTCTCGAATTTCACGTAGCTCAATCTTAACTTTCTAAATGGAAACTCGAAGGTAGGAAGCGAATATGGGAGTTCGTTTTCGACTGAGCACGACAGACTGTTTTCATTGAGAATTTGACCATTGTGGACCGTGTAAGATATTTAGTGTATTGCATTGTATTGGTCGCAAAAAGAAATATGAGTGTAGCTTATTACGATGAAAAGAAATAGGTACCGTCAAAATTTGTTTTCTATGCGTCTTTTTTATTAAATTACCACTAATCGCATGCCTAAACAGGTGACGAACGTAAGATGATTGCGATGTGCAAGAAAACGATGACGGCCGACAGCTTAATATGAATGTTCACTTTATGTGGAGTAGATTTGTCTTCGTAGACGTGAGTGTCGCCATAATTGTATGTAAACGATTCAGGTGTTTAAGGCGATGAATATTTTGAAAATCTATTCTTTTCCGGGCAGACCATAATGGTAATTTACATTGCTGAATTAATAGGCCAGTCATTTTATTATTTTAGGTCACGAAAAATAGCTCGGCTCTGGTCTTTTTTGGATATTGTTAGTGTAGATACCAGAAATGTACCACCAAGTTTGCAACTTCGAAAAACCTGTGGTAACCCCGTGAGCCGTGACCCTCAAAAAACCTCAAAATGTTCGGACTTTTTTATATTTTGGTTTGTAATTTTCCAAAGAGTGCTTCCTACAAGAAAGTCGTCTATCGGATTTTTATAGCTAACAAAATCTTCTTTAATTTGAGTCCACCTCCAGCTTCTAAGTTCTAAGAAAACTTTTTTCTTTATGATCCAATCTTAACCAAACCTCACCCAAATGTGTTTCTAGTAAGGCCTCAAAACATATCTAGGAATGGATGGAATCGGAACATTACGTCATAGGACTGTCATACAAACTAACCACTAATATTCGGTTCTTGTAAGAAAAACTTTTTTCTTTTTGAATCTTAACCAAAATTCATCCAACTGTGTTACTGGATTAGCCTCAACGCTTCCAGGAACAGATGGAATCGGAACACGTCATAGAGTACGTCGTATTACAATTTCGGACTTTTTTACAAAAAAAAAAAACATCTTTTAAAATGCTGCATCTTTGGATCCTTTGCACCTACAAAGCTGGGGTTGCATTCAAATTTAAGAAGATTTTGTTAGCTTTAAAAGTGCAGTGGAGGGCTTGTAGGAAGCACCTACAAGCCAATTACAAACCAAAATATGAAAAAAGTCCGAAAATTTTGAGGTTTTTTTTAGGGTCACGGGGTTAGCACAGGTTTTTCGAAGTTGCAAACTTGGTGGTACACTACTGGTATCTATCGTAGCTATATGCCAAAAGATCAGAGCCGAGCTATTTTTTGCGACCTAACGCCTTATATTTCGGTTTATTGACTGACCTATAAGATAATTTAGCTATAATTGATCTTCGGTGGCAGTTCTAAATAGGGTTCCGACCTACAACATGAACCAGCAATGCCATATTTATAGGAGTTTATGTAAAAATTGTTGTTCTTTTAGTAAGAACTGTAAGAAAGGGCTTTATAATCTGATAAACAAAATTGGATTAAAAAATTATGAGCCATCTCTGGATGAAACAAACCGAAATATTGAGCAACACCCTTTACGAAAATTAATGAGGGTTTTGAAATTCAGACTTAGCAAAATTACACTCAGAGTCCTTTGCAAGACGATCTCTGTCAGTCGACTTTTCCTGTATGAATGTCTTAAAGACAGTAATATCCGTTTGTCATTATTTCCACATTTTTCTAATCGAAAAAGTCAACTGACAAGACAACAATAAGTTATGTTCCAAAGTTTAATTGAATTAGTTCTCTTAGTTTTGCTATTAATATTACCAATGTGCAGTACTACGGTCACCGCCAGTCTTCGGTACAAGATTTCATGATTTGAATCGTTCTTATCACATTTGCAATTTGGTGGTCCGCAACGTCTAACGAGTTTAATGAAGTGGTCCCTCATGTGAAAAAGGTTAAGAACCACTGCCTTAGGAGAATCCTACCGACCAATCACGCTTTTATCCCCCGTGGCGAAAATATTGGAATCGCTGATACACAAGACTCTTGCGACGCACATACAACTCGCTAATCACCAACACGGCTTCCGAAAAATGCACAGCACCACCACTGCACTAGACCGAATCATGTCTAAGGTCTTCAATGGGATCAACCAGCCCCCGCCGTTTAAGCGTACCATTCTTGTGGCTTTAGATCTGTCGAAAGCGTTTGATACGGTGAACCACTCGCTCCTACTGACGGATCTCCGCAATTCATCCACACCGCCGCATATAGTCCAATGGATCGCAAACTACCTTGCCGGACGTCAATCCAGCACCGAGTTTAGAAATGGGAAATCTAAACTAAGAATGATAAAACAAGGCGAACCACAAGGCCACCCTCTTTACCACATACAACAAAGAATTCAACCAACGGCTTAACATCAGAGTAAATTACACTGAAGTTCCCACTATCCGTCACCCCAAAATTCTTGGCGTCACAATTGATAATCACGGCCTATTCAACACCCATGCCGACAACATTAGTGACGAAATGAAGGGCAGAAACAAGATCTTGAAGTCCCTTGCTGGCAGCACCTACAAAGCCGTCAGTCGTTCTGTGGTAAATTATGCAGCACCGATATGGACAAATAATCTGTGCAAAACCAACTGGAAACGGATTCAAACATGCCAAAATGCAGCCATGCGTACCATTACTGGTTGCGTTCGCATGTCATCTCAAGAGCACCTGCACCAAGAAACCAAGCTGCTAGACCTCAAGGCACACAATGATCTTCTGGCTAAGCAATATCTTGTTGGTTGTCATCGAAGCCTACACCCAAATCATGACCTCATGGACAAAACCCCACCACCACGTCATGTAAGACGTTCGTTAAGGGACATGGAAAGGGAAGTCCAAAGGTTTAAACGAGTTCCTCTCGACAACTCCAACATATACAAGGCGGCCCTAAATCAACTGCACACCAGCGAGGTAACCAAAGCCACTAATAGGCTATCCGTAAACCGCGTCCTTCGCGCTCGACCACCCGACATCTCAGCCGACGAACAACAACTACCGAGAGCCACACGTACCACCTTGGCTCAGCTTCGTTCTGGATTTTGCTCCAGACTAAATTCGTTTTGGTCACTCATTGACAACAGCATTGGAAATATTTGTCCAGCATGTGGAACCAGCCCACACGACGTGGACCATATACTTGACTGCACTGCCGCACCTACGCATCTAACACCTATCGCACTATGGGAGAACCCCATCGAAGTTGCGATCTTCTTAGGTCTTGACCTTGAGGAGAGGATGCCTACGATTTATAAATGATGATAAAGGGTTTTCCAATAGGGACGCTTGATCTTTGAAATGAAAAAAAAAAATACATGTAGGAGAGATATTTGCGAATTTTTTTTTTATTTGAAAGGTCCATCGACCCCATTACATATGGAATATGACATCATTCAAATGACCGCCACGGCTTCGGTTGGTGGCGCGCACACGAAAGGTCCAATTTTCGATGACTCTGGCGCACAAATCGGGCTGTATTTGATCGATGGCGTGGCGTATGTTAACTTTGAGGGCATCGGTGGTTTGCGGTTTGTTGGCATAGACCTGCGACTTAAGAAAACCCCACAAGAAAAAGTCCAGCGGGGTCAAATCGCACGATCTCGGTGGCCAGTTCACGTCGCCTCCGCGCGAGATGACCATGCCCGTAAATTGCTCGTGCAGAACATCCATCGTAGCGTGTGCTGTGTGGCACGTAGCGCCGTCCTGTTGAAACCACATGTTGTGCAGATCCATATTCTCGATTTCAGGCCAAAAGAAGTTGGTTATCATCGACCGGTATCGCTCACCATTGACGGTGACGGCCACACCATTATCGTCTTCGAAAAAATACGGACCAATCACGCCTCCGGCCCAAAATCCGCACCAAACAGTTACTTTCTGCGGATGCATTGCCACTTGGTGAACCTCGTGTGGATTGGTCTCGCCCCAAATACGGCAATTTTGCTTGTTGACATAGCCATTCATCCAAAAATGCGCCTCGTCGCTGAAGATGATTTTTTTGCCAAAATCGACGTCAACTTCCAACTGCTCTAATGCCCAGTCAGCGAACACACGGCGCTGTCTATGGTCATTAACCTTAAGCTGCTGGGTCAGCTGGATCTTGTACGGCCGCAGGCTCAAGTCACGACGCGGGTTTTCGCGGACACTGTCGCGCACAGCGGCGATACTGTCAGCAGATCTCGCGTTACGTCGACGCACGGGAACCGGCTGATTGTTAACTGACCCGGTTGACTCGAATTTGTCCACCAATCGACGGATAGTCGACTCGGCAGGACGATAATCGCGACCGTAAAACGGGCGAAGTGCGCGGAACGTTGCTCGAACTGAAGACCCATTTTCATAAAACAATTTTATGATTTGCACGTGCTGCTCGACACTGTAACCTGCCATGGTGGTTTGGGAGGACGGAATGAATATAACACACTGCATTTGACAGCTGTCACTCAAACAACATGGCCGCAATCAGCTGTCAAAGTTCAAGCGTCCCTATTCGAAAACCCTTTACAAGTTCCACCCCCCCCCCCTCTCTTGCGCCGCTACAACAACAACACAATTGGAAGGCAGTGAATAAGTTTGTCTGCGGCATCCATAAGGAACTTCAAAGAGAAGGAGCTAGACGGAAGTCAGCGACTCGATATGATGTCTTCTTATTAGCCCAAGCCAAACCTGCGAAGCAATACCGCAGGGAGCATGAAAATGGAGGTAGTCTGGTGTTGTCGATGAAAATCCGCCATAACTGCATCAGCAGTATCTTCCGAAGATTTTTCTACCACGTTAAAAAAATATGGTTTACCTGGATCTTGTTCCAGTTCGTGTCACTCTGGTGCTGCTTAGTCGGGGATTGCTCGACCTATCGCTTTAAAAGTGACCGGCACCACCATGGTTTGTTTGTCATTGCCCCAGGAGCTGTCAGCTAGTATCTTAAGGACCTTGTTCCTACTGTAAAATTTCGATCATGACATGAGTGCAAGTAGACTCCAAGAATCATGGATTAGTAACAGTAGGAACAACACGTCTTCATCACGCTTACCAGTAAAAATCGAGTTCACCTAGAAAGTTATACGAATTAGAAAAGAACAATTCTTCTCGGAAGAGATCAGTTCAGTACACCAAAATGACGGGGACCGACGAAGCAACTTTATGCAAGGCAGTGACAAATGCTATTACCGCCGCGCTTACTTCAACGATTCGCTCAGGCTACCAAAGATGCTGGTAGGATTTCTGGTTTGATTCGTCGCGTATTATTGTTGTTTCTTCCCTTCTACCTAAAAGTTTAAATCCTCCAACAAAAAATACAACACAATTTTTTTTTTGTTTAATCCATTTTAATTAAAACAATAAAACGGATAGCTTTGTCACAGAATATTAAAAATGTGTGTTGACACGCACGCTTAAGCCTTGGCTGTAGCAGCAGCGGCAGCAGCCTTTTGCTCCTCCTTGATACGATCCTTCTTGAGTGGTCCCATGAAGGCCATCTTGTCGGCTGGGGTTTGGAAACGACCATGACCCATCTTGGACGATGTATCGATGAACTTGAGACTGATCTTCTCCAAAGCGGCACGCTTGGTGTGCACCAACAGCGATTTGCGGAGAGTGAGGACACGCTTCTTGGATCCAATACAGCATCCCTTAAGCATGATGAAATCATTGTTGACTTCACCGTAGTGAGGGAAACCACCCATTGGAGTGATGGACTTGTCAGTCAGATCATATTCAGTGGAGGCGTTGTTCTTGATGACCTGTTAAGGAAAGAGGGATGCAAAAATTAGTTTAGAAAAAAAGTACAAAATAATCAGAAGAGGTATTGAGTTTATCAGTCCTATCATTTAGTTCTCACGTAGTGATCAAAGCATTCTATTTTTGGCTCTAGAATGATTCTCATCATAACAAAAGAAATTGGGAGTGACTCGTGACTATATTGAGCGCTTACCTTGCCATTTTCTGTGTGAATTCCAGCACCGATGCGGTAGATCTTCTTGTTAAGTTCGGTACGATGATGGTAGCCCTTTTGACCAGCACGGGCCACCGTGAAGGAAACACGACTTGGATGCCAGGCACCAATACAGGCGACCTTACGCAGACCCTTGTGCGTCTTGCGTGGCAATTTCTTGGTGTGCCAACGAGCGGTGACACCCTTGAAACCTTTACCCTTGGTCACACCGATGCAGTCAATCATCTCATCCTGAGCGAAGACCTGGCTGACTGGAATGGGCTTTTCCAAGTGTTCACGCACCCATTTGACTTTGTCCTCGATGGAGCCACCGTTCAATTGGATTTCCATGATGTGAGCACGCTTCTGGCGTTGCTTGATCAAACGGATCTGTAAAATGAATTTGCTGGTTAGATATGGACATTAAATGAAATGCATCAAAATATTCTGTTGATGAAGAAATGTATCTGATATGGTTTTACTGAGCGGTAATGGTCAGAAAGACTCCGCATAGTCAGTGGAATATATCGTCCTCCGCGTGAACGGAGTTAATCTACGACGTTGCGGAAATCCAATCGCACATTGAACATTGCGACATGTCCGCTTTTGGATACCTGCTCCGCGGGCTCGTCAATCCGAAAATCGATTCGCCATACAGTGCCGGCACCAGGACGTCGTGTCTGAAATCCAAATTTACAAAGTATAAAAATACGAAACTCACCTGAGAGTGGGCAATGACGCGGATTGACTTGCAATAGCGAATCATCTTCTTGAAGTCATTTTCAATGCTCTTCTTGCCCAAATCTTCAGTCCAGCGCTTCGAAGCCTTGGTGAAGGCCTTCTTCTTGCTCTTGTACCTGTATTGATGGGCAAACATACATTTTTATGTTAAGTGTGCGATGCCATTTTAACGACGCGCGCTTCGATTCATCCCCTGTGCCGGATCGTCATGCCGCACGTGTAACCACGTGTATCACACTCGAGTGTCTGTAAAAGCAACTGAAGCTGATCTCATCGGAAAACGTCCCCGGATCTGGGGAAGCGCAAAACGAGCGGAGATCAAATCTTCATGTGCCGTGACCACTAACCTCACATAACCAAACGGTGGTGGTAACCACGCGATAGTTCGCGTTCCGTGGTAGTGAGGAGCTCACACGACAAACCGGGGTAGCTCTCTTACAGAGATCGAAGAGCTTTTATTCGACTTATTAGTGGATGAATTCAATAAATACGAAAACTGAGAGGGATGGTGTTGCAAGGCGGCACGTGAGCTGCTAATCAAAGATCAGAAGGAAGGCAGGCAGGAGTGGTTTAATCTGTGTTATCGACATGATTTACTTCGGATACCACTTTTCATCATTCAATGACTAGTCGGCTCAACGTACACGTGCAACGGAAAGAAATTACGAATGGAAACATGAATAGGGGGGAAACTCACCAGTTCTTGTAGAAGCGACGACGACAATCTTCGGACAAATGTTGAGCCCAAACATTGACAAGAGCGCGGCTACCGAATGGAGTTTCAATGTAGCCGACGGCACCAACAACAATCATTGGTGGCGTTTCCAAAATGGTGACCGCCTCAACGACCTCCTTCTTGTTCACCTCTGCAATAGACGAAAAAAACAGCGTTTAGCCAATTGATAGAAGCATGAGCAAATGTTTTTCTTAGCAAGACTTCTAATCAGTCCGCCCTAGTTTAAAATCACGGAAAATCATTAATTTTCTAACCATAATTTTTAAGAGTTCTATCATCATGAAATGCAATTGAGCGAACAAAATTATCAGGAGAAATACTTACTTGAACCCGGACGATCGGCCTCACGAACAATGTGCGTCATACCGGCCTTGTAGCCAACGAAACAGGTCAAATGCACTGGCTTGGTAGGATCATCCTTGGGGAAGGCCTTTACCTTACCACGATGACGAGCTGAACGCTTTTTCGGGTAGAATGCCATGGAGCCATGGCGTGGCGCAGAGAATTTACGATGAGACTAGGAAAAGCAGAGGATGCACTGGTTAATTTTACTGTTTCACGTACATAACCTCAAAACAAGAAGCGTGGAAAAAGTGGACAAACTTCGGTAAATTTTATGAATTCCGCGTCTTTTTTACATTCAATGTGGAGCACGACTTCAACAAATTGATTAAACTGAAATTTACATCTACAGCACAACCAGGAAAGGATAAAAACAAATTTTTTCCACTTTGCTTCCACGTGTACTTCCACAAGCACTCACCATCTCAAATTACAACACGTCCAACCTCTTCGGACGATGAAACAGGAAAGAACAGCCAAACGAAAAGCGAATGGACAAATGTAATTTTTGATAGATGGATTGACAACGAGACGGGCGACATCTATATCCGTTTTAGGGGGCGTTTGGAATTTTTGGATGGGCGGGAGATTTGAAAATTTGGAATTTACAGAAAAGTTATTAAATTAAAAAGAAGCCACTTTGAATGAAGGAAACATGATTTATGAAATGTAATCAAATGATGCCAAATAGTCTTCATAGTACAAACTTTTTTCATGCTCAACAGTGGCTGACGGTGGTTTTGGATTAAAGCATCGCACTCACAAAAAGACGTCGGATTAAATTTCGTCTTTTACCTTGCAGAATGGGCAGCTTATTATGTGTCTTGTCGTGAGTACTATTATGCGACCACTAGTGAGATACCACAGGCATTTTAGTGCATACCGTGGGGCACATTTTGCTAAAAAAAATAGAATTCTAGTTGTTTGCGTTCAAAAGTCCAAAGGCGCGACCCAAGGACCAAAAGAAAATGCAAGCGCAAAATTTGCCTAAATTGCGGAACTGTTTGGATGTGCTGCGGGACAATTTTTAGAGGGTTTTCAATGCGGAAGATACAGTCAAACCTGTTAATCGGACCACCTTCTAATTGGATCACCATTGGTCAATTTTATTTGGTTTTTCATACAAAATAACCTTTATAAACGGATCACCTCTTAATCGGACCATGGACCACGATCGATGACTCCAATTGGATAGATCGCAGTACTAGACGTACCTCCACAATCGGACCATAACCACTGTATAAATCTCCAAATCGGACCAAAACTTCAAATTGATTACTTACTTGAGCAGTACGAAGAAATTTCACCAAACGGACCAGCAGATAGGCAAAGTGGCAAGAATTGTTGACAAAAAATTTTTTTACATATTTCGTTACTAGATTCACTTCAGTTCCGATTACCATGAGTTATATTATTTCCAAAGCCACCTTCATACAAGCCCGGAAGCAGAGCACGGTCATATACTGAAACGACAATTCATAGGCCTGTTCAGATCGAAAATTTACATTTCGTCGCGAAAAGTGCAATGTGTCGTGAATTGAAGTGTCTATAATGCAGTGAAAGAAACAAATCCCGATAAAAAGTGAATTTTCCACGTGTTTTCGCGATTTTTATCAGAGCAGACACGGTTTTTTTTACATGCGCTGTGCTTGTGTTAGTGCATCGTGCCCCTGCAAGAGATCGCTACCGAAACTACGAACACAGATGCAATTTTTTGTGTAGTCACAAACACAAGTAAAGAACAGTAAATAATGTACGAGCAAAAAATTAAGTATTGTTGTGGTATTCTTAACCGTACGCCTACCGAGTACATATGAGCCGCCTATTTTGAAAGTGGCATAAGTCCACTTTTTATGGAAATTGACTTAATGATGGTATTATCATGTCTTTGGCGGTTTCTTTCTATGACAAAAAAATCAAACAAATATTTCAAAAATGTACTGTTGTTTTCATAGTCACAAATTCTGCTACTTAACAACAACTTCAAAGTGTTTATTTTGAAACTGGCGTAAGTCCATCCGTGTGACTTACTCCAAATTCAAAATTAACATGCTTAGGGGAACAATAAATTATCTTCTGATCAGAAAATATTTTAGAAATGTATCTTTTGTAAATTGATTTTAATATGCTTGTAAAAATTTAACTATATTTTGCAGCAAATTTAAATTTGATTGTTTTTTAAATTTAATATCAGAAGAAAATTGAAATATGAAAGAAAATGTCTTGAAATATAGTGATTAACCCTTCAAACTTTCAATTAAAATGACTGAAATTATGAGTTGAGTGAATTAATTGTTTGGAAGCATTATACGAGAAATATGTCCTTAATAAAAAAAAAATATTTCTGCCCGCTCCGATTTCGTCCATTTTTTTCGGCTATTGAAAATCACAATTTGGCTAATATTTGATAATGATGCGTTGAAGAAATTCGAAGCATATTGGGCCGTTAAGTCCTCAAATGCCTAAGAAAATGATATCAGACTATCCGACTTTACAGCAATTCGGCTTGGTTTTTTGGACAATCGCCATGATGTTTCTTTCTTTTGTTTCCCTGAAGTGCAATCCGAATATGAATTTCAGACGCTATACAGGGTTCCTGCTCTGAGAAAATATTTAATCTTTTACGTATTTTTAGAGTTACATGCGATCAAAAGAAATGCTAAACTTGCTGATATTTTTAATGCAATCTAACTGTAAATCATAATATTAAAAAAAATTGTTTTTACAATAAAACTGTTTTGGTTTTGTGATAAATGTCACCTTATCTTTGTGGAACCGATTTTTCAAACTAATTCTTTTGCCAAATATGTAACTACTATAAAATTTTTAAAGTTCGATTTTGAATGAGAAAAGAAGTCACTTGACCATTTTGAGTGTTAGAACTATTTTCGAAAAAAAAAGATATTGCCACTAAAAATAGTAGTACTGAAGTAAATTTGATACCGTTGTGGAATATAGACAACATTTTAAAATTTTGAGCAATATTTTTTAGTTATTTAAACTTTAAAATGAGTTTGATTTCTCGGTTCAACAAAGAAGGTCGCATTTTTGTTAAAATCAAAACGGTTATTCATTTTTGTCAATAGGTGGTTTTTTTGGTTATCCCGTGTAGGTTTGGGTAACGAAACTCCATATAAAAAAATGCCAGCTGATCCACCTGTCATTTTTTTTATATGAAGTTTCGTTACCCAAACCTACACGGGATAACCAAAAAAACACACCTAATATAAAACTTGAGAAATATCAGACCGCACAGCAGGTTAATGGGCCTGTCTAGACACTTTCAATTTTCGTTCGTCTTCGTAATTTCTCCAATTGAAACTTTCCTTTGATTGCATATAATTGTAAAAATATTTTATTATTGTTAGTCTTTCCACTAGTAACGATTATCTTTTTGATTTTGTATTTTCCATATTGACACTAGCAGTTTATAATTTTGTAGTCACTTTATTTTCAGTCAGAGCCTTTCGCCCAACTTCTATCTTCAGTTCTATTTAAGTTGCTAATTATAAGATTTTTTTTTCATCTTTATGACCTAGGTTATTGTTATATAGAATAGAAAAAGTGCGAACACAGAAAGAAAAAAAAACAATATTTTTTTTCTTGTTGGTACTTAGCAGCTTAAACCCAGCCAGCATTTAACACATTTGTAATCATTATTTCATGCAACACGCGTAAGCACATATCGCTTATTCATTCATCACGTTTTCATACAAGCAGTATATGACGATGTCCCCCTATTTCATGTATATACGCATTTGCGCCTTATTAGGGATAATCATTATAAAATCGTTATTCGTAAACATTATGTAATAGTTAAGTATCATATATATTCATTAAAAAAAAATACGGGCGACGGAGAGTCTTGAACTCATAACCCTATGCACCGAAGGCGCGCGCCCTAACCGCTGCTCCAGCCAGACTATATGAATGATCATGATTTATTCGTGATTCTAATCACCCCAGCAACAAAAATCACACTTGAGGAGAAAACCATTATATTTCCTATATGCATGATCCGTCGACATTCCTTCAGCTGACCATCATGTATCTAACTTTCAATGCGTCCTATCGATACATAATGCCGATTCGTGATTCATGAAGTAATGCTTATTTGTCGCTATGTTCACGGTACATGAGGCCGATGCTGGCTGGGAATATACCTGAAGATGTCCAGTTAGGTTAAAAGTTTTCACCGAAAGTAAAGAGACTATTAAATTACACATTGCTAGAAGTGTCAATGTGAAAAGTATAAAATAAAAAAAAAATTGATTATATTAGGTGTGTTTTTTTGGTTATCCCGTGCAGGTTTGGGTCAAGTAGCGTGACACACACTGTATACCTACTGAATAGCAATTGAAAGTATACGCGATTAACATCTTCCTGAAGGGTTAAAAATAAATAAAAACTGGAGAACTGGAACATCCTTGACACCCCTTTTAATAGGATACGCTACATGTCTATCTTGAGTTTAGTCTAAATTTTTGTCTTTTTTTGCCATTGACCTTTTCTCCATTAATATTTTTTCTAGTAAAATAAGTTTTAGCTTCCTACGGCTATGCCTATTTCAAGACAACAAAATATAAACGAAGTGTATTTTTTGTTTTTAATGTGCTAATTCGACTGGACTACTGAACATTTTTTTACACTTCATGATTATTAAAAAATGTGAAATTAATGATTTTTAAAATATTCGGCTGTTTGAAGCTGAAACTGATCCATTACAGCGAAAAAAATAAGCTATTTTTATCAAATTGTCGGTTATCCCAAGTTTACCGAATGAAAAATCCGTTATTTTTTTATGGTTATGCAAAATGTTCAGCATGGATAAAAAATTTAAAATCCGAAGAATATAAATACAATTTAATTAAATCAAACGAAGCTACCCAGATTTTTAAATTGATTGAAACGCAAACCTTTAAATATCTCGATTCATGAAGAGTTGGACTTACGCCACTTTCAAAATAAGCGCTCCATATGTCGCGTTTTATATACAGTGATTATTTTGGTAGTTATAACCGTATCAATACCTGAAAACTATTGCGGTATACTTAATAGTACAATATCGAGTGGTTGATTCGTTGAGTGAATATTGAAAAATGTATAGTCATTTCCAGCACGGTGTTACGTCTCAATCAAGTTTTGTTAAAAAGAGCTTCGCTACAACGGAAAATTACAGCTATGAAGGTATATCATGTGAAAACAAAGATTTACTTATTTATAAAATCAAACGATTAAAAAAAATGGATAGCCGAAACGCATTTATAATTCTTATTTTGTAGAACATGCTACTTCAGAAGGAACCGCAGATACCGAGAACTTTTGACGCCTCCGCTTGAATGTACAGACTTTTCAAATGAGGGTAATATCATACCACGTTTATTATTCATAAATATTATGTTAAAAAAACGAAAAATATCCATCCAAAATGAAACTTGTTTATTGCAGATTTTGTTAGTTTTTATTTTGTCTGTTCTAAAGAACAATGCAGACTTTGATCATATGCATCATATTTTATCAGCATTTAACTAAATGGATGCATTATTTTTTGAAATTCCTAATTGGTATTGTACCAATCTTTTGACTGAATTGGTCCGCGTATTATACCAGTAGTATTCAGGTATTAATACGAGTAAGCTACCAGTAAGTTTAGATAATTTATGTGGTTTAGTTATCTGGTACCAGCACTAGTAATATTTCAGTATCAAATTCTGTATTTTGCCAGGTTTTTACCTAATTTCATCCAAGTATTTTTTCAGTATCAAAACCGATATTCTACCAGTAATGGTCCAGGTAATTCATGTGATAAATTACCTGATTCCCATCCGGCGTTTTACCAGTAATAATTAGGTATTAAATTGGATATTCTACCTATATATTATCGAGACTACTCCACGAAAAGAAAGGGACAGTGTATGTTCCTTTGCTAACGAAGAACGGAGATAAGAAATCACAAACATGGGCTAAGTATATAAGTGAACTTTTTCCCGACGCTCTATCCATTTTAACTGAAAGATTACCGGTAGCGTTACCCGATAATTAACATCAAAGCCACCTTCACTAGAAGCCGGGAAGCAGCAATACATGCACACAAAATGAGCCTATGAACATGTCGTATATACGTTGCACGATGCACTAACACAAGCACAGGGCATGTAAAAAAACCGTGTCTGCTCTGATAAAAATCGCGAGAACATGTGGAAAATTCACTTTTTGTCGGGATTTTGTTCTTTCACTGCATTCTAGACACTTTAATTCACGACACATTCCACTTTTCGCGACGAAAATCGACCAGGAACCAATACTTTTCGTGTAAAGTTTGTCGCGACCCAACCCGATTTGCCTTTACCGCAATGTAAATTTTCGATCTGAACAGGCCTATGATTTGGCGCTTAAGTATATGAACGTGTTCTGCTTCCGGGCTTTGTATAAAGATGGCTTTGATTAACATGATAGCTGATGATAGTGGTTTTGCAGGGCGCAACGTATATACGACATATTCATAGGCTCGCTTTGTGTGCATGTATTGCTGCTTCCCGGCTTTCTAAATTAAGGTGGCTTTGATTATTTCCCATGACCACGGGAAATTTCGTAGACAGCATTTTTTGGGCAATCTGAAATAGTCTGATAGTTGAAATAGATTGGATGCGTCAGCATCGGCATCAGCAGAAAAATTTCAATTTAGAACACACGCATTTGCCTTTGATGAGCCACATTGACAGCAGCAGCAGCGGCAGAAGCATTTTTTCTGCTTCTGCTGTCAATGTGGGTCATCAAAGGCAAATGCGTGTGTTCTAAATTGAAATTTTTCTGTTGATGCCGATGTCTCTGCCGATTCTGATGCTGACGCGGGAAATGTATTTCAACCAAATGTCGCCAAATGGCTGCGCGTCCAAAAACTGGCATCGCGTACAGCCATTTGGCTGCTACTTAGCATCCACACTATAGCAGCCAAATGGAGACAGAAAATGACACAACCATTTTGGTGATTTTTTAGGGTTTTTTTTAAAACCCTTATGAAATCGATTTTGTCTGTCCGTCCGTCTGTTCACTAAATAAAGCGCTTTACATATATAGCCGCAAAATCTACGTATAGATTACGTAAAGCTCTTTACACACTATAGAATATTTTGCATAATCTTGAGATTTTACAAAATCTAGGCGAAAATCTTATAGATTTTCCATACATTTTCATAGATTTTGTACGGAGATTATAACCAAAATCTCGGAGAAAATCTTTACAAAATCATGGTGAAGTGTGGTGAGCTTCGCATTTGACAATTCTACAATAGAGGTAATCTCATCTATTTTCGCTTGGTACACAAAAGTGTGATGTTTTCGCCTATTAACGAACATAAATCATTGACATAATTCCTATAAGATAGATTATGCTTCTTGTTTTAACAAATTAACATAAATAACAGTTGCAGTCGTGCATGAAATTGTCGGAGTTTGCAATTTAGACGGATTGTACTGTACTGTCATGTCGTGGAACAAGATTTACGACCATAGTGTGTTTATCACGTGCAGGTTTGGGTAGAACTTCATATAAAAAATGACACTTACCCAGGTAAATTTCACGCGTGCACCCTACACGGGATAGAGCTCAAATGTAAATGGCGGACGCATAGGGGAAATTTGAGGGAATTTGTTTTAAGAGTTTTTCTCATCACGAGAAAATATTTCGCAAAGAAATAATCATCTTTTGTTATAAAATCCACCACATCTAAAAAATAAGCCGACGAAGGTGAGTCAAAGATGCGCAAAAACTGTCAAATGTCAGTTGTTTGGTCTTAACCGGGATGTTACCCGCGATCGTTTTTTTTCCAGTCAGATTTACCCGCGATACGAAAAAAACGTCGCTAATAAAACGTTCCTACGGTCAATCAAGAATTATTTGAATTTCACACACAATGAGAACGAACAAAAGTTGAAAAATTGTCACTTTGAATTTGACTAGCGGTTGTCAAAGCAGTTGGTTGAGTTGCCATATTGAATATGAAAACTGGACGCTCAGCCAAATGGCGACTAGTTTGGATGGAATGACAACAGTCATTTCGCTGTACGTGACGCCATTTGGCGACTAATCTAGATGCACCTTTAAATGTGCCCAATCGTTGCACGTCTACCAACCGAAAGTGCCGTCAACTGACGTCTTACAATTTTGTCTCAGCTGATATGTCGCTGATGTTTATGTTTATAAACTTCTCCACCACAAATACTTCTAAATTATGGAGGAAATCCAAGAGCAATCCATTTCCAACGCAAATCAATTTGATGGTAAGCCTTTTATTATTACCTTTACACAGATATGCTTTTCATATCTCACGCGTTTTCCTTTTGTTTTAGACGACGGTATCGACATGGGCCCCATGATTGAAGAATACCTGGAAGACGATTTCTTTTATGAGGAGGAAGACGATTTCTTTTATGAGGAGGACGACGATCCGTTGAATTCCGGCGCGAAGGATTCGAAAAAATGCAATTTATGTCAGGCGGAAATAGCTTGGAATCAACTGCAACAGCATATGGAAGACCGACATGCAAAACACGAATGCTCCAAGTGCAAGAAGAAATACTTTTCGGCATCTATGCTTCGTCGACATCTTCGATCTGCACATTTAGAGGGAATGCGATTGCAGTGTCCTTTTTGCCGTAAGTATTAGGCTAGAAATATAAATGGACTTAAGGCAAGAGGCAGGCCGAAGAACACGTGGATGGGTTAGATGGAAAAGCAGGATTTTCGCCGCATTGGTCTCGCGGGATGGCATTTTAGCATGACTCAGGATAGAGCTGCCTGAGACATTACCGTACGGCTAGAATGAGTGAGGTGCCTACACAGCGGGCATTCGGTAGCTAAGTGAGTAGAGACGACAATCTATCTCTGAATTCCCACTGTAGCCATGTTGTCTTTCTA